>JACGWL010000011.1:674968-1144490 GCA_034509725.1 Sesamum angolense
ATCTGATTGTGGTGCCCATTCCGAAATTGTGATATTCAGGGTGTTCTTTGTCTTATTTCTGCCTTCATAAACAGATGAGTGTGTCTTTGGAAAATGCACGAAGTCTGAGAGCACGCTAGCACGCATCTCAGAGGGAAGGGTGCGGGCAAGCGGTTAAGAAGAAGTATTGATCAAAGCACAGTGATCGACAGGCGTTGTCCCGCAGTGAACTAAGGCACCTGAAACTAAGGCACCGTTCGTGGTGGTGGCTGCTTTGCTGGCGTTACACAGATAGCCACTGGATTCCTATTCTCTTCTTTACCCTTTGATATTATATTTCATATCCATTGGAAAGCGTTTACTACACTCATCAACATGTTAACGAGTTCTTACAACGAAGATCTGCTTCAAGCTTCTCTAGTTTATATAAGCCAGCGCTTTGGGGGTAACCCCTACCTTGATTCGTTAACTCATTTTTGTCTATTTTCTGCACCCATGGGATTCAACTTCGCCAGAAACACATTTGACATTTGATCCTTCCGCTTGTTTTTTATGTCTGTATCTCGTATAATATTGGATCTCTATAGACGGCAGCTGGTAGGAGAGTGTATAGTGGTCAGACGTCGGTTATACCCTCCTTAATCAAAGCCGGCGGAGCCAGAAAGATGCTGTTTTCAGATCAGTGATTTACATCTTGCCGCGCCCTGTACTTTGCCACGGTGATGATCAATCAAGCACCCATTGAATCTTACGTTAAGCTAACACTTGAACATCTGCTGTGTCATATCTCGGGCATCTTAGGGAGTCCAAGTCCGAAAGCTTTACATGCCTCCCGTAAATTTGCCTTAACCAACCTAATGCTAATCCTCCTACTCATCTCCTCACTACTGGTATATAGTTACATTGTTGACCGCATGTTGAGAATTTCTCCGTTATACAAACTCGATCACTTTTATTATAGTTGTTTAGATGGAAAATATTGATGGATAACATAAACTTTTAATTTTCCACTCCATCTATGTTTCTCATTTTTCCTATTTTATATATTGTAAAGAGTACATGCAATATATATTAAATCAAAAAAGGGTCTTAAAGTTTTTTTTATAATAAAATTTATTCCCAATTATAGCTATTAGATAAAAATTAGCGCCGGATTCCTGGTGATCCCGCCATGCAAACGACTGGGGAAATTGGCTTAATTGGTCAAGTGGCGAGAGTTGTTGGAATGGGTGACCAAAAAAGCCAATTTGGATTGGCTGTTTTCCATTCGACAATCTTTATCAAATAATATTAGATTGATGAATATGGTAAGAATTCATCAAGATGGCAATATGTTTCGTTGTGCTTACCACTGATATTGAACGGGTTTCAATATCACAACGAAATGCCCACAGATCGAAAGGTTAACCCGTGGAGTTGGGCTGCGCATAAGTTTGGCAGCTATGAAACCAACTCCTAAGGGTCGGTCTGGAACGTTCCAAGTCGAGGACCTCGAGATTGGGCATTGAAGGTCCTATGGAGACTTGCACTAAGTACTGCAGCCGTGTTTCGTCGGCATGAGCCATAGGTCGTCTGTGCAGTTTTAGTGGGTTAGTTGGCAAGGTAATCAACTGACTGAAGTGACTCGCGGGAATCGTCATATGGAAGCCTCTTAAGGCTTGGTCGGTATGACTGGGATTCCCGGTTTCGATAGTACGAGAGTTAGTCCTCTGACTTGAGGAATCATGGCAGTCACATGCATACGAAGACTGTATCTTGGATATGGCGAGCGGTGGCTGTGTCATGAGGCATGATCATCATAAGCCTTATCCAGTGCACTCGGAGTATGTAGCGAGGACGGTGGATTCCAAGAGAGGATCTGTCCCCTGTCATCATGTGACAGAGAGTTCTCCTATGCACCTTGAGATGGTTTAGACTCTAAAAGTCTTTGGCCAAAAGCGATTGATCGATCAGGGATAGGTTTCCTAGATCGGATCAGTAGAGTAAACACATCTCGAGTGTTAAGCATAGCTGCCTAGTCAAGGATGGGAACCGACACCCAATTTCATACCCTAGACTAAGGCCAGAAGATGGTTGACAGTAGGACCGTACTCGTATGGATTCGGAGCCTAAATGTTCACGCCAACATTCACCTAGTCTCTAGTGCCATGGACTGTTGCTAGACAACCACCCATGGTAACAGGCCATTTCCGATTATGGAATAATCGAAAATAATTAGTTAAATTAGATTTAATTAATTGTGTTGATCACACATGCCCAAGTCTAGCTGAAGGGTGAACCTAAAGAGTCCCACCCTACCACTATAGTGGGATAGAATTAATTTGGAATTAATTCTAGAAGAGTTAGATTAATTTAATTGGATTATATTAATCTTTGGAGAGAATAAATGATTGGATCATTTATTTATACCAATCCATTGGATGGATGACTTGAAATTAAATTAATTGATTCATTAGAATTTCAAGTTAGCTAGTAAAATTAATTGGATTAATTTTATTGGGCTTGGTCCAATTTATAAATTGGATTTATAAATTGAAAGAGAGAGCATGGGCTTGGATCTTTTAATTAGATTAAAAGATAAGGAGTTTAATGTTGGGCTTATGATTAAATTAGATTTAATATAAGTCCATAAGACGTGGGCTTGATCCTATCGAGCCCGGTTCATTAAATACAAGTCCAAGGCCTTGGTTAGACCTTGGCTAAGTCAATGAGGACAATTTTGGAAAGTCTTTGGCTGATTTAATATGCAAAATTTCGTGCATAAAGGGGGCTAGGGTTTAGGATGGTTGTTTTGGAGCCTAACTAGGTTAGGACTCCTATATGTATGACTAGGTCATATATATACCTTCATTAAAACCCTAGCAACACACACAACACATACTAGCCTCAAAACCTCACAAAATTTCGTGCCTCTCTCTCTCTCCCATGTTCAACATATCAGTTTTTCATTTGGTCTTAGAGATCAAAAAGGAAAAACGAAAGCGAGATCAAAACACGTTATTTCATAGTGATTGTTTCGATCTCCATCTCTTCTGTGGAGATTTTGCTAGCACGAAATCTTCACATCCTTTAGTGGTGGTGTGTCATTCTTGGGAGGATCTCAAGATCGAGGTCTCGTCGTGGACGGATCCGGAAATGAAAACGGAGAGGAGACAACGCTTGTAGCCATACGAGAAAAACGACAAAGGTAAACTCCATTATGTTTTCGCTCCTTGTTTTTCTCGTGATCTTGGCCTATGGTTTTATATTTAATACACCGAACGCCCGGGAAAGATCAAGGGTACACCCCTTGATCGGGGTATTAATTCGTTAATTATCGCTTGTTTATTGTTTTTCAATTATTCGCGCTTCCGCGCGCTTCCCGGGTCGATCCCGCTTCCCACATCTACACGGCTCTTCCCTGTTAGTATCTTTTTCATGAGCACAGCTGCCCATCTATAATCATTGGCGTCTGTATAGACTACCAATTCATCCTCGTCTTGTGGTATTGCAAGCTTTGGCAAGTTATTGCAAACTGTTTTAGCTCACGAACCCTTTGTGTATGGATTTTCCCATTTCCACTTTGCACTTTCTGTTTCTTTTAAAAGTGGTCGGAAATCCTTTCTGTATTTTGCAAGATCCTTTATAAAGATACCTGCAAAATTTACCACTCCAAGAAGCTTTGTAAATTCTTATCTTTGAGTATATCTGGGAAATTGCGGATTTTCTCCACAATATGCTCCTGCAACTCAATTCTGTTTCGTCAATAAGAATTCCTAAAAATTCATTTATTGACTGCTATAGTAGCTTTCTTTTCAGAAAGTACTAAACCTTTTTTTATAACATGCATCAGAAAATATTTCTAATGTTTAATATGTCTTTCATATTTTTAGATGCAATCAGTATGTCATCGATGTAGACAAACATGAACTCGAAATAATCCTTAAAAAGATTATCCATTTTTCTTTGAAATATCTGGGTGCATTAGCTAACCCATTGGTAGTACATTCCAGATATATTGACCTTGTGGTGTGGAGAATGCAGTAAATTTCTTTGATTCACTCTCCATTTTAATCTGATAAAACCAGATTTGCAATCAAATTTAAAACACTTTTGCACCTTTAATGCAATCAATTAAGTGCTCTCTACTAAGGATGTAATAACCATCAAATTCAATATTTTATTAATACCTTGATAGTTAATTACAACCTGGGTTTACCTCTTTTTATCTCACATGGTTTCTTACCAGAAATCCAGGGCTACTGTATGCAGAGATTCCAGGCTCAATGAGTCCAAGATTGATATGCTCCTTGATAATCATTTGCATATCCTTCTTGTCTCCATGTTCATCTGGATAGGCTTGTATCGAACATACTCATATTTGCATTCTTCTTTAATCTTAGAGTAGCTTCGATCTTGTTCCTATCCACCATGCCAGAGGATTTTCGCTGAAATTTCTCTGGATGAGTCTCTTGACATTTTCGAGAGAAAGTTTGCTTTCCTCGCTTATGTCCATGGTTTTTAATTCCTCCAAGGCTTCCTGAGGTTCTTGAATTTCTTCCTCAGATTCCTGTAGAAGCTATCGCTATCGATGAGTCCCTGTTGCCTGAAAGACAAAAGAACTTTACCGAATTTCCTTTTATCCTGCATTTTTGGATGAGTTAATTTGGCATCAATCACCACGCTTGCTGCGAAAATTTATAGGCATTATCCTGTTAAATGCCTTTTCTCTTCGCAAAACCTGTATCTCATTACCACAGTTAGTAGTAAAGATTAACAGATTTCTTTGATTATCCTGCATATATCTTGCAAATGTTTGAATAAAATTATTACCTAGCAAGATATCAGCACCTGTATCATGAAAAATAAATGGGAGGTGTTTTTACCCTAAACAGGGCGTTCCAAATGCTCCTCCGATCATGATTTTTGCTTCTCGAATTCCTGTATTGAGTATTAGGATTTTTTGTGAAAAATCCCTTCCTGCAATAACAGGTAAGGTTTCCCTTGCTTCTTTAGGGAAAACTCCAGGTTTTGCTGTGCAAATTCCTGATCCTGAGTCAATATAAGCTGCAAAATATTCTGTCTTATATTGATCATATAACATACCCACAGATATGTATATAGAAAAGGGGCTTGTCATTCAATCCTTATGGTAACCCATCAAGACTGAATTCCATACCGTTACCTTTTCTTCCCATGGTTTATGATTTTCGAGGAAACTTAACCCCAAAGTCATATTCCATTTTCTCGTCCTGCAACACCTGCAACAAGAATTCATGGCCTGCTATTTCTAACATGCCTTCATATCTACCAACAACAGGTTGCTGCAAATGATATAAGTCATCACAAGGAAAAAAGTTTTCATTCTTAGTGATGTCAAATATAACTTGTATTTCTTTCCATCCTTCAGGGCATTAAGTTTTACGTTATCTACCCTAATTTCTTGAGGAGTCAAAACTTTGCTAAGTCTTTCTCTTTTCCTTTGTAGCCTATTATCCTATCTTCCGAAAAGGACATCCTGCTACTAAACTCATCCTAGAACTCATTGTTCGATCTAAGACTGGGTGATCTTTTATAACGATATCGACACCTCCTATTCTAGGTATCCTAATTGGATCTGGTGCCATTACCTTAGCAAATTCCTTGAAAATTCTGGGAATTTCGATATACTCTTTCCTAAGGAATAAATCCGAATGATGTGTGTTGGAAAGGGCATAAGCAATTCTATAAGTTATAGAATATGGTCTATTACCTTCTTTCATTAGATCTTTTCTTTTAAAATCCTGATGAAGGGTTAAGACTCTACTGAAATCTTGGTCAGCTAGGTTGTATGCAATCCTAGGATGAATATCAAACATCAATTTTCCTGCATACAATTACCTATCATTGTTCCAAGACAACCATCTCTTAAGTTATTGATTCTTCTATCCATTATTGATAAATGTATTTCTGAATCAATTCCTTCCTTAAAAAAGTTGCTTTTTATTACTACTTCAATAGTTCCTATGTGGATCCATTTCATAGTAACTGCAATTCTTCTCTAAGCCTACTTAATTCTTCAAGAATTTCTTCTTTAGGAATAAGCTGCATTTCCATCACATTACCAGTAAATTCCATGGGAATAGCAAACTCACCTGAACTTACTTTGTAGATTATGTGATGTTTTTCTCTGGTTTAGTCCTATCTGGTTGAGGACTTTACCAAACCCTCCAATTCTGAATCCATCATATGGACTGAGGTTGGAATCTTGACGCATGATTCTTTCCATGTTTTGTTTGACACCGTCATTCTGGAAAAGAATCCTGACAGGCTTTCAGAGTTTGAAGCCTATCTTCTTCACTGTAATTATTCTGACTCGGTTGAAGATCCATCCGAATCAGTTTCTATCTCCTCTTCATAGACGCTTTCGTCGAAGGAAGATCCTCAAATTGGTATATTGGTACCAATTCCCATAGTAGACCGCGTCTATATGTCGTTTCTGGCTTCAAATTTTCTTATTCACCACGTTTCTGCGGGCAGTCTGGAGCTATATGACCTCTTGCTCCACATGTCCAACAGTTGCATCTTTGAAACTTTCATTAGCCCGGGTATGGGCCCGTCTGAAAGTTCTTCTCAAAGGAGGGTTCTTCTGTAAATGCCTTCTGGGTTGTGGCTGTCCTTCCGGTTTGGCAGCCCACATGACACCATGATCTTCACCTGAAAGGAGTTCTTCTGGAATTCCTAGAGTATGAGTCATTACTCTGTTTCCTCCTTTTCCTTGGCTCACCTGATTCTCCTATAATAGTAGGAAAATCGTTATTATCACAATAGAGAGAAGTTCGTTTAATCGTACCTCTCAGCCTTTTCATGTTTTTTCTGGATGGATGCTTGATAACACCAATCCTTCAACTTGTCTTTAAGGAAAGACATTCTCCTTGCTACTGAATTCATCTGTCCCTCAGGTTTTTGTATGATTGAATCAACATTTCCCTCATGGACTGCAGATTTTTGCAAAAAACATTGGAGCTGCTACTTCCACTGCTACTCCACTCTGAAAGAAATACTTGCGAAACCAATAGATATATTCGTCTATTGCGCAAATACTTCTTAATTCAAGGCTAAAAAGAGCTTGTGCATACTCTCTAGCCTTTTTGCCCTACTCCTTCGAAGTATCCATCTCCGATTAAGTGTATCTTGATAAGCCTTCCTAGCCGATCCGCTATTGCGCTCTTTGAATCTCCGGCAAGGATACTGGCATTAGTATCAGTTGGGGTATTATCCCATCCGATCTTCACAGAACCCTCCAAGCTCAACTCCACTAATTTTATGAAGTTTTCTTTATCGAGTTCTAGGGTGGTTGCTGCTATCTTTATGGCTGCTACCCATTCATCTATCAGCTTCTCTATGTTCGGAAGTCGATAACATCCAGGTTTAGTACAACACCGTATGGATGCAAGGGCTGAAGCATTGTTCTTGCCCAAGGTGTATTTTCAGGTTCTCTTCTAGGATTTCTCCCTGGATTCTCTCGAAGTCTGGTTCCCACAAACGTTGGTGTTGCGTTAGTGTGGAAATCTGCACCTTCTCTCATTGGGTGATCTTGTGGAGCTTCGTTGGAACATGTGCTCCCCTCGGCGGGTAGTGCTGGAGTAACTCATTGGTTTGAACATTTCTAATTCCACAATCCCAAGTTGGGAAAATGATTCAGCCAATTTTTGTAGATCTGATAGATCCGCCCTAGTTACCTCCATTATTTTATGGAATTCAGGATTTCTTGGATCTGTTCATCTCTTGTCTTTTGCTTTGGAATCTCCTTTGCCTTCCCTTCTGATATAGAAGAGGTACTGTCCCGAGGGCGTCCCTGATCCTTTCTTGTCTGGATAGGGATGTTTCAGGGTTCTCCCTTTGGTTCCTCTTTAGATCTGCCATCTCTATCTTCAGATTTGTGAGATTCTTGTGTAGATCTGGGAGGATCTTAAGAATCTCGTCCATCTTGTGGCACAGAGAGTCTACTTTCATAGGTATGTTGGATAACCTATGTCCATAGTCTTGAACCATCTTCTGAATTTCCCTCAGATCTTGAGAGATTTCGGGTATCTGCCTCGATTTCTTTCCAAGCAATTCCTCTAATCATAATTTTTGGATAGGAATTGGTGTAAGAATTTACTCTTTCCATTCCTTCTAGCTGGAATTGGACCATGTATTTTCTGTGGAATGCAATCGCATCACACCTTCCCTGGTACAGCTTGACGGACTTCTGAAGCCCTCAGCCTTTCTTCAACCTCTTCCTTTGAAAGAGATTTCCAATCAATCCTTTTGGGACTGTTGTCACATTTTTTCAGAACTTCCCAAAGGACGTTCTTTCTTTGTTTTTCCAGAGTTTGGAAATATTCCCTGTTATCATTGTAACTCGAACTTTTGTTCGATTCCATTTTCTTGAAAAGGTCTCCTCCGTTAGTGGAAAAATATCTAAATATAATATTAACCAGTATTTTCTTCAATAAACCTAGGCTCTGATACCATTCTGGCCGAGCACTGTACAAAGTATGCAAAAAGAGATGAGTGAGACTAAATATGCAAATTTTCGAAAATTAGAGGACTAAATCTGTTGACCCCAAAAGCAGAGGACCAATAGTGCGACACCCTTATCCTGTGGGACTATAAGTGCAATTACCCCATATATTTTTGTACTTGTGAAGAAAAAAATATAACATATATATTTATGTAGTGAGGTTAATATTACTGTATTTTTTTATATACAAAATTATTATATGAGAACGTTAAATGAGGATAAAACTAAAAACTTATGTATTTTTTTTTTTTAACATCAGAATTTTTCATCAAAATCCTGACAAAAGGGGGTTATGTTAAATACTGCATTTTTTGAGCGGGCAAATTTAATCTTTTCAGGAGAAAATATAATTTTGTATATTTTATGTTTTACTATTACGTGTGATACACTTAAATGTTTCTGCACGATTAATAAAAGATTAAAAAAAATATTGTTATTTTTAAAAATATGAGTTTTAAGTGCATCTATACTAATATAAAAGGAAAGGGGTTCCACACTCACAAACGGCGGTTAGTGACACCGCCGCACCAATTTTTTATAAAGTCAAAAATGCCCTTCAAGTAATAAGATAACTAACTCATTCCACTTTCTAAATTATACATTAACTAATAAATTAGTTTTCTTTTATAGTGTTATGTATTGATTTGTATATTTTGCTCTTATTTATAATATATTTAAAATATAAAAAATTATTTATTATATGTACGCAGAAACGGCGTGCCACCACGGCTAGTAAAAAAAAAAAAAAAGAAGTTACAAGTAGTTATAAGAGGAGAATATATGTTGGAGTTGAGAAGAGAGAAAAATAAAAGAATTGATGAGATAATCTATACTATATATAAAGAGAGCACTTTTTTGTTGTCTCTTGTTTTGGTATATTTTTTTATTTAATTTATTTTTATACATTTTTATCTAAGTTTTCATCCCCATTATCTTTTGATAGTTTTTTTTTTTTTCAATTTTCTTTTATCTTCTTTTTGTCATTATTTTTTTTACAAACTAACCACTCTGGCACGTTGTCTCTGCGTGCATATAATAAATAATTTATATTTTAAAATATATTATGAATAAAACAATGTATATCAAAAAAAAAAAAAAGGGAAGAAAGAAAGCAACAAAGAAAAAGAAAAGAAAACTAACTTAGAGGTATTATTGGTATAACGATAAAATTGGAGTTGCGGTGTCATAACTGCTATTTGTGAGGAAAAAAAAAGGCCTTTTCTTGTTATATAGTACTAGCTATCGTGGCACGCCCTCCCTACATGCATATTATCAATAATATATATCATGTTTTAAAATATATTATGAATAAATAATAAACCAATAAAAAGAAAGAAAGCAACAAGAAAAAAAATCAACTTAGGGGTATTATTGATATAAAAAAAATTAGTGTTACGGTGTCATTAACCGTCATTTGTGAGTATGGAGCCCCTTTCCTTTTTATATTAGTATAGATAAATTTGATATTACCTTATTATTTTGTATATAATAAATATTTTGTAAATATCTTATTTCACATGATACTTATAAAAACTGCACATACACAGAGTGTATAAAAAATTACTAATATATTATATCTATATCTATATCTTTTATACTATATAAATAGAAAAGAGCTTTCATATTCACAAATGAAGGTTAATGACACCGTTGCACCAACTTTTTGTGAAGTCAGAAATGCCCTTCAATCAATAAAATAATATTTTAAATCTATACTTTAATATTAAGGAAGAGCACCTAATTGGTGTCTTTCCCTTTTTGGTATGTCATTTTATTTATTTTTTAAATCATTTACAGTTTTTCCCCTCAACCCCCTACTCTCTGTCTCTTCCCCAACTATTATCTCAATAATTTCTCACAATATTTATTGTTTTTTGTTTTATGTTATTTAATTAATATATATTTTATTTAAATATTTTTAATTTTTCAATTAAAAATATATTTTTCAAAATATAAAGTTGTATTTTAAAATTTTTATTTAATTATGCACACTCATTTGAGTGTGTCACACACACACTAGTTATTATTATTGAAGAATACCAAATTAGTATCTAATTTTTTTTATGGTATGTCATTTTCTTTTTTTAAAAAAAATTCAACAGTTCTTTTTTTCTTTTTTTTTCCCAACTTTCAATTTTCTCTCTCCCTTAACTTCCATGTTTTCTTTTTTTCATCATTTTCTCTAAATAACTACCCACAACTCAATTTTTTTTTATTTTTTTATTAATTTAACTAAAATAAATATTCTAAAAGAGTAAAAATGATATTATTTTTATTATAAATTAACTACACACACATTCGTGGGTGCCACAGACACTAGTATATATAGAGTGAAAGTACTCTTTTGGTGTCTCACTTAATTTTATATGTCAATTTTTATTTATTTTAATATTTAATTAATTATTTTCCTTTTCTCAGTCCTCTTAACTTCCATCTAACTTTCACATCTCTTTTCTTTTCTCTTTTGGTTTTATTATTTCCTCTCCTTTTTTAAACTTTTTAATATTTCATTGATAAAATTAATATATTTTAAAATAATAATAATTAAATTAATTACTTAATTAATTGTGCACACACATATAAATATGCCACATATGCTCGTATAAATAAAATGACAGACCTAAATGAGGTTCAATCAAAAATATTTTTCCTTTGAAGTAAACATTTGATATCAATAATTAGCGACCACTACTTTTGAGTTGTGACTGCTATTGCAAATAGAGTATATAAAAATTACGAATATATCTCACTGTCGTCCATTTACGAATAAGAGTTTTATTATTACCACACAAACAAGAATTTTATGGGGGAAAATTATATTTTTGGTCCTATACAATTGGGTGTGTTATATTTTTAGTCCCACAGTTTATGGACTTAGCACATTTAGTCCTATAAAATAAATATTGTAACATTTTTTATCCCATAGAACAACACTGTAGCATATTTGGTCTCATAGTATATAAAGTTGTGGCACATTTGGTCTCATAGGATATACAATTATTTATATCCTATGGGACCAAATATGTCATAACTTTTATTGTATGGGACCAAATGTGCCAAACTTTTGTCCTATGTGACCAACAATGCTATAATATTTATCTTATGGGACTAAATATGCTAAGTCCGTAAATTATATGACCAGAAGTGCAACAAACCCTATCATATGGGACTAAAAGTACAATTTCCCCAATTCGACCTGCCACCTATTTAGGAAAAAGAGTTTCAAATTGCTAAAGGTTTGCGCGCACATCTTAGGGCTCATTTACTTTGAATTATTAAGCTTGATATCCCAACTAATTATGCACAATTTTTTGTTTACATGAAATTTGTTCAACCCATTATAATGGCTCAAGGCCCGCTATAAAGGATGATTAGAAGGTGATTACAAACCCAGGGGAAATAACATTTTTCGTCCCATAAGTTGGGCCTGTTTCACTTTTGGTCCCATTCATTACGTGATTAGCAGTTTTGGTCCCGTAACTTTAAAATATTGGCAGTTTTGATCCCAAACCAGTATTCCGTCAGTTTTTTAACGGAGAAGGCCACGTGCAGAGCACGTGGCCGTTAACGTCTGCTTGTGGGAGGAAAAATTGGCGCCCTTTCTGGTTTGGTAACATTATTGGAGGGAATATAACTACTAATGAGGGCAAAAATCAAAGATTAGGGCAAGAAAAGGGTTTTTTCTCTCCTTCCTCAAAAAATTTCAATCCAATCCCTCCTACATTGCTGTGAATTGAAGTGAAGTAGAGGATATCAAAGAATTATGTCTTCTACAAATGATTCAAGTGATTCTAGTGGGTCGAATGTTATATGCTATTGTGGGAAGAAGACTGCAATGAGGACTTCATGGACGAATTATAATCCGGGTAGGCGATTTCATGGCTGCAATGACTTTCCAAATGGGTGTGGGTTCTTTCAGTGGGAAGACCCACCAATGTGCACACGAGCTAAGAGCATAATTCCTTCACTTCTTCGAAAATTGGACAAAAAAGAGACTGAGATTTCCATATTGCAGAAAAGGGTAAAGCGACTCCAATATTTTTTTTATTGCAGCTATGATTTTAATACTTTTCATTTTAATGTGGTGAGATGACATTATATAAGTTATTTTCACATTTTACGGCATTTATTTAGTTGTAGTTAAGTGCTAGTGTTATTGAAAATGTAATGAAGTTTGAATGTAGTGTGTTTACGACATAATTCTTTGATATCTTCTACTTCACTTCAATTCACAGCAATGTAGGAGGGATTGGATTGAAATTTTTTGAGAAAGGAGAGAAAAAGCCCTTTTCTTGCCCTAACCTTTGATTTTTGCCCTCATTAGTAATTATATTCCCTTCAATAATGTTACCAAACCAAAAAGGGCGCCAATTTTCCCTCCCACAAACAGACGTTAACGGCACGTGCTCTGCACGTGGCCTTCTCCGTTAAAAAACTAACGGAATACTAGTTTGGGGCCAAAACTGCCAATTTTTTAAAGTTACAGGACCAAAACTGCTAATCACGTAATGAATGGGACCAAAAGTGAAACAGGCCCAACTTATGGGACGAAAAATGCTATTTCCCCACAAACCCACAACAAGAGGTGGGTTTGCAATCATGCCCAACATGTGGAGGTCTTATTATTTTTTGGGTGACTATTTTATCTCCAATTTATCCATGCCAATTACAATTTTGTCCCTAATTTTGGTGAAATCCTCTAAATTACGATTTTTAAGTATATGTATTGTGTGTATATATATACGTATATACTTATTAATTTTGATATTATATATTTATTTTATATATTAAATAAATGATTTTTATGAAGATGAATGTTGATGGTTAGGGGGAAGTAATATAAAAATATATTATTTAATTTTTATATAGAATATCATATATTTAATTTTTATATAATACATCATTTAACTTTTATTATGAAATATTATATATACTTAACAGTCCTAACTTTTATATAACATATAATATTAACTTTTATTTATGCATATAAATATATTTCATCTTAACACAAGAAAAATATTAAAATTGAAAGAAAAAAATTGGGGGTATTTTCGAACAAATCAAATTAGTGCACAATTCAATCTCAAATTATAGTCAAAGGTAAACAATATATTATTTATATCCATTAGTTAATCAATACAAGTAAACATAAAATTGTGACACTTAATATAATCACTTTTAGCTCAATTCCAATAATTATCCTATAATTATTTATACCATTGAAATCCTATCATTCCAAGTAAATGAGGCTTTAGAGTATGTTAGGGATATTAAATAATTCTTTTTCTTAATAGTTAAACTTTTAGATGAGATCATCGAACAACAAATTGAACGTATTTCATTTACCATGATTGTTGGAACCTTATAACGCAACAATCGCCCGTGCTTTGCTTTATGATAAGACTAGCAATGTTAGTAGTAGCTAGTTATATCAAAGTGGAAAAGGAAAAAGTGGATTGAATTTTCTATTCTAAATTTTATTGCATCTTTTACTACATTTAGCAAATACAAAAGTCATCTGTACAAAATTCTTCTTTAAATAAGATTATCTACGAGATCTTCAGTACAGAGATGTTAAAAAAAAGAGATCGTCAGTACGGACATATATTTCTATTGTGTACGGATATGTAATCTTTATTGTGTACGTATATACATCATTTATGCACAGACCTTATTTTATGCTCGAGCTTGAAAAAATACTTATAGTCTACATATATCGTTAGAGGGAATAACATAACATTGATATTTGCATAGTTGATAAAAAACAAAGTGTAACTTGAACTAGTTACTTGGTTGGTGCATTGCATTGAGAATTAACTAGATTATGTGGCACGCAATACCTGCGCACAGGAATTTATTAATATTTATACTTTATTGAAAATTCATAATTTATTCTTATATATATATATATATATATATATATATGTTAAATTTTGTCATTGTTTTACAACTTTATATACAAAACCCGTTGATAAATTTTTTCTAATGCATTAATTATCAATACATATTTTATTTGAATTAAATTAAAAACTAAAACTTTGTACCACATACATTATATCAATAAATACTAATATGTTATCTTTATTTTAGTTAACAATACAATTAAATAAAAGTGAGTAAATTTAATTTGTGAATGCAGTAATTGTATGAAATTAATTTTTTTAAAAAGTGATTGAGTTCAATGTGAGTTGAGAAGTTAATTAAGTTTACAAAGAAGGGCATTTTTGGTATTTAAAAAATTTGGTGTAGTGGTATGAGAACTACCACTTTGAGTCTATAACTCCCATTTTTTTTTATAATACTATAGATAACAAGCATAGTCTTAAAGGTCTCAATTTTTTTTTAAAAAAACACTGAAAGTTTCCAAACATGGTTTGCAAAGAAGCAGATTGCATGTCATGGTCATCATCAGAGTGCATCTTCCTTCTCAAATCTGCACATCGAAATTCAATGATGGTAAGATGTAAATTAAAATTTTAGATGAAATTTTTGAAAAGTTTGATTATGCATGAAAGTAAGTGCTCACCAAAGTTTAGTAAATCACACGATACATGATGAATATTGCAACGTCATTCATAGAGCGGATGGTTTTCTTGACCTTTTCATGGAAATAAAACTAAAAAGAGGAAATTTTGGTTAGATAATTAGTGCAAGTAAGTTATGTTTTTTGAAACATAAACAATTACAACTCTTCTAATAAGTAGATAGATCCTTGTGAGAAAAAAAATACACAACTAAATCAAATAGATAATATTTTAAGAACACAATATTTGCAGCATCCAACTATTGGATGTCATGTAAATATTTTATAGCTTTGGGAACTGATTTTCGAAAATAAATAAATGTCTTTTTAAATTTTCATATCATGATTGATGCATTATATGATGCAGTGTAGCTAAGAGAAGATCATAAATGATAATAACTTTATGTCGAAATACATAACTTGTTACATGAAAGCAAATGGTGGGCTACTCTATTATGAACTACAATAAGATAAAAAAGAGAAAAGAAGTCCAACATGGAAACTTTCATTCTATTGATAACCATACACAAGTCTCTGAAATACTATCATTTTGATTTAAATGCATCATTTATAATATGTGTCTACTTAACTAACATACGCATCTAGTTGTATTAATTAATGTATTTTCTTTATCTACCATTGTCTAGGTGCAATATAAAGTTTTAAGTTTAATATATAATTATTCATATATTTAGTAATTGAATAAAATTCACTTGAAGTAAAAAGTAGTTAGCGATTATTTTTTCCTAAACAATTTCAACTACAATTTAGTTGCATATAAAAATGGACAAATGTATTAATTATTAGAAGTATATGGATCATTAATATGGCCGTACGTTCATAGATAATTAATATGCACTTTTGTTACGTACGTAATCTTCAGTATGGACATGCCAATTTTGTTGTGTACGGATATATAATTTTTCTTTGTGTACGGATGCACATAATTAATTGAGAAAATTATAATTTTTGTCTTGTAATTCAAGAGTTAGTATTTTTAATCTTGTACGAATTGATTTTCACAATTTAGTCATGTAACTTTAAATTTTAGCAATTTTAGTTTTTTCTTCCGGCTAATTTGATTTGAAATTGCATGTGACTTGAACATGACACAATCAAGTTGCAAATTTATTCTTATCAATCAATTTTGTGCAAGATCAAATTAAAATTTCCAACACCCCAAGTTACAAGGGAAAAGAATACAAACATCTCCTAAGTTACAATACTAAAAATGCAAACTCCATAAATTATAGGACTAATTTTTTTTCTAATTATTTCATAAATAAGTACGAGCTATTTACAATATCCACATAAGATAATTATATGGAAAAATTAAATAAACAGTGTATTTTTTATTTTTATTTTATAATATAAACAGATCTTCCATCTTCAGTGAACTTTGCACTAAAATACTTTTTTGAGTCATTATATATATCAAAAAAATTTCAAAAGACAACATATATATCACAAACTTAAATTTCTAATTTAGTTAATAATTATCCAATGATGAAAATACCAAATTGTGAAAGTTTTACGTTGCTCAAATCCTTTTGCTTTTTTATTAGAACTTAACTTACAAATTAAATTTTATTCCTAAGCTGGAAGAGAGACGTACTACTTTTTTGCAAGTTGTAAAATTCAAAATTTCAATGCACTCAAAAAAGGAAAAATTGCAAGAACCCATGTAATATGGGATATGTAGCAAACACTTCTCTATACAAAATAACAATATATTGACTGGAAAAATGTTGCATGTCATGGTCACTACCAAAGTATTAATCTTCCTTCTCAGACCTGTACATCAAAATTTTAGTGATAGTAAGATGCATATTAAAATTTTCGAGAAGCTTTTGGAAAGTTTGAAGATGCATTAGAGTAAGTGATCACCAAAATCTAATAAATCACACGATATATAATGAATGTCACAACATCGTTCATAGATCGGATGTTTTTGTTGACCTTCTCATGGAAATAGAACTAACAATAAAAAATTTTTAGTTAGGAAATTAATATAAGTGATATTCGGTTTCTTGGAATATAAATAATTACGACTCTAGTTAATGAGCAGATAGATCCTTAAGAAAAAATATGCATCTAAATCAAATAGATAACACTTTAAGACACAATCTTTACTGCATCTAACTCTTGGATGTCGTCTAAATGTTTTATAGGTTCACAAATTGCTTTTTGAGAATAACTAATATTTCTCTCTAAATTTTGTATCATGAATGATGTATTATATGATGTAGTGTGGTAAGACAAGATCATAAATAAATAATTTTATGTCGAGATACATAACTTGTTACATGAAAGCAAATGATTGGCTGCTCTATTATGAACTATAATAAGATCAAAAACAAAAGAAGTCCGACATAGATGAATTTCCTACTGTTAAATCTACGAAATTGCATCATGTTGATTTCATGTGTCTTTTATAATATGTATCAACTTAACTAACATATGCGTGTAGTTGTATTAACTAATGTATTTTTGTATCTACTTAATTAAGAAATACGTGCAGTTATATTAACTAACATATCTTCTGTATGTAGTTAACTAATAGGCACATAGAGACACGTGCAATTATATCAACTAGCATATTTTTTGTATCTGCGTAATTAGGATACACGTAGTTAAGAGATATTTACAATTATATTAACTAGATAGACACGTAGTTGTATTAACTAACGTATCTTTTGTATCTACTTAACTAAGAGACACGTGCAGTATATTAACTCATGTACCCTGTGTATCTACTTAATTAAGAGATGCATGTAGGTATATTAACTAATGTACCTTTTCAGTCTTTGTGTTTCCCGTACATTCTCGGACCTCAATAGTCCATCTCCCCTCTAGTCGCTCTTTCATTGATAATGGATACTTGCTTTCTATATCACGATAGACTTCTACAGTTACTGGGAACATCACCCTCTACCCGAGTTCGGTTTCTTTCACCTTCATATTTCTTCTATTCAAACTTTCATATGATAACAAAACATAATATGTTGTCTTCCCGATTGTGATCTTTGATACAAGAAAAGAAGAATATACATAAGAGGGTCATACTAATTTTTGGTACTTCTTACTTTTCAAGTTTGATTGTCTTGTGCAATTCCCTTTCTATGTAGCAAAAATATTAGAAGATGAAATCTTTTCTTTTTTCCACATTCAATTTAAATGTGCAACATAAGTGCAAGATCCTCTATTTTTATTTAGAATTGTTTCTTCCATGATTTGCTTATAGTGGATATCAATAGCGTATGACTTAATAAAAAAGAACAACCAGAAATTAAAGCAACCTTCTACATCTCCAAAATATATTCAGATTGTTCCTCGCATCTTTAAGGTTTGAGCAAAATTGCTCTAGATTCTACAATTCTAGATGCAATTAGATCCCCCCTTTTCTTTTCTTTGTGAAGATCCTTCGTTGCTTAACCATGTTTTCTTTGCAAGAATTGAATCTTGACTGTTAGTTGATGAAGTGGATCAATAAACATATATTAAAATGGAGTGGTTCCGGAATAACATACCATTAACTCTCCAACAATCATAGATTTAGTCTCTTTTGAGTATTGTTTCCATCTACAAGGTGAAATTAAATATATGCTAGAGCTTATATAAAACTGCAAAATATAATTAAAAGTTGAATCGTGGAATAATGATCTACATTTCTCACTTTATTTGAGTTGTGCTCCATCTTCTCTTGTGTGCACAAAGAGTTCTTTGGAGTATGTGTGTGAGGGATAGGAGAGAGACACACACAGATAATAGAGAATGGATGAGACAAAGACAATAGGGTGAGCAAGCAATCGTTGGGTGGGTTATCATGTATGTGAGTGAGTGTGTGTTTAAACACATAAAGAGTACGGTAAAATTATTCCTATTATTAATCAAATTTTATTAGCAATGCAATATATATATATATATATATATATATATATATTATATATATATATATATATATATTTGAATGAAAACAACTGATGCCTTTATTCTATGATATACTAAGTGCAATGCCTTTTTGCAAGTTTCGAAGCTCGAAATTTCCATATACTTCGGGGAAAAAAAAACCTGAAGCGCAAAGTGCACACGAGTTGCACAAGAACTTTATCCCTCAATTTTTGTGCACAAAAATTAACATTCTAAATATAATATATTTCATGGCCAGGTTGATGTTTTTAAATACCGTATATGTATAGACACATTTTATACCTATTTCATTATTTATATATAAAACTAAGATAATATCTAATTTCAAATTTAAAAATATATTATTTAGCATTAATTTTGTACTTATAAGAAAAAAATTCAATGACAATAACCTCAACTCTCTCTATATATATATATATATATTGTATTTATCGCTATATCAATATAAACATATACATGAGAATATTAGATGTGGGGGCAAAATTGAAAATAATGTAATTATTTTTACTAACCTCAACAGTTTTCGTCAAAGCCCTAACGGTAGGGAGTTAGGTGTAAATGGGGAATTTTCGAAGGGATATAGGTGTAATTTCAAAACTTCAAAATTTATATTAATTCTAAATTGGTGTTAATTGGTAATCTTGTTATTAAATTTATATGAATTCTAATTTTATCATATATCTTTTTTAGAGGAAAATGAAATTATCATTTCATGAAAAATATTAGTAAAGCTAAAATCCAAAACATCCAGAGTAATATTAGATTCACACTACCCACAAAAATAAAAACACAAGAACCCTTTACACATAGACCACTTTCAATGGAGATTGAATCATCAGGTGCCTCCGTCCATTACTCTCTTATTCCTGTTGTTAAGCCAAAACCCCCAGATCAATATTGTGTTTTCACACAGAATTGCATGAAGAAGGTTGCATGTCATGGTCAACCAATCTGCACATCCAGTTTTCAAACATAGAATTGCACCGAAGAATGTATAGTAAAATTTGTAGATCTTCATTTGGAGAGTTTGAAGATGCATTAGAGTGAGTGCTTACCGGAGTCTAGTAAATCACACAGTACATTATGAAAGTAGCAACATCGTTTATAGATCGGATGGTTTTGTTGATCTTTTCATGAAAGTAGAACTAAGAAGAAGAAATTTTAGTTTAGAAATTAATGCAGGTGAAATAAGTTTCTTGGAATGTAGATAATTACACACTTGTTAATGAGTAGATAGATCCTTAAGCAAAAATATACATCTAAATCCAATAAATAATACTTTAAGAACACAATATTAACTAATTAATATGTAGTTAAGAGATGCATCCAATTATATTAATTAATATATCTTCTGAATCTATTTAATTAAGAAAACCGTGCATTATATTAATTGATGTTCTTTTTGTATCTACTTAGCTAAATGATGCATGTAGTTATATATAGTATATATAAAAGGAGAGCACCTCTTCGGTGTCTCTCCTTTTTTTTGGTACGTTTTTGTTTATATTTATTTATAATTTTCTTTCAACTTCCCACCTCCATCATCATTTGATAGTTATTTCCTTTTCTTAAAAAAAAAAAAAATTTCTTTCACCTTTTTTTCACTATTTTTTTTATAAATTTAATATTAATTTATTATTTTGTATATATTTTATTAATTAATAAATATTGTTATTTTAAATGATATTTGTAAGTGTTGCACTTATATAGAGTGTGCCACAAATTATTAATATTAATTAATATACCTTTTCAATTTGGTGGTTCTCGTGCGTTCTCTAACCTCAATAGTACTGTGAGCGCTAATTTTATCGTGTCTGAAAAATTAAAACACAAATAAATTATCACAAATAAAAATATTTGGTTTAAAATATTAATGTGAGTACAATCTCTCCCTTGATTATTCCCTCCAAACTATATATTTGACAAATTTGACCAATTCAAAGGGGAATCTCCACGTAGATCTCCTTTGGACGTGAATTTGAAATTCTATAACGTTAACTCGAGGGCTTTCGCCAATAATTCCGAATTAAACGCTATAGTCTTGACTGGAATTTGATGATTTGAAAGTGGATTTGCCACTTGAATCTTCTTGAGATGATATCTAAATATTTATAACGTTAATTCGAGGATTTTGTGCATATAATCCCGAATTAAACGCTATAATTTGTGGCGCACCTTTGACGAAAGACTCGATCTTTGCTTTGAACGCCTTTGAATATTCTTGAGCTTTGAAGAACCGTGTAGAGAGAATTATTTGCAATTTTTCTCTGCTTTGCTCTTCGTTCTCGAGCTCTGTGTGTCAAATGAGGGTGTAAGGACCCCTTTATATAGGTGTCAGAGAGGTAGAGTTGTGATCTACTTTAACACCGTTTGTATTATCTCTTTATAATTTAATTTAAAGAAATAGATATATCATATATTTGGAATAATATGATTGGTCAATTTGACATTATCTCTTTAATATTTGTATTTTATAAAGAGATAAATATAACCAATATTTGTCTTGATTTGATTGGAGCGTACATGCAATTGCTCCACGTGGCACGATCTGATTGGCCGGAATATTTGATTGCGAAACATTATTTGATTGGCCGAAATACTTTATTTTGACACTTGTCGGCCATTGATTTGATGACAAAATATATATTAAAATATCAATTGAATTTACTATTTATACTTGAAATTAATTTAGTAATTTCAGAATATAAATTGAAAAATATTATAATTGATAAATAATATATTATATGACATTTGTCATTATTTAATTGGGTGCAAAATTAATTTGCTTACAAATGCCCCCTCGAGACTCATTCACAATTATATGCTTGAAAATGTAATTTTTGAAGTGAGTGAGTCGCGAAAATATAAATCAATTTTATCAGGCCATAAGTAATATATATATATATATATAGTGAAATCAATATATGGGCCAAGAAATAAATTAACAGAGATTGGGCCATGCAAAGTAATTTTTTTCTTTTTAATTGATTGCCGAAAAGTCAATTTGAGCCCATAATTCTTTGGTGTTTGAAGACCACTCACATGTGATTGCTACCAAGGCCCTTTCTCCATTATTCCTCTGTAAGTTCTTTCCTTAGTTTCGACGACGAACAGAGGTAGAATCCGACCAACTTTCGGCTTTCCCTCTTTCCCTCTTTCTTTTTTTTTTTTTTTTCTTTAACAATCTGCAGTGTTAAAATTCCATTGATATTAGGATTAATTGGAGGGATGAACGTGAAACAACTTGCTTCGAGTAATCTTCTAACTCAATTGGAATTCTGACAAACACCAAATTTAATCGAATTACGACTTCTGAAATGGATGCTATATATAGAGGATTCAATGCTTCTGATGTGAGACATAATTTTCGCTGGTTGGCAGCCTCTGTGGCACAATTCGGTAGATTATATATTTTTTTTTGTTGATTTTTTGGGTATGCACGCCAGATGTTCGCTTGAATGCCCCAACGAATTGCTGCTGAAAATTTCATGGTTTCTTTGCAGATTTTTCGCCGCTGAAGCTTTCTACTCGAATTTCTTCTAAATTTTCGAGTTGGTGCATCGTTGAAGGTGCGATTGAATCTCTTTTGTCCAACAATTTGAGAGCAACGAGAGGTTTTGTTTTTCTTTTTGATTGTCAAGTAAGTTTTTCAATTCATGAGTAATCTCAAATTAGATTTGAAATATTTAGTTCGTATGTATGCAATTGAATGATTGAAAACTTCATATTCATTAATTGCTAGAACTAGAAATTTCAATGCTTTCAAAAAAAAAAAAAAAATATATATATATATATATATATATATATATATATTATTTTTTTTAGACACATCTAAGCATATATATATATATATATATATATATATATATATATATATATTTCCTCAATTTGTGCCAAGTAGAGAGTCACAACTTTCGTGCATGGAGAAAAAAAATTCACCCTTGGTTTAAATTGTATCCTCCAAATGGGTTTGAAATATTAATCTCGTTGTTCCAATTTTATGTTAAGCTAGAAATCATATATCTTTCTTATCTAGCTTGCATTAGAAATTAATTAAAAAAATTATACTTGGCTCAAATTGTCTCCACGAATTGGACTTGAATCATGAACTTTTGTTGTTGGAATCTTAGATCCATAATTTCGGCTTGAGTCATTCATGCTCTCGATCCAATTCCATGTCAAGTAAAAAAAAACCAAATATTTCATCACTTTGCATAGAGATTTATTGAAAATGAATTACCAATTATCAATTGGTTTTCTCTATAATTTTCGTAGAGGCCTACTTGGGGGTGCGTATATCACATGCTATATTTTCTTTTGAGTTTTTTTTTTTTTTTTTGACAACTCAATCAATTTTTTTTTTTTGATATCATATAGCATGGTTTATTTCAAAGACAAATCTTCCCCTTCCGGTGAGAACCATTTGATCATCCTTGACAATCAAAATCAACCCCTGGAGAAAGGCACAATGTTAGCAGTTTATGCACCCCTTATTGGTGGTAGAAACGTGAGCCCGTGGCCGAGATTAATCAATTCTTTTCATTGAGCAAGAACGTCAAGGCGTGGATTTTACGAGCTAACCACCATGAGCCTCCTCGTCACCAACCATCAGACGACTTCGCCCATTTATGCACTTTGGGCCGTTCTATAATTGAAGGTGATGCAAAGTGGGATGGCGATCTTCGTTTTACCGGAGAATTTTGCTACATCAAAGGATATTGGGAGTGGACTGAGGACGTGCTTAGCCGATGTGGAGATAGATTGCGCCATCTCAAAATATATGATGCTGTTTATGCTTCGTTGTTTACTTATGACCACAATTCCGATATCGTCAAAGCATTTTGCGAAGCATAGTGCCCTCTTACAAACAATTTGCTTACTTCTGCCGGGGAAATGTCCATCTCGTTATGGGACATGCATGAACTTGTCGGACTTCCTATGACGGGCTGCTTTTATAACGAAGTTGTACCAAGTGCGCTAGAGCTTACCGGAGTTGTTGAAAAGAGAGAGAGATTTATCCCTCGTTCCTGTAAGTATTTGCTTTACGCTTATCACTTGCTTCAAAGTGCCGATGATAATCGATGCTCCCACGTATCCATTGACAAATGGGTGAGGTTTTGGTCCAAGAAAACTACTAAGTACCATCCGCCTCCTCCTCGTAAAGAGAAGAAAACGGTTTGGCTTAAGTCGACTCATAACCCTCTTGGTGATATTGCAATTCACGAGAGGTGGTCGACTGCTGAGGATGCCTTATTTGCGAAGCTATGCATTGAAAGGAGTCTCAAGGAAGAAGTTTATTTGGCGGCCTATTTAGCTTGTTGGCTTTGCTTGTTTGTTCTTCCTGGTAAAGATGTCAACTCCATTCGTCCAAGTACTTTTAAGATGGCGTCCTTGATGGCGAATGGTCGACGAGTGAATTTAGCTATTCCTGTCTTGGCGAGCATATATGAGGGTTTGAATACCGTTGCAACTTCTCCAAAACCAGTCGGTACGAGTCACTCTTTTCCTATTCACTTTGTTTATGCATGGCTAGCATGTTACTTCAAAACTCATTACTCGGTTTGGCAAAAGTTGCGTGGTCCAAAGATGACGAGATTTTCTGGAGAAGGAGGTGCAAAATATTATGAGCCACGAGAAGCACGCAAGCGAATTCATAAGGCCGAGTTTGTCTCTTGGGCTTGCAATATGCTTGTGAAAGCTGAGTCGTTCAAGTTTGTTGATGATGGTCGTGCCGAAGAGCTCGATCATAGTTACTTTGTTGTAATTCGTTATCTTACTCTTCGTCAAGGCGGCAGATTCATCATTGAGCCATATAGTCCTCATAGATTTGGGTGTCAATTTGGGTACTATCAAGATGTACCAGGAGCCCTCAAATATGACACACGTGTGGCCTCTTTAGAAGAAGGACTCCGCTACTGGCGCTTATGTGTTCTATCAAAATCTTCATCAAAAGCTTGGTTCCCTTGTCTGCCTGCTAATGCTAAGAAACTCTGCTCGGAAGCTTATAAAGCATGGTGGGCTAAAATCCATGGGACCTTTTTTGATGGCAATATTGCATGTTTGATCAGACCGAAGTCGATTAAGATCACACTCAAACGTAAAAAGGCGAGGACAAACAAGTTGAAGGTGGCGAGAACAATCCTCCCCATGCACTTATTCCTCCTATTGTGATCGAGTGTGATTCTCAAGCTGCTGTTGTGGACGTAAGCAAAGGAAAATGTTCTTCACATAACGTGGCAGATAGTGATAGTAGCAACAAGGATCGTCACTGGAAAAGGCAACGGAAGGAAGCTATGCCTTTGAAAGCAACGGAGACTAATGAAAATGCATCGCGGTCTTCTTTAGCTAACTTTGTTGGGAGGTTGTGCTTCCTTGATCATGTAAGTTTAAGCTTCTCTTTTTCTAATGTTCTTTCTGAAATTCCCCTTTCATTCATCTTTTAGTTGGAAGATGAAGTCCAGTCTATCGATATTGGGGAGGAATCTGAGACTAGTCATTCGTCGACTATGACTCCTCCACTTAGGATGGGACTTAAAAGGAAACAATCTTCACCTCCTGGTGCGGTGTCAATACTTAAAGGTGAGAGCTTTCTTTCAATTACCAAAAAGAGTTCCTTCAAAGATTGTGGAGTGGTCTCATCGTGAAGATATCAAATACTCCGGTTGACTTTCTCTCGTCAATTGAGGATGATGTCCACCTTATTCTTGAGTCCATGAAGAGTTTTCAAAAGTTTGATGTTTCAAAAGTGGAGGAATCGTTAAACATGTTTTTTGCTAAAGTTCGTGCTTATGATGAAGCGAGATCCTTATCTTCTGAGAAATTGTCCCAAAGTCTTTAGAGCAACAATTGAAAGAAGTTAAGGCTCGTCTTCAAGATGTTCAAGCTAAAGCAAGCGAAGAAGCCTTTGAGATCCAATCTGTTATGGACAAGTTGGAGCATGTTGAGGAAGATATTGCAGTATTGAAGGGACGAAGAACGAACTTGCGCACTACTTTGAAGGAGAAGAAGCAACTTAATCATGATACTCAAGCCAAAGTTCACGAGGTCGAGAAAGACCTCGCAGCACTTGAAAGTACCGGCCCTCTAGAGGATGCAATAGTGCAAAATTTGGAGTCTTCGAGAGCAAATTTGGGGATACTTACAGAAGACTTTAAGAGTTTAAACCCTTTTGCTTAGGATTTTATTTCTTGTTGCATTCTCTCTTTTTTTTTTCGTACTTTTTGTTTTGCCCCCATGTTTTGAATATGATTAAGTAATAGAATTCTTCTTTTTCTTGCTTCCATCTTGCAATTTTGAGCATACCTTAGTATTTCCCACATCAATACCTTCAAATGAGAAATAAAGATATTTTATATGTTATGACTTAACTTAGAAATGTCTAAGCTGCCTACGTACCTCATCAAGAGGATCAAGTCATTACGTAGTTCAAAGTACCAAATATTTGTTTGAAAGAGAGAGGGCCGTTCACAGTTTATACTCATGCGGGCCAGGAGCTTTTTTTTTCTTTTTTTTTTCTTCTTTTTTTTTCTTCTTTTTTTTTTTTTCAAGCATAGTATCATTTCAAAAATTTCTCATTGATTGGGCCAATTCTCAAACCGTCTTCAGCAACCACTTTATATGCACCATTTGTGTAGGCTTCTTTGACAACATACGGACCATCCCACTTTGGCAAGAATTTGTTTCCTGTTCGATGCGTTGTGATTATAGGTCTCCTCACTGCAAGAACGAAATCGCCAACCTGAAAAGAACGCAGGCGCACTTTTTTATTGAACGCCCTAGACAATCGGGCTTGGTAACACTCGAGCCTTTGTTGTACTTCTAATCTTTTTTCATCGAGAGATTCCAACTCTTCAAGTCGTATTTGAGCATTTTCTTCCTCGATATGTCCTTCTTGTATGGCTATCCTTAATGATGGGATTTGCTGCTCAAGTGGAAGGACCGCTTCTACTCCATAGACTAGTGCGTAGGGAGTTGCTCGAGTAGGTGTTCTGACAGTGGTCCTGTATGCCCATAGAGCTTTCCAATCCTCTCGTGCCAATCACGCTTTGACTTAGCCACCACTTTCTTCAGTAGGTTGCACAAAGTTTTGTTAAATGCTTCAGCAAGACCATTTGCGGCAGCATAATACATAGAGGAATTTCTTTGTTTAAAATCAAACTTTTGACATAACTTATCTATCAAATTATTGCAAAAGGGTTTCCCATTGTCAGTGATTATGTATATGGGCACTCCGTAGCGAGAAATGATGTGGGTGCGGATAAAATCAGCAACATTCTCCTTCTTCACTTCTTTAAGGGGTACTGCTTCAGCTCATTTAGAGAAATAATCTGTTGCAGCCAGAATATATAAGTGACGTCCAGAGGACTTTGTCAAAGGTCCTACAACATCCAAACCCCAAGCATCGAAAGGCCATGAAGCAACGGTAGGATGCAATGGCTCAGGTGGTTGGTGAATTGGTGTGGAATTGACAAGCTTGACATCTTCTTGCATAATCCATGTAATCTTTGACCATAGAGGCCAATAATAACCCATTCTCTTTATGCGGAAATGTAGTTTTGGCCCCGATTGGTGAGCACCACAAACCCCAGAATGAGCTTCTTCCATGGCTTGGACCTTTTCATTATCACTTAGGCAGCGTAAGAAAAGTCCATCAAATGATCGTCGATAGAGCGTGTCTTTGTTATAGATGAAACGAGTTGCTCGCCGGCGGGTGTCGGTCCTCCGTCTTAGATCATTGGGTAACTTCCCGTATTTCAAGTAATCAACCAGTGGTTGTCGCCAATCTTCTTCTTCAACTTCAAAAACCTCCGTGACGTGGTTTTCTTCTTCTTGGAGCATGTCATCCTCATCATCGCTGAAGATTGGTGGTATGACCCAACTCTTACATATTGGTATACGTGCTTCCTTGTCGGTCATGGAAAGTGTTGAAGCGAGTTTTGCCAAGGCGTCAGCTTATTTGTTGTCTTTCCTCGGTAGATGCTCGAGTTCTACATCTCCTAGCCATCCCATCAGTCTCTTTGCGTAATTATGATATGGGAGCAATTCAGGTTTTTTGACTTCATAGAGACCAAGGAGTTGATTGACCACTAGCTGAGAATCTCCATACACTTAGAGTGGTAGTTGTTTTTGCATCAACTGCTATTTCTAATCCGAATATTAGAGCTTGATATTCTGCCATATTGTTTGAGCAATTATGTGTTAATGTAAAGGAGTAAGGTAGTACTTCTCCTTCTGATGTAACAAATACAACTCCAGCGCCTGCTCCTTCTTTATGGGAGGCTCCATCAAAGTACATCTTCCAAGGAGGCGTAACTTCAATCACGAGGACATCTTCATCAGGCAAGTCATCGGATAACTCCCATTCGGCAGGCATGGGATGATCAGCTAGAAAGTTTGCTAGAACTTGCCCTTTTACGGCTTTTTTAGGAACCTATGTGATTTCAAATTGTTGCAGTTGGAGGTACTATCTTGCAAGCCTATCCGAAAGTACTGGCTTCGCCATGACATACTTCAAAGGGTTAGCCTTTGAGACCAAATGAATGCTATGAGATTGGAAATAATGCTTCAGCTTCTGGATTGAGAAAATAAGTGCCAGGCACAATTTTTCAATAGGTGAATATTTGAGCTCATTTGGCGTCATCGTCCTGCTCAAGTAGTACAAAGCATTCTCCTTTCCTTCATCATTTTTCTGAGACTGAGCGAGCAGGATTCCCACAGAGCGTTCCTGAGCAACAACGTAAAGAATTAAAGGGCGCCCTGGAACAGGCGCAACCAAGACTGGAGGCTTCATTAAGTAGGACTTTATGCTTTTAAACGCTTTGTCACAGGCTTCATCCCATTGAAACGGTACGTCTTTCTTCATCAGCCGACTGAATGGTTGACAACGACCGGCTAGATTTGAAATAAACCTCCGGAGATATGCTAACTTTCCTTGTAAACTTTTGAGTTCGTGGATGTTTCGCGGTTCTGGCATCCTCAAGATGGCATCTATCTTTGCTTGCTTAATTTCTACACCCGCTGGCGGACGATGAACCCAAGGAATTTTTCGGATGTAACTCCAAACGCACATTTAGAAGGGTTCATTTTTAGTTGATATCTCCTCAAGTGTTCAAAACCTTCCTCAAGTCATGAAAATGATTCTCTCGTTTCTTTGACTTTACAACCAAGTCATCAACATAGCATTCGACATTCTTATGAAACATGTCATCGAAAATCTTTTGCATTGCCCTTTGATATGTGGCGCCGGTATTCTTTAGCCCAAAAGGCATAACTTTATAGCAATATATACCTTTAGGAGTGCGTAATGCAGTCAACTCCTCGTCTGCCGGTGCCATACGTATTTGGTTGTACCCAGACGATCCATCCATGAAGGATAAAGTTTCATGGCCTGTAGTGGCATCTATCATTAGTTCAGCAATTGGTAATGGGAAGTCATCTTTAGGGCATGCATTATTCAGATCCCTGAAATCAACACATACTCAAATTTGCCCATTCTTCTTTCTTACAGGAACGATGCTGGAAATCCACATAGGATACTTAACCTCTCGGATGAAACCGACTTCAATGAGTTTGTTCACTTCGCTTTCGATCAACGGGATTAACTCAGGTCGAAATCTACGCTGGCCTTGTTTGACAGGGCGAGCTCCTTTCTTTACTGACAGGTGGTGTACAGCTACCCTTGAATCTAATCCGGGCATTTCCTTGTAGGACCATGCAAATACATCTTTAAATTCATGGAGTAATGCAATATAAGTTCCTTCTTCTCCATGAGTTAGTGAGGCACTTATGTAAATTGGTCGAGGGTTTTCAATATCGCCTAGATTAACTTCTTTCAATTCATCGATGGTGGCTTTAATACCTTCCTCAAGTTCTGCAGGAGCATCTTCTGCGTCTTCTTCTTCAACCTCACCATCTTTAATTAAGGTGATGTGGTAAGTTTGTGCAATGTTTTCTTCAACACTATTGCTAATGTAATTAGACGATGCTACACTTTCTTTATCTTCCTCGTGATCAGATTGTACTTGTGTGAAGATCACGGTTTGTGCTTTAGCCTTTAAAACTCTACCACATGATATTGTTAAGGTTGTCTGGCGCTTCATTCTAGAAGGGATCAACTTCTAAGTTTTTGTGTATGTGAAGACTTGATGTTTTTGTTCGGACGTACCGCTATCTTTTTCTTTTGATGTCTCACTCTTCTACATGGATCCAACCTATCAAAGACGGATTGTCTGTTGGCTATCCGTGCAATTCTTTTCTGTGGGGGCCAAGTCTGTTGAATACGGATTCTCTCAAATTTTCTTCCCTCCTGTGATCTTCAGTTGAAGAAAACCCTTCAGAAATATAATTACTGTTGACCCTCTTTATAGTGATACGAACAGGCTTAGGTGGAGTAAAACCCAGACCTACTCGAGAATCTTGAATTGCATGTCCTTTTTCCTTGAGCATTATTTGGGTAGCGTTGAGTCCGTGGAGTTTCTTACCGGTGGCTTCAGGAGGAAGTTTTCCAAGGTTGAGCTTTTCTTTGGGATCGTATCCGGCTTTAATAAGGAGCTTGAAGGCTTTGGGGTCGAATCCCCTTTCGTTTATGGCTAATGCTTCATATCCTCCTTCCTCTTCTTGGGTTGAGGGCAAAAATCCCTTGAGCGGTGGCTTAGACGGTTGCTTGATGTTGATCTGAGTTAATGGTAAAGTCAGACTCTTTAACGATTCAGGTTCGAGGGTGGATGACTCGTTCTTTCTTGTGTTTTGATTATTGCATGACTTTGGCTCTTCGGGGGGCAATATTTCCTTTCCCTTGTTAGCATCTTCAATATAGTACTTAGCATCAGCAGAGTGTGACTCAGCTTCAGTAAAAGGTTTGTTGTCACCGAGTACCTTTTTCACTATACCATTGCGACAATACTTAAAACAGTGATGCCATGTAGATGGAACTACTGCATTTTCATGTAACCAGGGACGACCGAGAAGCATGTGTAGGAAGTCTTGGCGTCTATGACATGGAATAATGCGCTCGACACCATGTCCTCCATAGTCAATTGCATTCTTATAATGCCAACAGCCTTTTGTCCTCCTTGATTGAAGCCTTGTATCATGAGGCGGCTGTTAGAAAGTTCATCTATGGGGATTTCTAGTTCCTTCAAAATTCGAAGAGGTAAGATATTGACTGCAGATCCTCCATCAATCAATATTCTATTCACTTTTTGTTCACGTACATATCCAGCAACGAACAAAGGACGATTATGAGGTTTAGACCCTAGAAGCAAATCTTCATCAGTGAAGGTAATTGTAGACATGCAATCATCAGTATCAGAGGAATCCTCCTTTTCAAACAGTGTATCCTCATTGCTTGTAATATATCCCCATGTGTGGTGTTACATGAATCTTTGTTGTCGTTGACATGTTCACTCTCGATTGTAATAACATTTGTCACAACGGAATCCTCTTCAAGAGATATCTTACCTTGGCGAGCCAACTGCATAACTTTGTCCTTGAACACGAAACAGTCTTGTATTGCGTGCCCAACTAAGCGATGGTATTTGCAATATTTTGGGTTGTCCTTCCGTTCGGCTTCCTCGGGTTGCTTCATTTCTGGCAGATCAATGAGGTTAGCTTCCAACAAGTCATCAAACATCCCAGGAACATCAGAGTCAAGAAATGGATATTCTCCTGCTTGCATTTCCTTTAAAGTCAGTTTCCTCTGTGGCCTCTCATAAGGAACATTATTCCTTGGGGCAACATTGTCTTTTGCAGTGCTTTTGGGCTTGAATGGTGCAACGTTCACTGCCATTGATTCTTTGCTTGGAGCTTTTGAAAAGGGTTGGCCCTTCAACCCCACTTGCCATCATACTCAACTCCATATCATGTGCTCGAGTAGCCAATTCTTCGAAGGATCTGGGCAAGATTCCTTGGAAGATATAGCGAAGTCCCCAATGCATTCCTTGAATACACATCTCGATGGCGGAAGCTTCAGATAGTCGATCTTTGCAATTAAGACTTAGATTCCTCCACCTATTGATATAATCAATGACCGGCTCTTCTTTCCATTGGCGAGAATTTGTAAGCTCAACCATGCTGACAGTTCGTCGAGTGCTGTAGAAGCGATTGAGAAATTCTTGCTCTAGTTGTTCCCATTCGTCAATTGAGCCGGCCTCCAAGTCAGTGTACCAATCAAATGCATTGCCTTTCAGTGATCGAACCAACTGCTTGACTAAATAGTCACCATAAGTTCCCGCGTTGTTGCATGTTTTAACAAAATGAGCCATGTGCTGCTTAGGATTGCCCTTGCCATCAAATTGCTGAAACTTCGGTGGTTGATAACCCATTTGGCATCTTCAAGCTGTCGATCCTCGAAGTATATGGCTTGGAGTAAGTAAGGGATGACTTTGAGCTTCCTTCGATCTTGCTTTTGATGGTTCCTTCAATGAATTCTTTTAGCTGGTCCACGGGAATCAATCCATCAGAAGAAATTTGAAGCTCCTTTGCATACTTGTCCCTTTCAGTATAATGTTGTTTTGTAGATGTTTCCACTTCATCATGAGCCTCAACTTGTTTCCCCATGATGTGACTTGCATCAACATTATCTGCCTTGTTGATCAATCGAGCAATCTGTGCGTCTTGCTCTTGGACATGCTTCGTGAGTCCTTCAATGGCTCTCGTCAGACTTGCGAGTTGTTCCTCTATGGTTGTTGTATTAGTCACCATAACTGGAGCCACAGAGTAGCTAGACACGGAGCGAGGAGATGACGGAGGAGATTTATTTGCATCACTTTCGCCTGCATAGCTAGGTAAATGCAAGTTCTTCTCGATGTACTCAGCGAGAGGAGACATTTGAGAAGATTCTTTGAGTTTCTTCGACATGCTCCTCGTAGTAACACCGACACTCTTGGTACTTGAGCTCGAAGACTTTGATATAGTGAGTTTGGAATTCACTGACTTCATAGCTTTTCCTTGAGTATCCATGTGAATGCTTTTCTTCTTTGCTGAAGGGAAGAGATGAAGGGTAGAGCGGTCCCACCGGGCGTGCCAAAATTTGTGAATGCTAATTTTATCGTGTCTGAAAAATTAAAACACAAATAAATTATTACAAATAAAAATATTTGGATTAAAATATCAATGTGAGTACAATCTCTATTCTATCCCTTGATTATTCCCTCCAAACTATATATTTGACAAATTTGACCAATTCAAAGGGGAATCTCCACGTAGATCTCCTTTGGACGTGAATTTGAATTTCTATAACGTTAACTCGAGGGCTTTCGCCAATAATCCGAATTAAACGCTATAGTCTTGACTGGAATTTGATGATTTGAAAGTGGATTTGCCACTTGAATCTTCTTGAGATGATATCTAAATATTTATAACGTTAATTCGAGGATTTTGTGCATATAATCCCGAATTAAACGCTATAATTTGTGGTGCACCTTTGACGAAAGACTCGATCTTTGCCTTGAACGCCTTTGAATATTCTTGAGCTTTGAAGAACCATGTAGAGAGAATTATTTGCAATTTTTCTCTGCTTTGCTCTTCGTTCTCGAGCTCTGTGTGTCAAATGAGGTTGTAAGGACCCCTTTATATAGGTGTCAGAGAGGTAGAGTTGTGATCTACTTGAACACCTTTGGTATTATCTCTTTATAATTTAATTTAAAGAAATAGATATATCATATATTTGGAATAATATGATTGGTCAATTTGACATTATCTCTTTAATATTTGCATTTTATAAAGAGATAAATATAACCAATATTTGCATTGATTTGATTGGAGCGTACATGCAATTGCTCCACGTGGCGCGGTCTGATTGGCCGGAATCTTTGATTGCAAAGTACTTTATTTGATTGCGAAGTACTTTGATTGCGAATTATTTGATTGGCCGAAATACTTTATTTTGACACTAGTCGGCCATTGATTTGATGACAAAATATATATTAAAATATCAATTAAATTAACTATTTATACTTGAAATTAATTTAGTAAATTTCAAAATATAAATAGAAAAATATTATAATTGATAAATAATATATTATATGACATTTGTCATTATTTAATTAGGTGCAAAATTAATTTGCTTACAAGTACATCTGCCCTCTAGTCGCTCTTTGATTGACAACGGATACTTGCTTTCTATCTGGGGATAGACTTCTTCCATAATCGGACCACCATCCTCTGCCCAAGTTTGACTTTTTTGGCTTCCATCTTTTCGTCTGTTCAAACTCTCATATGGTAATAAGACATAATATGTGTTTTTTCCTGTTGCAATCTTTGATGCAAGAAAAAAAGAATATACGTAAGAGGATCATACTACTTTTTGCAACTTCATATTCAACATAAATGTGCAATATAAGTGCAAGGTCCCTTGTTTTTATTAGAATTGCTTCTTTCAAAGATTTTCTTACAGTGGATATAAACAAAGTATGATTTATAAACAAGAAATTAAAACAACCTCTAACATCTCCAAAATATATTCCGACTGTTACTCGCATCTTAAAAGTCGGAGTATAACTGCTCTAGATTCCACAATCCTAGATGCAATTAGATCCCTTTTTTTTCTTTGTGAAGAGCCTTCGCTTCTTGATCCTGCTTGCTCTTGCAAGAATTGAATTTTATTTATTAGTTGATAAAGGACCAATAAACATAAAATAAAAGGGTGAGAATGATTTGTAGTCCACGTGCCTAAGTGATTTTTTCTTCTTTATGGGTAGTGTGTGAGAGGTTTTATATATATATATATATATATATATATATATATATATATATTTGTAACTTACAAATTCATAGAAGCTTAAATGATTAATAGAACAAGTATATCAAGAGGTAATTCAAGACAAGCAGCAAATAAACATAATATTTATTTAACTTTGATCTTAAATTAAAAACAATTATAGTGATTTATGGCATCATCAAATTTATTAATTTGGTTGAATTTTTAACAAATTATTTAACAGTTCTAACTTGAAGCTTTAGCTTTTTAACCTAATTTTATTTGACCACTCATGTTTCAATAAATTCCAAGAATTAACACTTTTATTGTTTGGATGGGTATATAATTCCCATCCATAAATAATCAATGCTCAACAATATATTAAAGAAAAAAGAGGAGAGAGAGAGAGAGTTTTGATGAAGAAGAAATAATTTTCTCACAGATTGAACCTTATAACCCCCCCCCCTCCACACACACCCCAAGAGAGAGTGAGAAAGAGACTGAGAGTCTTAAGATAGAGAAATAAATAATCTTTTCCACAGATCAAGAGTCATATAAAAAAATTAACTAAGCAAATTTTGATTTTTTTAAAAAAAATTATTTCAAAATTCAAAGGGAAAGCCAAAGGAATTGTGATTCCACTTACAAGATTTAGCAGTTATTAATTATAAATTAATACTTGTTATAAAATGTATATTTGAAATTAAAGATCTGAACAAATGAAAAAGAGCGAAGATTGCACACTTGTATTTTTTTCTTAAAAAAAAAAACAAAAAGAAAGAAAGAAGGAAAGATTTGCCATGCCTGTTGGACTTTTGGAGGCACTTGTGATGGTGGTGGAGGAGAGGATGCTGGAAAATTAAAATTGACTGGCTCCGAAAAGAGCACACCATTAACCCTCCAACAACCATAAAAGTTATCTCTCTCAAGTATTATCTACAAGGTGAAAATTAACATTTGTTAGAGCTTATACAAAATTACCAAGTAAAATTGAAAGTTGAATGCAGTTGAATCATTGAGTAAAGATCTACATTGCTTGCTTCATTTGAGTTGTGCTCCATCTTTTCTTCTGTGGACAAAGAGTTCTTTGAAAGATGGATGAGAGAGGGAGAGAGATAACAGAGAATGAAAGAGACAACAACGAGAGAGTGACCAAGCAACCGATAGATAATAAATTATGTATGTGTGTTTGGTGGGTAAATTTATCGAGTGAATGTAATGGAGAAAGCCCCCCCCCGAAAAATAATTCAATTACAACAACAGATAAACACAACATTAACAGGAAATATGAGTATATTTATGACACATAAAATTATATCCAAATTTGGAATATTTAGAATGTTGCAATAATTTGAATAACATAATCTAACTAAATTATGAAAAAATTACTTTTAAATAAAAAAATCAACCATAAAGTTTTACAGACCAAAATTACTCACTAACCATGTATAATTAATTTACCACATGAATAGTAGATATAGTATATCATATGGTACACATTGTAATTATATAAACTAAATTTTTTTGTATTTTTTATTTATGCCCTTGTGGTGTAGATAGTAAATTAGTTATGATGCTCTAACTAGTTCAATAGAAAGTCTAAATTTACTTGTAATTATATATAAAAATGGAATAAAATTGAACTTAAAGTAAAAAGAATGATTGATTATTTTCTGTAAGCAAATTCAGCTGCAATTTAGTTGCGTACATAAACAGATAAATGTATTAATTATAAAAGAATATGGATAGTTAATTTTGTCGTACATTACTTAATTAATATGCATTGTATTATCTACGAGATCTTTAGTACGGAGATGTTAAAAAAAAGATCGTCAGTATGGACATATATTTCTATTGTGTACGGATATGTAATCTTTATTGTGTATGGATATACATCATTTATGCACAAACCTTATTTTATGCTTGAGCTTGAAAAAATACTTATAGTCTGCATATATCATACAGGATGCACATATTATCCTTCTAAATTATTATCTCCCCTTGTTAGAGGGAATAGCATTACATTGATATTTGCATAGTTGATAAAAACAAAGTGTAACTTGAACTAGTTACTTGGTTGATGCATTGCATTGAGAATTAATAACAAGCATAGTCTTAAAGGTCTCAGAAAATTTTGAAAAAAACATTGAAATTTTCCAAACATGGTTTGCAAAGAAGCAGATTGCATGTCATGGTCATCATCAGAGTGCATCTTCCTTCTCAAATCTGCACATCGAAATTCAGTGATGGTAAATTGTAAATTAAAATTTTCAGATGAAATTTTTGAAAAGTTTGATTATGAATGAAAGTAAGTGCTCACCAAAGTTTAGTAAATCACACGATACATGATGAATGTTGCGACGTCATTCATAGAGCGGATGGTTTTCTTGACCTTTTCATGGAAATAAAACTAAATAGAAGAAATTTTGGTTAGAAAATTAGTGCAAGTAAGTGATGTTTCTTGAAACATAAACAATTACAACTCTTCTAATAAGTAGATAGATACTTGTGAGAAAAAAATACACAACTAAATCAAATAGATAATATTTTAAGAACACAATATTTGCAGCATCCAACTCTTAGATGTTGTGTAAATATTTTATAGCTTCGGGAACTGATTTTCGAAAATAAATAAATTTCTTTTTAAATTTTCATATCATGATTGATGCATTATATAATTCAGTGTAGCTAAGAGAAGATCATAAATGATAATAACTTTTTGTCGAAATACATAACTTGTTACATGAAAGCAAACGGTGGGCTACTCTATTATGAACTACAATAAGATAAAAAAAACAAAAGAAGTCAACATGAAAACTTTCATACTATTTATAACCATACACAAGTCTCTAAAATACTATCATTTTGATTTAAATGCATCATTTATAATATGTGTCTACTTAACTAACATACGCGTATAGCTGTATTAATTAATGTATTTTCTTTATCTACATAATTAAGAAATTCTTATAATCATATTGATTAACATATCTTCTCTGTCTACATAACTAATATACACGTAGTTAAAAGACACGTGCAACTATATTAATTAATGTATCTGTTGTATTTACTTACTAAGAGACACATATTTAAATTAATATATAGCGTATCTTATGTAGCTATTTAACTAAAAAATACATAGTTAAGAGATAGGTGCAATCTTTCACCTATCTACTTAAACCTTTTGTATCTACTTAATTAAGAAATACATGTAGTTATATCTAGTTAATGTACCTTTTCAGTCTTGGTGGTTCGTGTACGCTCTCTGACTTCAATAGACCATCTTCCTTCCAGGCGCTCCTTCATGGACAGTGGATACTTGCTTTCTAAATTTGGATAGATTTCTTCAGTCACCGGGAGCACCACCCTCTGACCAAGATGGACTTCTTTCGCTTCCATTTTTCTTCTATTCAAACTCTCATATGGCAGTAAAACATAATATGTAGTCTTCTCAGTTGCAATCTTTGATGAAAGAAAAGAAGAATATACATAAGAGTGTCATACTAATTGTTGGTATTATATATATTCCAAGTTTGATTGTCTTGTTTAGTTCCTTTTTGTGTAGCAAAAATGTTAGAAGATGAAACTCTTTTGCTTTTCCACATTTAAATTAAAATTTTGCAATGTAAGTGCCAGTTCCTTTATTTTTCGATTAGAATTGTTTCATTCATGATTTTCTTATGGTGACAGAAATAAAGTATGATTTCACAAACAAAAATTGAAGCAACCTCCAGCAATTCCAGAATATATTCAGACTGCTCCTCGCATCTTAAAAGTCTGAGTGAAATTGATCTAGATTCAACAACTCTAGATGCAACCAGATCCCGTCTTTTTCTTTGGGAAGATCCTTCGTTGCTCGGTCCTGCTTGCTCCTGCAAGAATTGAATCCTAATTGTTACTTGCTGAAATATACCAAAAATAAAATAAAAATAAAAGGGTGAGAATGATTTATAATCCATATGCCAAGTTTTTTTTTTTTATTCTTTATGGGTTGTGTGTGATGTTAATTTATTTATTTTTTAAGTATACAAGGTTAAATGATTAATAAAATAAGTATTTATGTGTGTTGACTGTAAAATATATCTTATGAATTTTTCATAGTAGATAGATCAAGAGGTAATTCAAGACATAAACATAATATTTAATTAATTTTGGTCTTAAAATAAAACTATTGTAGTGAATTATGACATCATCAAATTTATAAATTTGGTTGAACCTTTAACAACATATTTGACAATTTTTACATGATGCTTAGCTTTTTGATAAACACTCAACTTTCAACAATTTCCAAAATTGAGACTTTATTATTTGAATGTGCATGTAACTCTCATCCACAAGTTAGTGTTCATCAATACATTAAAAAAAAAAAATAAAAAGAGAAGAGAGAGAATTTTAAGATGGAAAAGAAAGAATCTTTTCCATATATCGAACTCTAAACCCCCTCCCAAAAAAGAGAGATATTGTTAAGATGGACAAGAAAGAATCTTTTCTACAGATCGATCTCTAAACCCCCTCCCAAGAGAGAGAGAGAGAGAGAGAGAGTCTTAAGATGGAGAAGAAAGAATATTTTTCACAGATCGAACTCTAGACCCCCCTCGCAAGAGAGAGAGAGAGAGGAGAGAGAGAGTCTTAAAATGGAGAAAAAGTTATCTTTTCTACAGATCGAGATCAATATAAAAAGAAAAAATTGAGAAAAACCAATTCGATTTTTTCAAAAAGCTTGATTTCAAAATTGAAACGAAAAAACAACAGGATTGTTTTTACACTTTAAATATTGTGCAATTACCAATTTTACGTTAGTACTTCTTGTAGATTTTATATTTAAAATAATAGATCTACAAAAGAAGAAGACCAAAGACACAAAAAATATATATTTTTAGAATAAAAAAAAAGGAGAAATAAAAAGAAAGATTTGCCATGCCTGTTGGACTCTTGGAGGTACTTGTTGTGATGGTGATTCTGAAGGGGGTGGCGGAGTGGTGGCGGAAAATTAAAATCGAGTGGCTCTGGAAGAGCACACCATTGACTCTCCAACAGCCATAGATATAATCCCTTTCAACTATTGGTTCCATCTACAAAGTAAAATTAAACATATGTTAGAGCTTAAACAAAACTGTAAAATACAATTAGAAATTGAATGAAGTTGAACGAAGATTTACATTTCTCCCTTGATTTGAGTTGTGCTCCATCTTCTTTTGTGTGTGCAAAGAATTCTTCGAAATGTGTGTGTGTGAGTGAGAGAGAGAGAGAGGGGGAGAGAGAGAGAGAGAGAGAGAGAGAGAAAGTGAGTGAGAGTGAGAGAGAGAGGGAGTAGAGAATGAAGGGGAGAAAGACAGTCGGGTGAGTGAGTGAGAGTGAGAGAGAGAGAGAGGGAGTACAGAATGGAAGGGAGAAACACAATAGGGTGAGTGAGTTACCAACAGATAATTTATGTTAGAGTGTTTGTGTATGTGTGTGTGTGAGTGAGTGAGAGAGAGAGAGAGAGAGAGAGAAAGTGAGTGAGAGTGAGAGAGAGGGAGTAGAGAATGGAGGGGAGAAAGACGGTAGGGTGAGTGAGTGAGAGTGAGAGAGAGAGAGAGGGAGTAGAGAATGGAAGGAGAAACACAATAAGGTGAGTGAGTTACCAACAGATAATTTATGTTAGAGTGCTTGTGTATGTGTGTGTGTGTGGACATTTATATAAAGTGAATTTAAGGGAGATGATTCCCGTAATTATATTTTACAATATCTACACAGACTTATATAAGATGTTCTCATAACTAACAATAAGAATGATGCCATGTGAACAAATTATATTGACGTAGTACGATCCTCACTGTTCATCATAGAACAACAAATGTTGCAAATGTTTTTTAAAATATAATTTCTTAAGAGTCCTTGAATAGATGGATAGAATGAAATTGCTAATTACAAAAGATTTCAAGCAAAAAAATAAAAAATAAAAAATAAACAAGCAACAACAGATAAACACAACTTTAATAGGGAATATGAATATATTTATGACACATGAGATTGTGTCCAAATTTGGAACATTTACAGTGTTGCAACAATTTAAATAACATAATCTTACTAAATTATGAAAAAAATATTTCTAAATAAACAAAACCTACCATAAATTTTCAAAGACCAAAGCTACTCACTAACCATATATAATTCATTTACGATGAATAATATAGTAAATCATATAATATAAAACATAAAATGACTTTTTCATAATTCTCTATAAATGTGTTGGCAATTTAAGATATTTTTAGAAATATAAAGCCTATTGTTCACGAGATTAATGATACACAATTAAATTAAATTGTATGTATATAGATTGCATTTTTTGTATTTTCTATTTCTATTGTTGTGGAGTGGATACTAAATTGGCCACATTGTCTAGGTGCAATATAAAGTTTTAAGTTTTATATATAATTATTCATATATTAGTAATTGAATAAAATTCACTTGAAGTAAAAAGTTGTTAGCGATTATTTTTTCCTAAACAATTTCAACTACAATTTAGTTGTATATAAAAATGGACAAATGTATTAATTATTAGAAGCATATGGATCATTAATATGGTCGTACGTTCATAGATAATTAATATGCACTTTTGTTACGTACGTAATCTTCGGTACGGACATGCCAGTTTTGTTGTATACGGATATATAATTTTTCATTGTGTACGGATGCACATAATTAATTGAGAAAATTATAATTTTAGTCTTGTAATTCAAGAGTTGGTATTTTTAATCTTATACGAATTGATTTTCACAATTTAGTCATGTAACTTTAAATTTTAGCAATTTTAGTTTTTTCTTCCGGCTAATTTGATCTGAAATTGCATGTGACTTGAACATGACACAATCAAGTTGCAAATTTATTCTTATAAATCAATTTTGTGCAAGATCAAATTAAAATTTCCAACACCCCAAGTTACAAGGGAAAAGAATACAAACATCTCCTAAGTTACAGTACTAAAAATGCAACCTCCATAAATTATAGGACTAAAATTGTATTTTTTTTCTAATTATTTCATAAATAAGTACGAGCTATTTACAATATCCACATAAGATAATTATATGGAAAAATTAAATAAACGATGTATTTTTTATTTTTATTTTTATAATATAAATAGACCTTCCATCTTTAGTGAACCTTGCACTAAAATGCTTTTTTGAGTCATTATATATATCAAAAATTTTCAAAAGACAACATATATATCACAAACTTAAATTTCTAATTTAGTTAATAATTATCCAATGATAAAAATACCAAATTGTGAAAGTTTAAGGTTGCTCAAATCCTTTTGCTTTTTTATTAGAACTTAACTTACAAATTAAATTTTAGGGTAAATTACACTTTGCCATCCGAACTATGACCGTTTTTACACTCTCGCATCTAAACTTTTTTTTTGTGTCAATTTGCCATGTCAACTTTACAAAATTTGCACTTTGCCATTTTTAACTATTTTTTCACCAAGATTTTGTAAAAAAAATCATCACATGCAGTCCTCATGTGATATTTAAGGGTTATATAATGCGATATTTTTACATATGCATAGCATAAGATGTTTTTCCGGCAAAAAAATCAGCAAAAAATCGATCATATATGGTAAAGTGCAAATTTCGCAAAGTTGAGATGGCAAGTTGATACAAAAAAAAGTTTATATGCCAAAGTGTAAAAACGGGCATAGTTCGGATGGCAAAATATAATTTACCCTAAATTTTATTCCTAAGCTGAAAGGGCAGGGTACTACTTTTTTGCAAGTTGTAAAATTCAAAATTTCAATGCACCTCAAAAAAGGAAAAATTGAAAGAACCCATGTAATATGGGATATGTACCAAACACTTCTCTATACAAAATAACAATATATTGAATGGAAAAATGTTGCATATCATGGTCACTACCAAAGTATTAATCTTCCTTCTCAGACCTGTACATCAAAATTTTAGTGATAGTAAGATGCATATTAAAATTTTCGAGAAGCTTTTGGAAAGTCTGAAGATGCATTAGAGTAAGTGATCACCAAAGTCTAATAAATCACACGATATATAATCAATATCACAACATCGTTCAAGATAGGATGTTTTTGTTGACCTTCTCATGAAAATAGAACTAACAATAAAAAATTTTAGTTAGGAAATTAATATAAGTGATATTCGGTTTCTTGGAACATAAATAATTACGACTCTAGTTAATGAGCAGATACATCCTTAAGAAAAAATATGCATCTAAATCAAATAGATAACACTTTAAGAACACAATCTTTACTGCATCTAACTCTTGGATTTCGTCTAAATGTTTTATAGCTTCGCCAATTGCTTTTTGAGAATAACTAATATGTCTCTCGAAATTTTTTATATCATGAATGATGTATTATATGATGTAGTGTGGCTAAGACTAGATCATAAATAATAATAATTTTATGTCAAGATACATAACTTGTTGAAAGCAAATGATTGGCTACTCTATTATGAACTATAATAAGATAAAAAACAAAAGAAGTCCAGCATAGAAGAATTTCCTACTGTTAAATCTACGAAATTGCATCATGTTGATTTCATTGTATCTTTTATAACATGTATCAACTTAACTAACATATGCGTGTAGTTGTATTAACTAATATATTTTTGTATCTACTTAATTAAGAAATACGTGCAGTTATATTAACTAACATATCTTCTGTATGTAGTTAACTAATAGGCACATATAGACACGTGCAATTATATCAACTAGCATATTTTTGTATCTGCATAATTAGGATACACGTAGTTAAGAGATATGTACAATTATATTAACGAGATAGACACGCAGTTGTATTAACTAACATATCTTTTGTATCTACTTAACTAAGAGACACGTGCAGTATATTAACTTATGTACCCTGTGTATCTACTTAATTAAGAGATGCATGTAGGTATATTAACTAATGTACCTTTTCAGTCTTCGTGTTTCCCATACATTCTCAGACCTCAATTGTCCATCTCCTCTCTAGTCGCTCTTTCATTGATAATGAATACTTGCTTTCTATATCACGATAGACTTCTACAGTTACTAGGATCATCACCCTCTACCCGAGTTCGATTTCTTTCACCTTCATCTTTCTTCTATTCAAACTTTCATATGATAACAAAAACATAATATGTTGTCTACCCGATTATGATCTTTGATGCAAGAAAAGAAGAATATACATAAGAGGGTCATGCTAATTTTTGGTACTTCTTACTTTTCAAGTTTGATTGTCTTGTGCAATTCCCTTTCTATGTAGCAAAAATATTAGAAGATGAAATCTTTTCTTTTTCCACATTCAATTTAAATGTGCAACATAAGTGCAAGATCCTCTATTTTTATTTAGAATTGTTTCTTCCATGATTTGCTTATAGTGGATACCAATAGCGTATGACTTAATAAAAAAAACAACCAGAAATTAAAGCAACCTTCAACATCTCCAAAATATATTCAGATTGTTCCTCGCATCTTAAAAGTTTGAACAAAATTGCTCTAGATTCTATAATTCTAGATGCAATTAGATCCCCCTTTTCTTTTCTTTGTGAAGATCCTTCGTTGCTTAACCATGTTTTCTTTTGCAAGAATTGAATCTTGACTGTTAGTTGATGAAGTGGATCAATAAACATATATTAAAATGGAGTGGTTCCGGGAATAACATACCATTAACTCTCCAACAATCATAGATTTAGTCTCTTTTGAGTATTGTTTCCATCTACAAGGTGAAATTAAATATATGCTAGAGCTTATATAAAACTGCAAAATACAATTAAAAGTTGAATCACGGAATAATGATCTACATTTCTTACTTTATTTGAGTTGTGCTCCATCTTCTCTTGTGTGCACAAAGAGTTCTTTGGAATATGTGTGTGAGGGATAGGAGAGACACACACACAGATAATAGAGAATGGATGAGACAAAGACAATAGGGTGAGCAAGCAATTGTTGGGTGAGTTATTATGTATGTGAGTGAGTGTGTGTAAACACATAAAGAGTACGGTAAAATTATTCCTATTATTAATCAAATTTTATTAGCAATGCAATATGTATATATTCCATTATATATATATTTATATATTTGAATGAAAACAACTGATGCCTTTATTCTATGATATACTAAGTGCAATGCCTTTTTGCAAGTTTCGAAGCTCGAAATTTTCATATACTTCGGGGAAAAATAAAACCTGAAGCGCAAAGTGCACACGAGTTGCCCAAGAACTTTATCCCTCAATTTTTTTTGCATAAAAATTAACATTCTAAATATAATATATTTCATGGCCAGTTTGATGTTTTTAAATGCCGTATATGTATAGACACATTTTATACCTATTTCATTATTTATATATATAACTAAGATAATATCTAATTTCAAATTTAAAAATATATTACTTAGCATTAATTTTGTACTTATAAGAAAAAAGTTCAATGATATTAACCTCAACTCTATATATATATATATATATTGTATTTATCGCTATAAAAGTATAAAAATATACATGAGAATATTAGATGTGGGGGCAAAATGGAAATTTACGTAATTATTTTTACTAACCTCAACAGTTTTCGTCAAAGCCCTAACGGTAGGGAGTTAGGTGTAAATGGAGAATTTTCGAAGGGATATAGGTGTAATTTCAAAACTTCAAAATTTATATTATTTCTAAACTGGTGTTAATTTGTAATCTTTTTATTAAATTTATATGAATTCTAATTTATATCATATATCTATTTTTAGAGGAAAATGAAATTATCATTTCATGAAAAATATTAGCAAAGCTAAAATCCAAAACATCCAGAGTAATATTAGATTCGCACTACCCACAAAAATTAAAAACACAAGAACCCTTTACACATAGACCACTTTCAATGGAGATTGAATCATCAGGTGCAACCGTCCATTACTCTCTTATTCCTGTTGTTATGCAAAAACCCCCAGATCAATATTGTGTTTTCACACAGAATTGCATGAAAGAAGGCTGCATGTCATGGTCAACCAATCTGCACATCCAGTTTTCAACATAGAATTGCACGACAGAATGTATAGTAAAATTTGTAAATCTTCATTTGGAGAGTTTGAAGATGCTTTGTTATACATATAGGTTCGTAAATGTAATAAAAGATGATTTGAAATAAAAAAATCTAATTTGAGAAAAATGAATGGAGATACTGGTTTTTTAGGAGGAGATATATAGCCGTTGAAAAAGGATCCGGATCAACAGGGAATCAGGGTTCCTGCAGCTGGGACATGCCCTAGTGGAGGGACGTTCTGAAAATCTGCATATTCTGTTTCCATTTGATATCATTACAAGAAAATATGATATCAGTAAAAAATATCTAGTGACAATTTTAAAATTATCATTAAAATTATATATTAAGTGACAAGAATTTTTATCTTGTCACTATATAATTACTAATGATAAAATTGTGTATAAAGTTATCACTAAACACAATTAGTATAGAATAATTATTATTTGTTGTCAGTAGATCGTCATTGTAAATGTGTTTCTAATTATATTTATTGACGATTTAGCATATATTTTTTTGTCATTAATTCTTGCTAATAATAATTTTTACAATATAATAGTAATTATTAAAACCATGAAATTTATTATTATGAAAAAATATATATTTTTGTCACTAAAACATATATAATTAGTGAGGCTTTGATAGCCATAAACCCCCCCCCCCCCACCCCACCCACTTTCTCCTTTCATTCTCCTCAGAGTGTTAAGTAGCTTTTGCACAATTCTCCTCATAGAGGGATCGGCCTACATTGGGCAAGTGTGGCAAGCTTCTCTTGTTTAGGAATAAGGGTGATAAGGATATTGTACAAGTTGTCAAGAATGTTTCCCTACCAGTGAGAAAGTTCTTCCGGCCGAAAAGCCACTTTAGTATTCAGGTCCTTCAACTTTCATTAATTTCAGTGATTGAAGAGATTTTCATGAAGAATCCCTTGAATTTTGAGTGAAGAATCTCCATCTAATTCCTTAAATTTAGCTTAAAATATTTTTTTTATGCCAAAGGACAACTCTATTATACCGCAGTCCGTGCATTGATTTCTAAAGCGTTAATGCTTTTTGTTGGTTGGTTTCATTATCATGAAGTGGCGCCAAAATTGACTTGATTTCAAGATGTAGAGTCTATGTTGAATCACCATTTAGTGGGACTACTAGGACTTTGGTCTTTTTGTTGCGCGAAGCATCAAGTACATGTATCTTTACCTTTTAATTAATTTCTACATGTTGCATTGGATCTTGAAAAGATATCATTTCCTCATGAATTTATCTTGAATTGCGATTTTTTGGTTAAACTTTGTCCAAATTTTGCAGAGGGAGCAACCCCATTTTCACCTTGAATTGGTATATTAAATTTATGTCTATTTTAAATATAAATAAATAACATAATCTTTATATGCATAATATGGACGTAAAATACACAACCTAAGATGTGATAAGATTTGAAATAAATAATCTTATTAGTAGAAAATCATATAACAGTAGTTTTAGAAAATCGAACTGCTCGAACATACTCGTATATTGTGATTAATTGAACGGGATGTCACAATATTACTTCAAATCAAAATACATAGTGGACCGAGTTAATGGGTCAGTCTCGTCTAGTATGTGATTGAACCAACAAAAAAGTAGATTGGTTTGGTCAAGGCCAGCTTAGGATCGGGATGGTCCTAAGCCAGTCCCTGGTGTTGATACTTGAGGCCAGCCCAACCTAGTGGCCCAAGACGACCTGGTCCTGGGCCGAGTCTATTGGACCATTTTTTTCTTATCATAATACATGAAATATATTTTTTATTTTGTTATTCTATGTTGATTATTCTAGTAGTTTTTTTTGTACTTTTGAAACTCTGTTTTTTTTTTATCTCCATTGTTTTACTTCTAAATTTTTAGTACTTTAATTCATTAATAATTTTTGTTTAGTTTTTTCAAAATTTATTTTAAGTCTTTTTTCAATATATTACCATCTATTTTTATTATTGTATGCTTGTTAGTCAAATTATTATGTTCATTATATAATCTTAATTATCTTTTTCCTAGAAAACAAGGGGGTCTGATTTGGGCTTGGTCCAGACCTCTAGTACATGGGTTGGGCCTAGGTTTAAAAATGAGTATAATTGGGGCTCAGTTAAAAGTTCAAGAACAACCTAGGACCGACAATAAATAATAGTGGATCGGTACTGAGGCGAGCTTTTTTGAGTTAGTTTGTATCGATCTTGGGTTGGATTGCCCCACCGTGCACCTTAAGGTTTGTTTGGTTCAAATGAAAGAAAAATGAAAGTGGAAAGGGGAGGGAAAGAATAATAGTTATCTTTTAAATTGTTTGGTATGAAAGTAAATCTCAAAAATTTTTCCTTGTTTGGTACGAGGAAAACAGATTGAGAAGAAAAGACTTAACTTTTATAATTTTATTTAATTACCCTTATTTTCACTCTGTATTAGAAAATAAATAAATATTATACCAATATAGTTTTAGTATATAAAAAATTAAAAATTTTATTAAAAAAATATTTATCAAATATGAATAAGAATATTTTTATTTATAAGAATATTCATCAAAATGAGTACTGTTCATTTATTCTAAATTATTTAGTTTAAATAAATAAAAATTACTAACAAGATAGTTTACCTGATTGTTTACTTCAATCTAGTAGTTTTTTCAGTGATTTTGTTAGTTTTACTTTGGCTATTATGTATGGTATTATCAGCGAGAAGGATGAAAGAATTGAGAAAAATTATATATATATATATATATATATATATATATATATATATATAGTAATAGAGTAAAAAAAAAATAAAAACTGTACTTTTTTGCCTTTTTGGCCTTATACTTCCACTTTTCCGCCCAATTCTGGACAAAATCAAAATTGGACTTTCGAGGAGTTTCATTACATCGAGTTTTACTTCAGCTACATTTCTTCCTCATAACCAAATACAAGATTATCTCTTATACATCTATTCTTTACTTCCACTTTTTTTATTCTTCATTTTTCACTCCAACTAAACACACTCTAAATTCCAAATAAGTACAAAGGCAAGTTTGGTAAGGCTCATGAACTTGGGACTTTCTCCCAAGAATTATTTACATGTGTTGTATATATGTTATATAAAAGGGTAAATTATAATTTGTTATTCAAATTATGATCGTTTTTATACTTTATTATCTTTTTTTTTTTCTCAATTTACAATCTCAACTTTGCAAAATTTATATTTTGCCATATATGATTGCTTTTTAGTAAATTCTTCTGCTGAAAAAACAAAAAATGCAATTCCTATGTGATATTTAAGGGCAATGTGATGTAATATTTTTCACTTGTGCACTGCATGTGATTTTTTTTTTTGTAAGAAAAATGACAAAAAAACAATCATATATGATAAAAGTACAAATTTCACAAACTTGAGATGTTTAGTTGACAAAAAAAAGTAAAAGATAACAAAATATAAAAATAAACATATTCAATGTAATTGATCCTAACTAAAATAAAATATGCAATAAAATTTGAAATAAAAAAAAATCCAGTTGGCAACAATTGGGTTCTTGCTAGATCATTTATTGACTACTCCAAAACACATAATTTGGGATGATTTTAGGAATGATTTTCTTCGTGATTTGGCACGGTTAGAAATTGAAGAAATTATTTTGAATCAGATTTTGGAATGGTTTACATCAGTCGCTGCAGACGCGGGGAAATAACATTTTTCGTCCCATAAGTTGGGCCTGTTTCACTTTTGGTCCCATTCATTACGTGATTAGCAGTTTTGGTCCCGTAACTTTAAAATATTGGCAGTTTTGGTCCCAAACCAGTATTCCGTCAGTTTTTTAACGGAGAAGGCCACGTGCAGAGCATGTGGCCGTTAACGTCTGCTTGTGGGAGGAAAAATTGGCGCCCTTTCTGGTTTGGTAACATTATTGGAGGGAATATAACTACTAATGAGGGCAAAAATCAAAGATTAGGGCAAGAAAAGGGTTTTTTCTCTCCTTCCTCAAAAAATTTCAATCCAATCCCTCCTACATTGCTGTGAATTGAAGTGAAGTAGAGGATATCAAAGAATTATGTTTCTACAAATGATTCAAGTGATTCTAGTGGGTTGAATGTTATATGCTATTGTGGGAAGAAGACTGCAATGAGGACTTCATGGACGAATTATAATCCGGGTAGGCGATTTCATGGCTGCAATGACTTTCCAAATGGGTGTGGGTTCTTTCAGTGGGAAGACCCACCAATGTGCACACGAGCTAAGAGCATAATTCCTTCACTTTTTCGAAAATTGGACAAAAAAGAGACTGAGATTTCCATATTGCAGAAAAGGGTAAAGCGACTCAATATTTTTTTATTGCAGCTATGATTTTAATACTTTTCATTTTAATGTGGTGAGATGACATTATATAAGTTATTTTCACATTTTACGGCATTTATTTAGTTGTAGTTAAGTGCTAGTGTTATTGAAAATGTAATGAAGTTTGAATGTAGTGTGTTTACGACATAATTCTTTGATATCTTCTACTTCACTTCAATTCACAGCAATGTAGGAGGGATTGGATTGAAATTTTTTGAGAAAGGAGAGAAAAAACCCTTTTCTTGCCCTAACCTTTGATTTTTGCCCTCATTAGTAATTATATTCCCTTCAATAATGTTACCAAACCAAAAAGGTCGCCAATTTTCCCTCCCACAAACAGACGTTAACGGCACGTGCTCTGCACGTGGCCTTCTCCGTTAAAAAACTAACGGAATACTAGTTTGGGGCCAAAACTGCCAATTTTTTAAAGTTACGGGACCAAAACTGCTAATCACGTAATGAATGGGACCAAAAGTGAAACAGGCCCAACTTATGGGACGAAAAATGCTATTTCCCCCTGCAGACGCCGTTCCTAATAGTTAGGAACAGTTGGTGAAGGACCGTTCCAATTTGGCACGGACACCGCAACACATTAATGGTAACCGTTCCTAATATTGAATTTGAATAAAAAAATTCTTTATTTAATTGAAACTGATAGGATAACATTTGGAATGATTATATAATATAGGGTTAAATACACTTTACACCCCTGAACTATGCATTTTGTCTCAATTACACCCTAAAGTATGAAAGGTAACAAGAATACCCCTAACAAAATAATTTGGCATTGATACGACAAAAATACCTTTCTCACTTACCCCTATATTTTTTTATTCTACTTCCTAAAATATATTTTATTAAAATATCTTTCCCAAATTATTTCTAGTGATTTAAAATTTTACTGATGTTTTATTTTAAAAATAATATTTATAATTATAATATTTTTTAAATTATGGAACACAAAAATATTCATAAGCTCAATATATGCAAATATATTTTACAAAGTAAATAAATTATGTTAAAAAATACAAGTAAATATGCGTCAATTACATAATGTATATAATATTATAAAATTATATAACTTATAAATTTTTATTCAATTACTTGTCCACATAATAAAATATATCATATCATTACTTAAAAAATATAAAATATTATATATTTATTATATTATATATTTGCATATTTTACAGTATGTATATGTTCAATTTAATATTTTAAATTTGTATTGATAAATTATTTTGAAAAAAATCAAATATATAACAACACATGAAAAAATTATGTAAATTTTACCAGTTGTGTAAAAAGTATAAGAATTATAAATTATGGAATTTAAGCAGATTCTATACTCAGTATAAAAATTATGAATTTTGGGTAATGTTTATTTTAAATAAAAAAATTTATAATAATTTAGATTATATTTAGCAGAATGATTGTAATAGAGATATTTTGGGGGTGTAAACAATAGGGGCATTTTTGTTATTAAAAAATTAGTTATATCTGAGAGGCCATTTTGTTACGTTTTATAGTTTAGGGGTGTAAGTGCACTTTATGCATAGTTTAGGGTGTAAAATGTATTTAACCCTATAATTTATTTTGGGTTACTTTTGAAACGGTCTTTGTAATACTCATGCCTAGATTTTGGGACTGTATTTATTTGTATTGGTGATATATGTAGGAAAGGTCTTTCTAATTGTTTGCTGGTCAATTTTTGAAATAGTTTTAGGGATGGTCAATTTTTTGTTTGGAACACTCTCTTGTAACAGATGTAGGAATGCTCTTATTTAGAAATACGTACTTAAAACTGTTTTAGCATTGGTATTAGGAATGGTCATTCTTATTTTGGAACACATGTTTAGAACTATTTTAGCATTGGTATTTGGGAACGGTTTTGTGTTTAAGTTTGTTTTTTCTTTATAATTACTAAAATTATTCCTAATTTTTATTTTATAATAAAATTTTTATAATTAATTTAATTTATATTGATGCGTGCGAAAAGCGAACGGGTCCAATGAATTGGACAATTGTTTGAGGCTTGGGCCGAAGTGAATGTAAATCTTGAAGGAGGGACCTGCAAAAAAGGAGTTAGCACTCTGACGCCCAAGTTAGTATGGATTTGAGATGAATTAAAATGAAAAAGTAAGTGAATGTGATGGAAAATCGCGATATAGTGAATAAGATTGGTGAAAAGTGTAAGAACATTGAAAATTGATTTCTATTCGAATAATGATTTCAAAATATATAGTTTCAACCTCTGCTTTCGAGAATAAGAGTAGCCCACTAACTGTATCTACATCAATCCACACCACCCTACAAATTTCATTCAATTAAAAATGATCCTATTTTTCAGGATAACTTCTTTCCTGGTCAGGTCAACAAAGGCATGAAATATTTCGATTTATTTTTCTATAAAATCAAATGGATTTACCTGGACCAATACATGATTTTCTTTTAGTCTTTCTGGGATCGGGTCTTATTAGGAAGTTTGGCAGTAGTAATACTTCCGAATCCAATTTATTAGGCCTTTTCATTGGGATTGTTTCTTTTTTGTATATCCTTATTCTATATTTTATCAAACTCGTATTTTGTAGCTGCTGCGCAGCTCCTTATTATGTAGGAGCTATAAATGTTTTAATCATTTTTGCTATGATGTTCATGAATGGTTCAGAATATTACAAAGATTTTCATCTTTGGACCATTGGGGATGGAGTTACTTCAATCGTTTGTACAAGTCTTTTTATTTCACTAATTACTACTATTCTAGATACGTTCTGGTATGGGATCATTCGGACTACAAAATCAAACGTGATAATAAGCTTAGAGAGAGCTTTGGAGATTGTTTAGAGATTGAGAGGGATGTCAGGGAGGTGTGAGGGATGTTAGAGACGTGTCCAAGATGTCTCAGAGTGTCGCCTGTCTGTTTCAGATAATGTCTTTGGCCTCGAGAGACCTAGGTTGTATTTATAGAGAGAGTCCCCTCGTCTGCTGGGGGTCTATCTCTTTCGAGATTCTTGGGAAGTTGGTTGAGGTAATTAGGATAAGGATAGGTCGTCCTTACCCATATCTAGGAGCAGGAGTCTTTACTTTAGTCCAGGGAGTCCTTGCCGCCATGGAGTCCTTCCTTACCTATTTTGTCATTTTAGGGCTGACGTGGTCCAAAGTGGCTGCTAACACCTGGGTTGATGAGGTGCCACGTGGGAGGGTGGGTTGCCTCGTGTGTGGGCCCTTTGGGCCGCTTGTTTCGGTGGACCTTGGTCATAATCCGAGTCGGGGGACATCCCAGGCCTCTCGAGTTCAGGAGACGTCCTAGGCCTAGTGTACGGAGATATCCCAGGTTTCCTTTCCTCTTTCAGGCTTCTTGGGTTACTTGGCTATCGAGGCCTGCCTAGTTAGACAGTGAACTAGGTCATCCTTGGTCTCCTGAGATTGTTATAGGCGTGGGATGTCTTAGGTCTCTCAGTCGGTATCTTGGGCTTTCGATTTCTTTATTCTTTTTGGGCGCTTGGCCTCTTTGGCCAATTTAGTTTCATGCACATCAGTAGCCCCTCCACTCTAGTGAGTGGAGATTTCGACACTCATTAGAGTAGATATCTTCAGAGGTGTGGTCCGAGGAGGAAATTCCTTCAAAGACTGTATAAGCATGCTTAGAAAAAGAAGACTTACTTCGTGCCTGTACCGAGCAAGACTTTTTATGAAGGTACCTCCACGGAGGAGAGTTTAACGGGTGCCTTTTGTGCCTACTCGGGTGTAGGGCTTATTTTTCTGCAAGAGATGTTTAAATAATAAAAACAAGTATATATTATGAATAGGTCTTGCATAGAGCAAAATTATTGTGCCTCGGAGGATGAGGGCTTATTTGAGGGGGGACTCCTCAGAACAGGACTTAGGAACCTCTTCGGAAGAAGAATAAAGTGTCCGCTGGAAGCAGGGCTTAGATGCCTCTGCGGAGGAGGGCTTAGGTTCCTGCACGACACAGAGCTTACAAATCTCCCAAGGAAGGACTTAGGTATCTGCCCGAAGGAGGGCTAGGGTATCTCCAGGGAGGAGGGTCTTTGTGCCTGTGTAGAAGACGGGGTTTTTTATGGGAGGGTGTCTGCCTGGGCAGGGCTTTAATGCGAGAGGTTTGAGAAGGATGCCTCCTTTGTTACATTCGTACAAGAAGAAACATGTTAGTACATTAAAATGCAATAAAATAAACTCTCAAGATGATTAAAAATACTTATTGAAGAAAGCTTGTATGTAAAGATTTATTCACTGAAGGTGATGCCTGCCAAGGAACAGGGCTTATTATTTTTTGAGGAGATATTGCGGCGTGGAGGCTCAATTAGTGGGTCAGTAAGCCTGGGACTGTCATCCACTGGCGGGGATTAGGGATGTCCCTAGTATAGGGGTGGTCATTGGTCTCCTAAGATTGTTATAGGGGTGGGATATCCTGGGTCTCTCGGTGGGTATCCTGGGCCTTCGATTTTTTTATTCTTTTTGGGCCGCTTGGACTATTTGGGCAAATTTATTTTCATGCACATCATATATATTTAATAAAATTTAAAAAACATTTCAATTAATGTAATAAATTCTAATAAATAATTTAATTTATATATTTAATAAATTTTAATAAATAATTTAAATTATATATTTTAATAATTATAATAAATAATTAAACTAATTAATAAAATTTTAATTAATTATATCTATGAATTTAATTAATTGAATAAATATGAAATGATGGAAAGCAATAAATATTGTTAAACATGAATAATTAGAAAAAAAATATATTTTAATATAAAATATTATTCTATTACAAAATTAAAAAAAAATTAAAATCTAATCTAAACCCTCCTCATCAGCATTGTCCACATGGTCGTAGTTCGGTGCCAGGGGTTCGTTGTAGCATCTAGTGAATTATTCCATCTGCTTCGGCGCCGATCGAGCTCTGCTTCCTATAGAAGAATAAAATAGTTAGCATAATATGTATAAAATAATGATAAATTTTAAGATACAGTAATGTACTTACCAACTTTCTCTTGTGCATGCTGACAGAGGAAGATCCCTCGCGGTACACAGTCGAGGACGCCGTGGGGTTCACTGCCCAATTCGCCTTGTTCTTCGAGGCCTCCACCTGAAAGTCTGCACTGTCCCAGTACACCTAGAGCTGGAGTCATACGTCGTTGGCCAGCCAAAGTGGCTTGACCAGGCTCGATCGGCAACAAAGAATTTCTTCCGAATGTATTTTTCGGCCACATGTGGAAGATCTCCACATGGACTCATCATCACAGTCCCACAAGTAGTCATCATCTACAATAAGAAAATGAAAGAAAATATTAATAAAATTCATTAAACAATTTAGATTATAAGATAGTACCAAATTAATTTAAAGTACATTATCTTCATGGTCTTGACCAAGAAAATATTGGTGCTTTGGCGACACCTGCCTCAAACAGGCCCATGGGTGGGGAAAGTGTTCGCACCACCGTATTGATGCGCTCGTGGAAGCGGCAGTTAGAAGTGAAAGGACATGTTAATTAATTATTTTCTGGATAAAATAATACTAAAAAATATTCATAGACAAATTTACCTTGAGTCATCGAGGCTAATATATTGGCACGCTGATGGTGAGGGAACTGTTGGTAGTGTTGGTGGTGGAGTAGCCCACGGACGGGCAGGATCACTCGCTGGTGTGGCAGAAGGCTGTCCGGCCGCCTCAGCTGCTGATGTCGCACTAGATGGTTCAACATCATCTGGAGTGTACGGGACAGCTGACGGTCTGGCCGTATCAAGTGGTGGGGGTGGTCGAAGGACTGCTTCCCTAACTTAGGAAGCATCAGACGACACTGTTGGAAGTAGCGAACCACGACCACAACAACGTGGTACAGGAGGCGTACCACTAGATATAATCTATACAAATTAAGGTAAGTATTAATTTTTGTAATAGTTGAAAAAATTACCCTAATTCAATAATTTTTGTTGAATTTATTATTTTATGTACTCATTAATTATTTAAAAGTGTATAGGTCCTTTGTGAACATATGTACAAATGGGCCAAGCAGTGCTTTAAACTTCTTTGGCCTATCACCTGAACTTTTTGTTATAGTACTACTCAAGTTTATCCACTTTTTTCTATCAACATTGTCTTTTGTTGGTAGATGGAAATGGAAAAACTGGCTAGTTCTACTAGCAAAAATTCACTTGATGGGATAAAGAAATTAAAAGCAATGCGTGATCCGTTTGTACGTGGGCATAACGAAACTATATTTTTTTAAATAATTAAAAATTATTGAAAATATTATCATTATTTTTGTGGTTGTAATGTTGCAAATGTATTTTAATTTGAAATATTACCCTAATTTTGTTATTGTTGACATTATTATGTAAATAATAATATAATTGGAAATATTAGCCTTATAATATAGTGATTATTTACATTATTACGTAATAATAATATTATTGAATTTAATTAGCCTAAGGTTGTGATTATTGATATTGTTATTATTATTGGAAATATTAATTATTCTAAGGTTGTGATTATTGATATTTTGTTAGGTAAATAATATTATTATTGAAAATATTAATTATTCTAATGCTGTGATTATTGATATTGTTAATAAATACTTTTTTATTGAAAATATTAATTATTGATATTATTATGTGAATAATAAATTATAGGGAATACTAGAAAAATGTTATGATTATCCACATTATTAAGTAAACAATGTTATTATTTATAAAATTTGTCCAATGTTGTGACTATTAATATTATTATGTAATAATATTATTATTGGAATTCTTAGCCTTATTTTTTTTTATTGTAATTATTATGTTATTAATTTCCACTATCCTAAAATATGTACTAAATTCATTAATTTCCTAAATATTAACACAGAGTTCACAATAAATTACAAAAATTTCACTAATTTCACAATAAATTTCACAATTATATCCTAATTACACAATTATACCCTAATTACACAAAAATTACACAATATGCCCTAAATTACAAAATAATATGCAAATTTAAATTTCTGAAAAAAATTCTGAAAAAGTTTCTTAAAAAGTTTTTATGGAAAATATTTTAAATTTCAGGAAAAACTTATTTTAATTTCTGAAAACTATTTCTTAAAAATATTTTCAGAAATAGTGAAAAAAAAAAAATGGGGGGGAAATATTTTAATTTCTGAATAATATTTCTGAAAATTGTTTTCCATAAATAGTTTCTCAAAGTTTTTTCTCGATTTTTTTGAAATTTTTTTTCAAAAATTCATAAATATTTTCTGATAATATTTCTGAAAAATGGTGAAAATATTTTAAAAGATATTTTCATAACTATTTTCATAAACATTTCTGAAAAATATTTCAAAAACCGCCTTCCGTAAACATTTTGAAAATATTTTCAGAAATGTTAAAACACAAATTGGGGAAAGAAAATAAAAGAAGGAGAAAACTCACCTTTATTGAAAACATATGGGGGACGGGGCTGCGGTTGGACGGCAGCAGGAAGGCGAGAGAGACACACAGGGAGGGGGGGGGGGGAGAGAGAGAGAGAGAGAGAAGGGAAAGAAAAATATGCTGAGTGTTGTTTATATTAAAATTTTGAAAAGGCCTAGGAACGGGCAAATTTTTAAAAAATCATTCCACCGACCTTTCCTAAGTAAATAAAACGACGTCGTTTTATTTGATGTGGATTGGTCAGAATCTTGATTCATTTAGGCGCGGTTAGTGTTCCGGAACACACAAAACAATCGTTTCATCCAGAAACGACATGAAATATATTTCAACCGTTCCTAATATGGTGCAAAAATATTTTCTCTTTTAAATTAAAAAATTTTAAAAATATAGGAAAAACCGTCCCGCACGTGTTAATAATCACAGAAAAATAAACCATAAATTAATTATGACAATTGAAAATATATTTTTTTAATTAAATTGATACATGTTTGGAATCAAGTGTATTTGTATATATAAGATGGTTAGTCTTACATAAATTTAAGTAGCACCTTATATTGTTATACTGGATCGCCTAATCAGACCATTAGAATTTAATCAGATCGTTGGATATGATTAAATCAATCAAATACTACATTCGATGAAATTTTGAACATTTTTGTTATATGGATACTAAGATATCGTATCTGATTAACAATCAACGATGTTGAAAAAGATGCAGCTATCCATCAGACCATGTGATTTCAGATCAAACCTCTGGATAATCACATGTGCATAGTAGTTATGTGCGTTTAGGTTGCAAATTATTTAGCAACATCCATAATCGAGAGGTGAACTAGGAATAGTTTGATATCTTTAGGAACAATCTTGTTATTCTTTTAGGCACTGATTTCTTTAAATTCCTCGTAGGAATGGTTAATCTATCCATTTAGGCATGCTTTGTTTTATATTCATGTAGGAATGGTCAAATATTTAACAATAGTTCCTATATATATGTGATTTTCCTCCACTTTTCATTTGGCGCGAAATTTGATTCATTTGGAACGGATGTAGGAACGGTAAAATTTTTTGGTTGTCCCTAGTTTTTGAATTTTCCTCATTTTCTCTGTAGAATATTGTAATATTTTTAGGCGCGATTTTTGTTTATATGCTCGTTCCTAGTAAAAATTTAATATTATTCACATTTATTGAGGAACGGTTAATGTACGGGAAGGTTTAATTTATGACCGTGTCTGTTAGGATCGCAGTTAGAAACGGTCTGACTAATATCGACCGTTCCTAATTTGAACAATTTTTTAAAAAAAATTATAATTATTCGTAAAGAATAATTATAGAAATATTTAATTAATAATTTTTTTAGAAATGTTTACAGATGTTTGATTATAAAAACACTGAACTTTCAATCATAATTATTGTCTTATTCAGTTGCGTAATCCTCGTCAAAGCTATTTTCATCAGATTCACCATTTGCCGTTTGGGATGTACGTGCTCCTTGTGATTTGCAATAGGATCAACGACTAATTGTATATCATTTGGGTCATGCAGGTCATAATTGTGATTGTCCGTCACAACTTGTGGAGTAGGTATTGTTTCCTCTTCTTAGCGACTTCGGTCCATCTCAGTCATCAGTGACTCTTCTGGCTTTTATTTTGTAGACAACCATCTAGTCCACTTTGTCTCTTTTAATGCTAGGGTACTCCATGTAGTATACTTGTACTGTTTGTTATGCCAGGATAAATGGTCAGTCCTTTTGGTATAGCTTCTTGAAGTTTACATGAACGAGGTGATAACAAGGATGTACCTTCATGCCTCTTATGGGATCGACCCAACGGTATTTAAACAAAATGATCTACATGTTTGGAATAAGTGGGTAATCCAACTAAATTATCTTTTCGAGAATCTCATAGAAGTCACTGTCTGTGTCTGTATATAATGAGCTTTTGAGACATATCCCACAGCTCATAGTTGACTTGCCTATGCTGTGACATTCACAGTGGAAATTGTAACCATTCACAAAGTAAGTTTGGAATGTTATGACCTCAGTTGTAGGACCCTAATAATACAACTTCAATGGCTCGTTGTCCATGTAATTTAATTTGGATTTTACCTGTATTGCACATATTAGAGAAACCATATATTGACGACTGGCAGTTGTGACACAATTCATAAGGCACAACTTATACGATGTTTGAACCAATTCTTGAATTGAGTATTTACTAGCTCCTCAATATTAGGGTCTTCCGAATGGTAGTGCTCGTAGACTTCATTCATAAAGGACCTGTATGTAAAAAAAAAAAAATAGAATACATATCAATACATAAGTTAAAATTCCTAAACTAAGAATGTGAATAAACTGTAGGTATCTTCACACTTACTCATAGTATATCGTGATTACTTCACAATTGCATAAGATGGACGTCTCAAGTTTGTGACGCTCTGAGCCGCCGAGCCACCTCTTCTTTGAGGCATACTTGCTTGGCCAGGGTAGTTGAAAATAGATCATTGGATACGATTGTTGTTCATACAGAAGTCGTCATTTCTATGGGGCATGTTCTGTTTGTAAAGAATCTGCAGCTCAAAGTATTGAGAAGTGAATAGACTAATTTTTGCTACAAGGTAAGCCTTTACAATTGACGCCTCAATGTGTGCTTTGTTTTTCAAGTCTCAGATAAATCTATTTGGACGAATATTTATTTAAAAATATATGACACTAGAACTATTTAAAAAAAACTACAATAACTCTTGTACTTACCTCTCAAATGGATACATCCATCTATATTGTACGAGTCCTCCCATGCGCGATTCATATAGCAGGTGAACAATTAGGTGTTCCATTGAGTCGAAGAAAGTTGGAGGAAATATTTTCTCGAGGTTGGACAAGATGGCGACAACACTATCTTCCGATTCTTGTGTATTATTTACATTGAGCGTCATCGAACATAGAATCTAAAATAGAAGGCTGATCTCTGTCAATGCATTCCACACAGGCACATGAAGCATTTCACGGAAGGCACAAATCAACTTTTGCATGAATACGTGACAATCATAACTCTTCATGTTGTAGAGCACTGACCTTCATATCGACACGACGGGCAAAATTAGATGCGTGATGATCAGAAAACTTAAGATGGCTAATCTATTCACATACCCTTTCTCTTCTACTCCTTCATTAGGGTATATACAGCTTGGGCATCACGTTCGACCTTTTTTCATCAACCTCAAGCTCCGGTTGATTACATATGATCTTCAGGTCCTTCTGTGCATTCAAATTGTCCTTCAACTTTTTCTTTATATCCATCACGTTATTGAATATATTATCAAACTTATTTTTCTCAATGTCCATGATATCAAGATTATGTCGTATCAGAAACGCCGACCATTACTTGAGATTCCAGAAAATGCTTTTCTTTGTTCACTTATGCTCGCTACCGTAGCCGTCTGGGAGTGACAACGACACTTCAATTATAGGGCTAAACTCTTCAACCTAATCGTAGATCTGTTCTTTCGTCAATCATGGATGTGCAACCTTCCTTTCTACTTGGTTCTTAGTGAATGCTTTCTTGTTCGTACGGTATGAATGATCCGGAGGAAGGAACTGTCTGTGACAGTCAAAGTAGCACGCATTCCTATCGTTCTGCAGATAGAATGCACGAGTATCTTCCATACAAACTGGACATCCCATAACACCAACGGGTAGATCATTCACAGTTCACATCAACGCGGCATGCATTGTTAATGTTTCGTTCTTTACACTGTTGCGTGTTAGTACACCCACATGCCACAAATTCTGAAAATCCTCGATCAGTGGCTCCAGGTAAACATCGATGGGATGTTTAAGATTCGAAGAGTCAGGGATCACCATCGTCAGGAACATATACTCAAAATTCATGTACGTTCCCAATGGGAGATTGTATGGTGTAAGTACAATGGGTCAACATGAATACGCACGACCATATTGTCCATCTAGTGTGAACCCATCCATGCACAAACACAGTCTAACATTACGAGTTTTTGCTGCAAAATAGAGATATATCTAGTCAAAATGCCTCCATACCTCTGCATCAGACGGATGACACATGGATCCCTCCTCCCTCATGCTATAGCATTTGCTCGGCAGTCGCTTCTGAAGCATACAACCTCTGCAGGCGAGGGGTCAGCGGCAAGTACCTAAGAATGGCATACAGGGTCTTCTTGTGGTTAAGATTAGCTCCCTGGTAGGCTTGTACCTAACTTGTCCACAAAACCTGCAATAGTCTAGATCAATGTCGTCCTTCCAGTACAACATGCAATCATTCTTACACGCATCAATATTCTAAACAGGTAAACCTAAGTCTTTTATCAACTTCTTCATACTATAGTAATTCAGGGGCTGGGTGTGGTCGCAGGGCTATATATAATCAGACCATCGGTCTTGATATTCAACAACTCAACAACATATGCCAATTGAGATTGGGTGCAACCGTTACAAAATGGTTGCTCGGCAGTATGTACTACATCATGAAACTGATCTGCCAGCCCAGACACATAATGATAGCGGTCTGCCGTAATGTGAACTAGGCTCGGTATTAGTAGGGCAGGACCTCATACCATCATCAGGTGGACCATTCTGATTATAATTGGAAGACAAGAAAGCCTGCCCGACGGCATCAAACACCATCCTCTATGCCCAATCTATCTGCGCCGCATCACCCTAGTGCGTACTGGTACCCTCCTCCTCAGGAACACCAGGAGTTTGCTCCTCCTACAAAGGAGGCGCTGTGATAGCCTCAAAGTACTCCTGCACCCTCTGCTCGCCATGTGAAGTCCAATTATAATACTTCTGCATATAACCTTTTCATATACAAGTCAAAGTTTACCTCGTTTGGGGTTTTAAAAACTTTATTTTTGCACATCCGACAAGGACACTTAATTTTCTCACCATCCATATATGCATGTTGAGACTTGGCCCATCTATAAATGTAGTAACACCATCCTCAAACTCCGGAGTAAGATTCGCCATCCTCGGCAGGTTTTTCTCATATATCTATCTACTCAAGTGTCTTAACATGATGAGTCCTACACACACACACAGATATATATATATATACACATATTATAATATTAAATTTAATTTACAAAAGTACAACAAATAATAATCAATTGATAAATAAATAATAGTTAAAGTTGTTACCTAATTAAAATAACTTCAAATATCAATGAAAATTCGAGAGAGATTGACGAACGAGAGTATAAAAATACTAGTAGGATAGTGAGAGATAAAGAAAATCTGAGAGAGATTGAGAAAATATAGAGAATATAAGAAGATTGGAAGAAGATGGTTAGATTAAATGGAAATAAAGGAACACATATATATAGAGAAATTTGGAATGGGCTTTGGAACAGTTCCTGGCACACAAAAATAGCCGTTAAAAATTAGTTATTAACTTACAATCTGTAACAGTTGGAGAAACAAAAATAGGCACAGTTATCCGTTAAATTATAGCTGTTGTACTTTATTTAAAATGGTCTTAGTAACACAATATTAATAATTCATTCAAACCGTTCCTAATAGTAACTCATTTAGTCAAAGTAGTTGTAACACATCCCGTTTTTAATAAAACTCATACTTATGAACGATTTTTGGTATATTAGACCAATTGCGTACTCAAACCGTTCCAAATTGTACCTCATTTTGGAATACATTTACAAATCTATCACTTTTTGGACATCATTTGTCTCACATATAGGAACAGTCAACAAAAGACCATCCTTAATTTTAATAATGTGTTCCAAACTGAGTTCCAATTATTTATTTTTACAAGTTTGGCCCGATTTTAGGAACATAAATTATAACTGTTATTTTGGAACACAATTGGAAACAGTTTTGCTGTTCCAAAACAATACCACATTCCGTTCCTCATGAGTGTCAATAACCGTTGCAATGCGGAACGGGTTTTGGAACGACCGTTCGGACCATGCCAAATTGTGCTTTTTTTTTTTTTTTTTTTTGTAGTGCCTCCTTCACTTAAAAGGATTGGATTTGATATCCCTATATATCAATCAAGGTCTATTTTTAATTTACTTCATTTAGCCCAAGCTCAACACTAATGTGGTTGATCAATCATTAATTGTGATAAAGACATAATTAATATCATAAAATTATCTATTTCATTTTAATCCCATTATACAAAGTAAAAGACCCAAAGAGTAAGCTTCTCGTCCGATTATTAATCACTTTGCATATTCACTATGCAAACTTAATTATAATCTATGTTTATTACATTATACAGTTTAAATCCCATAGGATTTGGGGATTTCGTTCTTTGTTAAGAAAATATTTACAGAAATTATACTTTAAATCTCATAAGATAAGGTATTCAATATTTTTTGTCTTATATTTTACAAAAATTTTAAAATAGTTATAACATTAGAAAACTTCGACACATTTAGTTTCATATTTAAATTCCTGACAAAAAATAGACGGAAAGGACATGTATAATTCGCGTGTCCATCAATTCTATGAGCAACCAAGATAATAAACACATGCATTGCACGTGTCTTTACAGTCTACTTTTTATGAAAATTTAGACATGGAACTAAACGTGCATAATTTTTTTAATTATGAGATCATTTTAAAAATCCCACAAGTCTAGAACTAAATGTATGAAAGTTTCTCCAACTTAATATTATTTAAAAATTTCATAAAACAGAAGACTAAAAATATTGAATTTCTATCATATATAAGACTAATAGTATAATATTGCCAAATATTTAAGTACTCATTCATCCCTCTAAGAAAATGAAACGAACCTAATTTAATGGATGAAAAGGAATACAAATTTAGATGAAAATGTAAATTCACCGAATTATTTTAAATAATTTCAATCACCATAAATCTTGCAAAAATAATGAATTCCATTACATAGTCCAAAACCACCATTGTACTTCTAAGGTTCACCAAGAAGAGTCCGCCGTCTCAAATAGACCATAACTGCGAAGCTGCAAAACAGAACATAATCCAAAATACCTTATGTAAAAAATTCCAAGCATGTAAATTAAAGATATATATTTCAATTTCACATTCCGGAGAAATTGTATTTTTCGTCTTAATTATATCTTAAGGCCAAATGGGTAGTAGTTAATTTTTGTCCTATTAAACACGGGATTAACATTAATTGTGTCCTTAAGTGGTTTTTCATTACGTGATTTAGGGTCTTTTTACTTTTGATTTAAGCGATTATTGGATTCTAACTTTTGATCTTGTAACTTTGAAAAAATAACACTTTAGTCCTATAATATTTTCATTAAATATTCAACGAAAAATGCCATGTAGCTGTTAAGTGCATGGGACCAAAATGTTACTTTTTAGAAGTTATGGAAAAAAAAAAAGATAATTTCATAACCAATGACAAAAAAATAAAAAGACCCTAAATTACGTGACGGAAGATGTTATTGCCCGTCTATAAATTACAAGAATTTCAATTTCAATTCTTTCATCAAATTTCATTAATTTTTTGATGAAAAATGTATGTGCTAAGTACGTGGCTGTTAACTCTTCGATTTTCCAAATGCTAATGAAATTTAATTAAAATAAAGTAATTTGTTTTATAAGTTATGAAACTATTAATAATAATTCCATAACTAACGGAACAAAAACGTATAGCGATTCTAAAATATGTAATGAAAAATGCAATTTTTTGTAATTTGTTTAGGAGATAACCAAATTAAAACCTTGAGTTCAAATTTAGATGGGTATTTTTCTTTTTTTAAAAAAAGAAAAAGCTACGTGTTAAAAAACTACATACCTCTTTTCGAAATTTTCCACTTATAATCACCGTTAACAGCCCAGAAGAAGTACCCACGAAGCTTAAGCCCACGGGCGTACCCGATTTTCGCAGTTACTGTGGTGGTATCATCGTACCCGACCCAAGAAGTCCCTGCTACAGAGTACACCGACACTGTGTCCAAGTCATAGACCACCTTGGCCTTGTGATCCCTATTGAACTTCACCACCTCAGCATATGTCAACACTCCATCCGGACCCGGGCCCACATCGACGGCTGGTGCACCAACTCCATGGAATCTAGGGTCCTTCAGTTGCCACGTCCTCCCATACAAAGGTAACCCCATAATCAACTTGCTTCTTGGCACCCCGACCCGGATCCACGACCCGAGCCCGTAACTCGTGCTCACGTTACTTTTCGGGTCAAATAGTGCCGCTTGAGCTCCCGTGGCCGTCGGGTCCCACTTGCCGTGGTAGTCGTAGTTCATTACATTGATCCAGTCCAAGTTCTTGCTGATTGAACCCGACGGATAAGCCCGGGCGGGGGCGGAAAGGAAAGTGTCGGCGGAGTAGTACACGGCGGCGGTGAGGAGGAGTGGCGGCCGGCCAGTGGCTCCGGCCTCCTTCTCCACCTCGACCCGCCACTCATCCAGCAAATAAGCCAAATTCTGCATGTCCGTAGAGTCTTGAGGAAACTCCCAGTCCAAATCTACCCCATCAAACCCGAACTTCCTCGCCACTTCTACACTCGAATGAACGAAAGCTGCACGCGACGACGGGTCCGCCGCCATCCGTGAGAAGAACGCCGTCCCCGCCGCCCCCCCGCCGACGGAGAAGAGGGCCTTGACGGGAGGCTTCTTAGCATGAAGAGTCGACGTGAAGTTGAGGAGCTGGAGAGCTTGTGCTTGGTCGTCTACGTGGAACTTAAAGGTGACATTGTTTGGAGCGAGGAAGGCGTAGTAGACGTGAGTGAAGAGCTTCGTGTTGATGGAAGAAGGGCTGAAATCTTGAGCCCAAGAAGGGTAATAGACGCCTTTGACCGGCTGATGATCAGAGGAGTAGTGATCAGAAGCCATGGAAGAAGTTGCAAAGAAAGCAGTCAAGAATACTGCATAGCAGCAAGCTTTGAAGGCTGCCGCCATTGTTAGTTAACTTGCCAATATGCAGTGCGGATCATATATATATATATATAGAGAGAGAGAGAGAGAGAGAAGAGAGAGAGAAGAGAGGAGAGAGAAGGAGATGTGTAGTCACTAGTGTGTGAATTATTACATTGTTTGATGTAGGGTTTTGGATGGATGTGTTTAAACCTAAGTGGGAGTGGTTTTCAATGAAGTTGAAATAGACGCATAGAAAAATGTGATTAATGGGGTTGAATGATATAAAGGGAGTTGAGTAGTTATTTCACCACTCTAGAAAGCCGTCCCTCTTCCTTAAATATTTACTAATTAGGACCTATTCAAACTTCATATATATACAAGATTCGATCGCTCTAACTTTAGTTCTTTCAATATTGATGAGTGTTATAATATTTATCACATACATGATTGATTGTTTTTTAAATTAAAAATTGAAGTTTAAGTATAGTTTTTTAATACCCATTTAATTTTTTTAAAGTATATCAATCAACTTATTGTGTTTGTTGTAGAATTGAGTATGGTAAACTGGTCTAAGTTAGAATTTGCATTCCGAATCTTTTATCATAAATCCGATATTGCATCTCGGATTATATTTAAATATTTGTTAACGCTATATGCACAAAATAATATTTTACTAGAAAAAATAAAATTTTGATTCATTAACATAGGGGTGGTGACATTTTTTTTCTAGGTTCATTCTAAAATTACATTTCAAGACTGTAATTTAAAAAGTTGCCATGAACATTCAAAATGCCTTAATTTTACAAGGATCTCTCACATGCGATGCACATGACCTCAACAATTTGGGAGTTTTTAACAACTCTGGGTATATTTGCCTACATGGCTGATATATTTTGACCAAGTATGTGGCAAGGTGTCGTGTTAATTTAAGACACATCACCATCGCCACTTCAACGTAGCATTCCAAATCGGTTTCTTTTGAAGGAAAAACTCCATGCACATCTCTCTCCTCTATAATTACCTCAAAATAGATTATTGAAGAACCATAATTTCTATAGTCAAGAGAAGATGGGTGATGGGTCACATATTGAAATTAGAAGGTGAAATTGGCCCAAGGTATTGAAGTTATCTCATAAGACTGGCTTGTTGAATGATATTGTGGGAAGGTGCTTTGCACTTTATGAACTGAGGTGAATTTTTTTAGGAAGTTGATTCCACTCATACAGAGATTATAATATAAGGTTTCCATTTCCTTTCTTCTATTTGCCTCTAATGAATGAGACAATACTAATGTTATAAGTTTCTCATGGTTGTAGAGGGGTGGGAGTCAATTTTCTTACTAGGAGGACCTTCCAATGTTTAGAAGGAAACAAGAAATTATTATGAGTTTGTCGAGGAAGAAGAATGAAATGTCTTAAGAGATTCTAAATCTAAAAAGATGTAACAAAAGGTTGTCGAAATTATTTTTTTTTTTTAACATTTGTCTGTTCGATATAGGAATGGCAGCAGGACGGGCTGGGTCTAGAGCGAATTTACCCGAACCCGCCCCGGATAATTTTATCTTGGCTCACCTCTCGCTCTCCCCACCTCTAGCCCCGCCTCTTTTAAATCCCGCCCACATCCCGCAAACTCTCCCCACTTCACTTTCATTCACAATTTACACATTTTGTTAAATTGTAGTAAATTACTACAACAGAATGAATATTACATAATAGTAAAATGAATTTTAGATGATAATTTATTTAGGACATAGTTTTCAATGTAAAATGAATTGTATAAGACAAACTATACACTCATTTAAATTATTAAGTTTCTCATCAAGTTATATCATTTTACGATCTACAATGAATTATATAATACAAAGAATACGTTCAACTAATATTTTATTTTTTATAAGTAATCTTGGTTTAGATTTAAATACCTTAACATGATTTTCAATCTAAAATAAATTTTATAAGACAAAGTATACATTCATCTAAATTATTAATTTTCTCATTAAGTAATATCAATCTACAAATACATTCAACTAATTTCTTATTTTTTTGTATTTCTTATATTGTTGGAAAATTGTCAGTGACAAATTAAATAATAAATTTATTCACTACAAAAGAAATATTTTACAGTAACGACTTTTGTAACGACCAGGTTAATATTTTAAAATTTTTATTTAATTGTAACGGCCTTTGTAACGATAGGCCTACCACGTCTTTTATGGGCGTTACAAAATAATTGTAATGACTTAGTTGAAAGCCGTTACAATTTATAACGGTGTTTTAACCAACCATGAGAGGCCGTTGCAATTCTGGTCCAAATATAAAAAATGCATTTGGACGCCAAATCAAATTTGTAATAATGATTATCAAAATGGTCATTGTAACATTTATAGGTATGGGATTGCTTCACAGTTGGACCGATTTTTGGACTATTTATTGTAATGATCATGCATTATGTTGTGATGGTTTTTGTATCAGTCTTTATAATTCTTTTTTAAACACTTTTGCAACGGTCTTTGTAACTCTTTGTGCGAATGTTGGTTTTAGTTTTGCATATGCCTTTATAACTATTTTTTATACTGTTTTAGTAACGACTTTTTGGATGGCCGTTGGAATGGCTTCGTGGTTATATGATAGTAAATCTTATCCCAAAATCGTTACAAAGGCAATTACAAAATAAAAAATATTTTTATATTTTTTATTATTTGTATTTAATTTATTTTAATATTTATTTTTGTAAAAAAATAAATAATTAAATTTTTTGCTATATATATATATGTAGTTTTAATTTTTTAAATGTGCAATATTATATAAATATATATATAATATAACAAAAAAATAGAAATAATTTAATTATAAAATTAAAAATTATTGTTTAAATATTGTATTTTTACAAAATAAAAAAATCCTAATCTAAAGAAGCTTCCCTGTCGGCCGCTTCTTCGTTGTCGTCGTCCCAGTTGGGTACCAACGGATCAACTGGAGGCTGGGAGCTAGAGGATCAGGCCAGGTGGGATTCATTCGCCACATCCACTCCTCGAGTCTCGCTACCCGATCATCAAGGTCGGAGTACGACGGTTGTGGTGGTGAAGACGATGGAGCAGTGTGTTGTGATGGTCCAGCAACCATGTGGTGGGCCTTAGAGTCGAGACTGAATATTCACCCTCTTCCGGCCGCTCGCTACTGACAACCACACCTGTTGCTTGTTCAGGGCCACCGAGCTTTGAGAGGATAATGGAGGATCTTAATCACCGTTTTGCTGGTTCTGACATTCCTCTATCATCCTCAGGAACAGCTCCTGCGAACAGATTAATTGAGTAAATTTTAAAACATATAATTTTAAATTCAAAAATTAAATTATCACATATACTTACCGCAGTCACTGCTGCCCTAGGGCCGCTCCATTGGCCGTCCTCCTTTTTATAGCACTTTTCAAATACCTCCATCTGTTTGATAGTGCTTCCGAGTTGTGTCTCCTATTCAAAAATCGTTTAATTAAATGATTAGAAAATTAAAAAATTAAATTAAATTACTAGTATAATTTAAAATACTTACCATCTTACGCTTGTGGGCCCCAAAGGAAGATGATCCCCCATGGAAAACGGTAGCCACTGCGTTTGGGTTTGCTGCCCGATTGTCCTTATTCTTCGCCGATTGTGATTGAAAATTTGGGCTCCCCCAGTACTCTAATAGTTGGTGCCAGACTATCGGGCCAATTGATTTTGAGCTTTCGCAAACCGCTTTCACAGGAACTTACCTGCCTGCGACTTGACGAACTTGAACGTCACTTCGTCATCACAGTCCCACCAGTAAGTCAGCTACAAATGTCACATATTAAACAAATATAAGTATTAGATAAAAAAATGTAAGTATTACATAAAAATAAATATTATTCTTATCTTAAATTATTAAACCAGAATAATTGGTGCTCCTGTGCGATCTGCGATATAGATCCCCAAGGATGTGGATAATGTTCGGGGACTGTAGCATTGATCTGAGAGTGAAAATCTCAGTTTGACTTGAAAAATAATTAAATATTGGAACAATAAAAATTAAATAAAAATTATATAGAATAATGTAATAACTTTTTCTTACATCACCTCGCATCCCAAAGGCTAATATAAAGTTGTTGAGACGTTGGTGGCAGTGGTGGTGCATCCCACGGCCTGCCTAGGGGCCTGTTAACTGCTCGGTCCTGCTGTAGGTGACCCCGCTATGGCAGAATTTGCAGTCGGTGGCGGCGGCATGGATGCAGGCTCTGGTGGTGCGGGTGCATCCGCACCAATAGCGGGGGAGGACTGGGAGGGCCGCGACCACATGCACGACCACGGCCTCGGTCTCGGCCACGACCACATCCAATAGGAGGCGGAGCACCAAAGTCATGGATCTACAATTTAAAAAGTATTAATATTAAAAACTGAAAGAAGAAGCGAATCGACTCAGTAACGCGCTAGCAGAAGCGATAGGCGAGAAAAAAAATTTAAAATTTAAACAATCGTACCAAGGGATGTACCCTTGGTGTTCCCGGACGGTCAATGTACTATAAAAAACAAGCAGAAATAAAATAATTCATACGAGGCTATGGTTGAGAAAATAAAAGGGAGAAGCATAAATTAAAACCGGAATTACCTCTTGTAATTTCAAGCTTCCAAACGGCTACTCACGTTGAATTTGTTTACCCAAGATTCTAACATAGGAATCCTCCAAAGATGATCAACACCACACTGGAATAAACGAGGCCTTGATCCCTTTGCTAGAAGGAACCAAAGCCAAAATCTCACCTTGTGTGATATGGGAGGGGCAGACCATTTCTGGAGGAGAGGAAGAGAGGTATTTTTTTTGTTGTGTCTTGTGTAATAATTATTTTCTAAATAATTATGCACAATATATATATATATATATATATATATATATATATACTTTGTATAAATGAATAAGAATGTGTCTAGATACATTCTTTTATCTATATATAAGGTAACCTTTCCATCTATTCCAAATAGAGGAACCTAATTATGACCAAGTAGGCACTTTCCACAATTACAATGTTCTTGGTCAACTCTCCTTCTAGAAATTCGCTATTAGGCCTTAATTAGTGGGGTGAATTTGTATAAAATAAATTCAAGACCTAGCGAATTTTAATTAAATTAAATTTAATAAAATTCAATTAATAAAGTCCAACAGGTATTTAATCAAACTTGATATGTGTATATTCAAAATGACCCAAATAAAAGATGACGGCTCATATAAAGACTCTAGCCCAACAACCATAAATAGATTAGGCCCAAGAATACAACTGGCCCAGATGACCATTCCAACCTAGGTGTCGCACGACCAACAAGGATGTCTCAACACAAGAGTCCTAGGTCAACTAGACTCCTAGTTAACTCAGATTCTCACCCCGCCTAACAACCCCCTCGAATCCAGGAGTCCCAGACTCGGACTCTTATCCATCCAACCACCCCCGCCGAATTCGGAAGTACCAGATACTCACTTTTAAACCTAGGACTCTTCGCTATAAAATATGAGGTCCCCTCCCCAAATCGAGCACTCTCCAAGTTCTTTAGATTATTACTCTCATTTTTATCTCATATTAAATTGTAATACTCTAACAATCATCCATAGCTTACGTTACTTTTTATGCATTCATATATTTCTATCTTTGAACCAATCACTGACTTGGACGTCAGAGTGCTAATGTATTTCTTGCAGGTTTCCTCTGTTGAACTTGTATTATTTTGCGGCCCGAGCTATTTAGATCAATCCAATAGACTTGTGCATTTTCGGACGTATCACAACTAATTAGATATCCAAGCCCAAAATGTCTTTTATTAATTAATGAACCCAATTCACTAATTAATAAAGACAAGCCTAATTTAAATTAATCCAATTAATTTAATTTTGAGATATCCCTCCAATAGACCCCACGTGTGAGTAATACAATTACTTTCACATCACGGAATTAATTCTAAATCAATTCTTTTGTTTTCTCGATATTTTTGTGTGTGACTCTTTAGATTCACCTTTCAGCTAAACTTCGGCTAGTGTCCAATATTACTGATAATTAAATCTAATTTAAGTAATCATTCTTGATCAACTAATGATCAAGAAAGTCCACTACCATGGGTGACCGTCTAGCAGTGGTCCATGACACTTGAGACTAGGTGAATGTCCGTGTGAACGTTTGGACTCCTGAATCCATACGGGTACGGTCCTTTCGTCTACCGTCTCTTGACCTTAGTCTATGGCATGAAACTTGGTATCGGTTCCCATTCTGTACTAGACGTCTATGCTTTAATACTTGAAACCACGTTACGCTTAATTGTTTGACGTAGAAACAAGGAACAATGAAAAAAATAATAGATATTTTAATTATTGAATGTCTATAACCTAGGTTAAATAGGTATTAGGTTGTGCGTTTTTCATCATATTAATCTAGAAAATTATGAAATTTGGCTAAAACTATTTGAACACATGAATAATAATAGTGTAAAATGTTGGCCCAAAGTCAATGAAAAATATTAAAAATAAATAAAATAATTGAAAATAAAAAATTTAAGGAACAGGGTCCTAATTAATAGTGTAAGCTATAAAGGGTTAGCTTCTTACACAAAAAGATAATCACATGAATAAATGATAATAGTAATAAGTGGCATATATATGCATGCATAAATTTTCTAATAATATTAAGAGAAAAAATGCACAAAAATAAAATAAAATATCTATTGGAAGATAGTGAGAGAGAATAAGAAGTTAGACAAATAAATAAGAATAATAAATTAAATATTAAAAAATACAAACGGGGGACAAAAAGATGAAACACCAAAAGGTGTTATCCCTTAATAATAAACTATATATAGACAAATATATACTATAACTATTTCAAATAAAAAGTTATGTCATTTCAAATTTTGTAGATATATAAACCACACATTTCAAATAGTTATAGTCATTTGAAATAAGGGTTTTTTTGGTTGGGTAAAAGTGGATGTATAAAAAAATAAAAAAAAAATTGGTATTTGGTTAGGGAGAATATTTGGAGGGAGAATAAAAAATTAGACGTATATGAAACCTTCTCAAATCCAATTTTGTTTTCGTTTAAAATTGGGGCGAAAAGTAAAAATATAAGAAAAAGTACATATTTATATTTATTATTTCATTACCCAATTTTTCTCTTATTCTTTTTCCTTCACACTGATAAATCGATACATAATTTTTTAGAGAGAAATCAAAAAAAAAAAAAAAAAAAAAAAAAAAAACTACCACATCATCAGTCATTGGTGGTACTTTTTATTTCATTTAAACTAAATAGCTTAGAATAAATGCACAATGCTCATTTTGATGAATATTTTCTATTCTTTTTTTTATGAATATTTTTACTAACAAGATTTTTAAATATTTTATATAATAAAATTATTTTAGTATAATATTAATTTGTTTATTTTTTTATATAAAATAACAAGAAAGAGTTAATCAATAAAATTATAAAAAATAGTATTTCTGTCTTAATCTATTTTCTCATACAAAATAATAGAAAATATTTGAGATTTACAATCTTCCAATCGTACCAAACAACTTAAAGGAGAACCATTATTCTTTTCCTTCCATTGCCTTTTCACTCTCCCTTTCCCTTTCCCTCTCCCCTTCAGTTCCTTTTTTCCTCTCCCATTAACCAAACATACCCTAAAAGTTTACACCTCTGTCCGTCCAAAGACTTTCAAAACACATCCCAATCTTGTTAGACATCAACAGGTTAATTTGGCAAATCTCCGAAGTTATGGCCTAACTTAGAACACAAACTTTTTTTTTTCTTTTTTTATAAAGTAAGAGCGATAAATTATCATTAAAGAAATAAATTGTTACAATCATTTCTGTCGAATAATATCATTATAATATCATACTATGATCAATAATATTAAATACATGAAAGCAAACTAGCGCCTACTAGAAATACCACCTACTATTCAGTAGAAACAATACACCTAATATTCAGTATAAATAATGTCCCACGCACAAAGCGAAGTTTAAACCTGTAATCTCTAACATCATGGCCTCAATTTTACCATCTTATATTTTTGACCACTAACTTTGCAATAAATTCAGCTAAGTATAAAAATAAAAGTGCTCAATATATAAGGTATTAATTATACCACTAATATATAATGTGCAGTGAATATTGGAGCACTAACTTTGCAGCCTTTGTACATGGTGATGACCATTGTGATTTAAGTCTGGGTATAATTGGATTAGGTTAATTATATTATATGTAAGAAGATAAGAAAAAGAGGTAATAAATGAATGAATGAGTTGAAGCATTGTTGGCCATGTTCCTTACATATATATTCATATTAGCTAATAATTAGGGCACTGAAAATTGTCTTTTGTGGCGTTCTGTTGGTTGCCTGCCCACTTGTCATAAAATGCCACAAGAAAAGTCTCTAATTTACGAAATTATATTTTCCTCCAAAAAATTTATAAAATTAGAGTTATAACTCCTCCAAAAATTCATTGCTTACATCAATCATCTTTCGTCAGCATATAAACAAAAAAATAACATTTTTTCAAGTTTACCTCTCATTTAACATTCCCATATATATATTTTGTGTTTACAAGAAAAAAATTGTAATGACTTTAACCTCACTCCGCGCACACACACACACACACACATATATATATATATATATATATATATTACATTTAGCCCTAACTATAACGATATAAATAAAAATTTTAAATAAGGGGTAAAATTGAAAAATAATGATTTTTTTTTGTTAGCATTAGCATTTTCTGTTCGAATCCTAACCTAAAGGGTATCAGGTGTAATTTTTGAAGACGTGTAAGTATAATTTCAAAAGTTTTTTGGCGGAAAGTATAATGGGCAAATTGCATAACACCCCCATGTGTTACAGGAAAATAGCGCAAAATTCTCTTGTGTTATATTTATAGGCAAAAAAAACCCCCCGTATTATCTAAAATACAGCGAAATACCCCATCTCTGCTAGAAACTAACGGAGAGTGAGCCACACACGCGATTTGTGCGAGTGGTTCTTGCTTTTTGCTGCTTTTGACTTTTTAAGTGAACAAATGTCCAATTTACCCCTTTTATTTGATATTTTAATGTGTATATGTTTTATATTAACAAATGACAATATAAAATTAATATACAAAAAATTCACTTTTTAAATTAATCATTTATATGAATATTATTTATAATTATTTGTTGTTGGTATGAATCTGGGTGAGCTTTTGATTCTGCTTGAGCAAGGATCAAAATTACTGCAGAAGCTTGAAGAGGAAGATGATTGCAGTGGAAGTGAAATATTGGATTGTGTAGGTTGATAGTAATTTTAGTTTGAAGATTGATGTAGACAAAATGGATGTGTGGAATTGTGAACTTTTAGTTTGTGTAGGATCTGTTATGTACTTGTTTCATTTCTAATTTCTATTGCATTTTTAATTCAATGTGGCCACATTTACTTTGAGTGATGTGATTAAAGTAGGATATATTAAATTGTGATTACTATCATGAAAAAATCACATAATATATAATGCTTAAGGCACTAATCACAAACTAATAAAAAATGAAGTAAACAAAAAATAAAGGGTGATTAGCCATGATATCATGGCTAATCACCCAAAGTAAAGATGGCATGTATATATAAGGTTGTCACGATATAATTATTAGGGGTTTAATCTAATTATTATCCTTGTGATAATATAAATTAATAAATTATTTTTTTATGAAAAAAATTTAATAATTTATCTCACCTGTATTTTTTAAAATCAAGTAATTTACCTCCATGTCTAATAAGGTAAATTGTTTTATTTTAAAAAAATACAGGGGGATAACTTCCTGTATTTTAGAAAAATATAGGAAGGTAAATTGTTATTTTTTTTCATAGGGGTAATTTACTCATTTGCAATATCACACGATGGTTGCTTTAATTTTTTTCTAGTTATTAGTGACAAGATTTATGTATAAAGGTGTCACTATAGATAATCAATAACATATATTTTGTATAAATTGTAAATTATAGATAATTATTGTCATTAGTTTCACTATGCATGTGTCATTAATTGATTCTAATTTGATCGAAGATTGTTAAAAAAGTACAACTAAATTAGTTAAAAAGATAAATCTGCCGATTTACTTTATTTCTTTCATATACAAAATTATAACTTTGCTAATACCTAAATGCATTATAAAATCATATAAAGATTTTGAAATTGTGAAAGAAAAGTTAGAAATTAATTAATGACTGCAAAAAATAATTGATCTCCTTCTTTCATATGATTAATTAAAATTTGTTTATGATGTGGGTGGTTCATATATAAATAGGATCTGTATGCTGGAGCTCTTGATCCGTGGATTCGAAGCTCAATTTGATTTATTTGGTCTTGCTAAGAGAATTTTGTGTGTTGTTAATTCATCTCCCCTCTCAAATTATTGGATGGAATTTTTACAGGAATGAATGGATCAAAATATGATGGGATTGGCTATAGTACAATTGGCTTTTATATCATTGTTGTTTGTCGAGATTTATATGGTAGATTCATCATGTTTGTGAGTCTATTGGTACCCTATTGCTTGAAGTATTATCGATTGACTTCGTATTAGTATCACGATTTTATTTTGAAAAGACATCTCGCTAGCGAGATGAAATCTTAGGACTTATAAGCTGCTCAAAAGAAAACAAAAAAAAAAAAAAATACGTTTGACAAAAACACCACATATGAAACACGGGAAAAATTCAATTTCCATCCTGTTACTGTGATAGGCTGACACGTTTAGTCCACTTCAATTTTAATCTTGCTATTAAGGACAATAATTTTAATTAAAGAGTAAAACATCTGATTCACTTTCTGTCGAAAAAGCCAATTTCAACCAAAAAAAGCTATATTTAACACGTGACACTGTTTTTTGTAATTAACCTTTTTATGTAGAAATTGAACCAAATTATTTTTTAAATTTATTATCTTTAATTATAAAATTTAAATCGAAATGAATTGAAAAAACCACCAAAATTATAAAAGAAAATTGTATTTTTCCCAACAAAACACATATAATATCATGCGCTATCGACAAAATATACATTCGTATCTGGTACACGTGCGATCACAACATCCTTATATGGTGGGTGACCCAATCCACTACATTTTTCAGCGCCCACCATGTTTGGACTATTCTGTTTGACTGCTTGTTCATGTTTTCATCAGGACAGTATTGTCTAGAAACCCGCTGAATAAAGAAGACAAGTCAAACTATAATATTGCTTGGACCACATTCCTTTTTGTCTTGAGTAATGACTTGGTAATGCAGTTTTATTGTCTGTATCAGTCAATGATTTTACACATCTATTGCGGGTTTCTAAACTAGTCCTATGTTTACAGTGATATCTGTATATTGTTGTTTCGTTGATTGCATTTTATCATGGGTTAAATGTACACAACAAAACATAGAAGATTAGTGACAAAAAGAATAAAGTGACAATTTTATTTGTCACTACTTAGATATATTTAGTGACAAGAATGTTATTTTGTCATGATTTTAATAACTATTACAATTTTTTATAAAAATTATTATTAGTATGAATCAGTGACAAAAAAATATGAAATTTTCACTAAATATAATTAGTTACTCATGTATAATGATGACTTAGTGACAACAAATAATAGTTGTTACTATATTATTTTGTCACTATAGATGTGTCATTAATTGTATTTTAGCGACAATTTCGTACACAATTTTTATCATTAATAATTATATGGTGACAAGACAAAAGTTATTGTCACTTAATATATATTTTTAGTGATAACTTTAAAATTACCACTTAATATTTTGTTACTAATATCATATTTTCTTATAGTGGTAATTTACCTCATGTAATATAGATAATGGGCAAAAGACCGTTCTGAAAAATGAAAAGAAAAGAAAAAGTCAACGGAGTGATTTCATGAAATTGTATGGTTAATATTTTATTGATTTTCCAAATTTTAGACTATATAGTGCTAGCTCTGGGTAATTTTTATGCAAATTTAGGGGGTTTCATGAAAATAAAAGTTTTTGGAAGAAAAGAGTTATTGATTGATGAGAAAAAGAAATGAAAAAGATGTGAGGAAATTCTGGATTGCATCCATGATAACCCATGCCTTATGGGTTATTAGATACTAGGTCAATGGAAGCAAGTCCAATTTAACTCGTGCTCAAGGGTTGCAAGAGATTCGGTAGATAGAAGCAGAATCAGCTTAACCCATGCCTATGGGTTATCAGGAGAGTAGATTGGTGAAAGATAGGAAGCTTTCATACTAATCGCTCGAGAAGAATTATATGTGGGGTCCCTATGACGTTCAATGCAGCTTTTGTTGAGACCAATAAGTAGGATCGCAAAGCGACCCTCAATGAGGCCTTCCGCTCGGCCTTCAACCTTATCACCTTGAAAGGGAGCAGTGCACGCTAGGTTTATTTCTTCACTTGATTTTTACAATTTATGCTCAGCAATGGAGAAATTAGCTTCGGCTACTTGGAGTTCAGCCCCCAGGTTGCGCTTTGACTTGCTTTGAGTTCCTCAACTTGCTGGACAAGCTCGCTCCTTATGTTTTGAACCTGGTTTTCCAGTCCCCCCCTCTTCACTTGTAGGACCGAGATGTTCTTATCGGTCTTAGCTTTTTCATGATGCCAATAAGTGCACTTTAGATAAGATGGTAGCTAAAAGCAACAGTGTACAATAAAAGCAAAACTCAATGGATGAGGTCGGTGATAAGGGAAGTTGAAACTAAAACATATGTTTATACTTACTTGCATGTGAGATTGCATGAAGTGCTCCTCTACCTGAGTATGAGACCGGGTAGCAGAAGAACCTAGTCAGTGGGGAGGACACAAAATTTATACAACTCGCAGGAGTCTTGGCTAGCCACAATTTTTATTGTGGAACTTCGATCAAAGATCACTCAATCAGGGATAATCTTATCTTCCTCCATATTAGCTATCTGTCAAGAAGGGGTCTTTAGTTTATCGTGAGCTTCTCTCCACTAGGAGGTAAGCTCATAATGATGCGCAATTTTTCTTCCTCTTTGGCTTGGTAAGCTATAGGTTTGGCCTTCCTCTTCTATTTAGAGCACGATTTGGACCGTTTACTGCACTTGTTGGATTTGTTTGAGCGAGAATGGTTACACCAGTGTTTTCCTCTTCCTTTTGTGCCTGCAATCCTTCAACTTTGTGAGCAACAAATTTAGGAGCAATGGACTTAGGGATTGTGACTCAGGAATAACAGTGTGAGGATCAACTTCACTGGCTGCCACGATTTCATTTGGTTCAGGCTCACCAATGCCTTGTTCTGTTTCCCCTCTCACAACCTCTACTAGGACCACCTTAGGAGAAGGATTAGATCCAACGGGTTAGGAAACTTGCTGAGAGGATCCCTCCACCGAATGAAGTATCAGCTTGGGAAGAAAGGGGATCAAGCGCAATCTCAACTGGACAAGTCCACTTCTTTAATGTGAGTTTTTTAGAGATTCCAGAGTTCATTATTATGCAATCTAAAAAAGAATCAAAACTCAGAATAGCTGAAATAGTTAGCAAAATTTGGAGGAAATAGAGAAATTCGAATGAAAATGCAACCTAAGGATCCCTTAACATGACGGGCACAACAGTGAGACTAGCGAGGGACAACACTTCCTCTTCCAAGAGCTTATTAGCCTTATACCAATAGACATCGAGACTATTGATAAGATCATTGTCCAACCACCTCCGTGTATAGAAAGTTTTGATTTAGAAGTTTATATGAGTAGTGAAAATGACACTCTTAATCGAAAGGAGGTCGTATAAAGAAAAACTTCTCTCTCCAAGTATCAACATTAGAAGATATGTTAGTGGCAAACCTATAGTTTGGTGGGCAATCAAGTAGAATCCCTTCTCACCCAATCTCTTAGAGGTGGTAAAACAGTAAAGTGACAAATTTTTTCAAAAATTGGACCATACCCTAAATGCTTCATTATCATGACAAAAATTAAGATATGGTGACTTCAGTTGAGAGACAGTGGCATGAGGCAGAAATTAGCCCAACGGGCATAAGAAAAGGAAAAAAAAACCCTCATCTGGAGGAATATACATCCTATCAAACGATTTGGGAATGATTATTTCATAGTCCTTAGGGATAAAAAAATTGAGATCTTATTTGGCTAGCCGTTATTTTCAACATAGAAGTAATGGCAACCTTGGAAACAAACTATCATCATGTTCTCGTATTTCTTAAGGGCAAAACTACCAATAGTTTTTGAAGTGGTGGGTTTGGTAAGCCTTAAAGGTTCCTCTTGTTATTTTACATATGAACCTATAGTTTCTACATTTTTCTCCGCCACTTCATGATTGTTCACAGCTGATGTTTCTACGATTGAAGGGTTCGTCCCTAACTAGATGAGATTAGGATAGGGATAGGTCATAGATGATCCGTTGAGTGAGAAGATGAACTAAAACTCAAACTTGAGGTCTACGAACTAGAACCCGTAAATAAAATTAAGGTCATTTTGGAAGTTGTACTTTGGAAATAGTAGATCAAGGTCGTCAAAGACGCAAGAGAAAAAGAGGAATTTAGGTGCAGGTTATAGAGTGAGTCAAATGAACATTTTAGACCCAATCTTTGGCAGTTGATTTGATGACAGCCATCTAATGTGCGGTCCAACTATTTCACAGTTGTGAAAGTGGTCCATGGGCTTTGTTGTGATGCTTGAATGAAATGCAAACATACAGAATGAGCAAAACAAAGAAGATGCCAAATTAGTGAACACCCATTTTATTCACTAAACAATATTACTTAAATAAAGATTGCTTGAATGGTTTCCAAAACCACTAATCCAATTAACTTTTTTGTCACCTATTTCAATAATCTCCCACTTGACGTTAAAGCTAGTTGCGCATGTTTTCAGACTAACCTGATCATGAGCAATCTGCGATATCGGCTAGGTCTTATGGGTCTACTATGATTTTTGCATGGCCGTGCTAGGCAACACACCCAAAAATTTGGGTGTAGTTTTTCAATCCTAACCATTTTCTAACGCAACTTCTAAAGTTGTCATAAATTCAACTCCCATGATGAAACTGCTTGTGGTATTCCTCTTGGAACATTTCCAAGTTACCACTTCATCATAAAGTTCGAATGTTTGCTTGGTTTTGTTTTTCTGGACTAAAATGTTATTCATATGATGCTGGAAGCTATTATCGCTATAGCCTTTTAGAATCAATTCTCCATTAATGTGCGTTAAGAGCTCTTCTTTAACCTTTATTCAGTGTTAAAGATAGCTCTTTAACTGCTGTCTATTGCCTTGTTAATACACACTCGATATCCGTTGTTATGCTCAAAGCATAGTCAACATTGGGCTTAGTGCATCGAACAACATTTCCATGTTGCTTACAACAAAAACCTAGGGATGTCAAATATCTAAGCTCCTCATCAATCTACCATGACTGAATCTTTGACAACTTATCCTTAAATAGGAATCCAATTCTTATTTGATGAATTTTAGGAACAACATTCGTGTCTTGGCATTCCACAATATTTTTCTATCATTCCAAATGATAAAGGATGTTTTAACACCCAAAATACTAGGAACACAATTAAGCTCCCACTGGCTTTTTCCTTTGTTCTTGACCAAGTCATGTACCTTATGAACTTGTCAAAATAAGTATTCTATATATATAGGACGTTCAAATCTATTTTTGAACTCCATAGTGAATATTATGGCTCAAAGCCATTTTTATCCAGATCGATGTCTTACGTCGCTTCTCCTTGTTTGGTTTAGACTTAGAAACTAGTACCCTTTAGGTAACTGACGTTTCTAGCCATCCGTTTAGAGATTTTGGAATACAGTCGATGTAGATTTGATTACAAATGATGTTTGCATTACTCCGTAATGAACCTCCACAAATCGGACTTCAAGTCTAATTTGCCTACCACTAGTCCCTTCATGTATGCACGACTATTCCTCATACTCAACCACTTATGTAGTATACAGGCTTGCCAATCCATATCAAAATATGGTGTTTGGATCATGATCTTAAGAAAATGCCATGTTCTTCAACTTGATAGTTTTCGAAAGTTCATATCCAGATGGGCTCAGTAAAAATACCGACCGAACCATATCCAATCGAGGTTCAATTTCTTCCTTTACCAGATACAGTTCTAAATCGTCTCTTGTAGAAAGAATTCCACCGAATGAGAATTCCATTCTTATTGAGATACTTCAAAAGTCTCCCACTAAATACACGCCATTTTGATCCAATCGAATGGTTTTTCTCCACAACCAATTTGGTTCTCCACTACAAGTCTAATTCCTTGAACTTTCAAAAGGTTCTTAAACTTGTGAACCCTCTATAGGTCGTTGTGTATTCAGGACTGAAAGACGTCCGTTTGGATCCAATCCAATAGCTCGCATAGCGAGCATACTTTGTCCTACAAAGTGCTTTCACGACTTTCTTCCTTCTCAGAAAGGATTCATAAGTTAGTAAACCCAATTCGTCTGAAAGCTTTTTTCCTTCTCAGGAAGGATTCATAAGTTAGTAAACCCAATTCATCTACCTAATTCATCTATTGCTAGACTCCTTGAATCTACCAACCTACTTCTCCTAATTAGAGAAATTTGGCCTAGCTTATGCATGCCATTTCTATAAGTTTTGATTCTTGATTATTATAAAGCCATTGTTTTGAACGTTACACATTCCAATTATGAAAATAGAGTAAGTCAACTTATAACTCAACAGACCTCTCGTCAAATAAAAGAAACTTTTATTGATCAAGTTTGTAGTCCAATTTGTCCAACAATTTGACTAACGAAAACTTTATCATGATGGGTTACGTAATTGTATACCATCCTAGCATCAATATTAATGGCTAAGTCTACTTACCCTTATAGCTTTTGCAGCGATGGCCTAACCATCGCCTAGCTTTAAGGCTATATGTCTTAGCCTTCTAGTCATTTTTATTTTTGCAAACCATTTGCAGATATGAGCTTCTATGTAATACCTAGAGAGTAGAATTAGTAATCACGTTGCTCATAACAATTGCAACATCTTAGTTGGACAGGAGTCCACGATACTCTCTCTTCCAATGCCCTTTGGCAATTTATGCAAACATCGTATGTAACTCTTGACTGCTGAATCATCTTTCTGTTTCCTTTGCCCTCGTCTAGCGAGGTAATAAGAGCGCTCAAAGCGTTTGCTACACCTGATTCTGCTTCATCATTCTTCCTTATCCAGCGTCTAGCACCCTTGTCTTTCGATTTTGAGGTTGAACCATCCAAGCCAATTTTGTCGGCGTAGATTCTTCTATCATTGCCTTTTATTAGTCGAACCATGTTTATCAATTCATGAATGGTCTCTTCAAGATCATTTAGAGTTCATGACAAACAGGTCGAAGGAGGGATGAAGGAACTGAAGGATCATGTCAATGTAAATCGACAATGAGATCCTTGAGCTTCTCCATAAGAGATCGCATCTTAATCCCATGTTTATGTAGAAATGTCCTTCAGTCATCTTAGTTCCAAAAATTACCCCCTTTGCAGCATATCCAATATCCCAGTTTGGAGTCCCATAAATCATTTTATGTGGTACATTTGTCGAGCCAACAAAATCTAACTTATCATACTGCTCATTAGTCATGGAAGCAAGTATGAAGCTGTGGACCTTACGATTGTCCTCATGCCTTAATCCCGAACATCAAACGTTCCATAGGCTAGGACCCTTATCGCATGTCCGTAGGAAGTGGCTCATCCATGATACAAGCCAGGTTCCAGAAATTGAGGACAATCCTCATATTTTGCAGTCAATTCATTTATGTGTTCCGTTAAATAAATACTAGTCTGAAAATTAAATGAAATGGAAAATGGCTCTTAGACATACTTTCAAAATGTAAAAAAAAAAAAAGACAAGTAAATTATTTGTAATATTATGTTTGAATTACGACTTGGTCTTTTAGTCATTAACCCTTCCCACTATTTCTACAAAATCCTACCATTCTCAAGTGGGGTTTCGAAAAATCATTTCCTAGCGGGTTTGGGATCCACAAGCAAACTTGCTATGCCCCACTTTTACGATTCACATAGCAAAAGCCTCATGGGAGGTATCCAATACTATTCTCATTCCATGAGATTCCCAAGATATTTTTCCTCACCTCTTCACATGATCCTGATGACTCCAAGCGAATCATGCTACTTGGTGTTAGGCCCGATCCATCAACCAAATCATACCTCAACTGTCGCCCCCCACGACTCGTGAGACAGGGAAACATTGAGCGTATTCCTTTATTCATAACAATAGTGCAGTTTGCCTTTATTCCAAATGTGCCATGATTCATGAGACCACATTTGGGTAGTTGTAGCTTCCTCATCACATTATTATGGATAGAAGGCCTGGACAGATCGAAATACTACTTTAATCCAAGTCCATTACGGGCCTAATATTTATTTAGTGTTAGGCTCAGCCCATCAACTAAACCATACCTCAACTATTGCCTCCCACGATTCATGAGACAGAAAAACAATGAGTGTGTTCTTTGTACACGATATCAGTGTAGTTTGCCTCTATTCCAAGTGTGCCATAACTCGTGAGACCACACTTGGGTAGTGGTAGCTTCCTCACCATGTTATTGTAAATGAAAAAAAATTAGACAAATCAAAAATATTTTGATCCAAGTCCATTGTTGCTCCTAACACTTTCAACCAAGTGAGAGTTAAAAAGTTTTGACCGAGACCTCATCACGTTAGTGTTTTGCATGCATAAATATCAAATATTAAAGTATTTAAACAAATACATAAATATCAAATATTAAAGTGCATAAATAAACTGCATCACATGTGCAAATAAAACCTATCACAACCCCCGTTGTCATTGATCACTATCCCTAACCTACATTCTGACCCACTTAATTCCCTCTGTTTTATCTATGTTCTTTCCTATATTTGTCCTATTTCTCCATTCACCCCCTCTCCATCTTTTTCTTTTTTTCCCACAAACCGCCGACTTATAATTAGGATGTTTGGTGTTTGATGATAAATAAAATTATGAAAACAAGAAATTAATGATTTATTATTGAATTACATGATGAAATTAAAGTAGAATGATTGATTATTAGTGAAATGTTTACTGGATCATTACATTAAGGAACTCAAAATATTATCTAGCTACAATTATTAATTATTACTGAAGTATAAAAGTTGTTTAATTTGGGGAAGAAGCATGTTGATGAATGGTTTATAAACGTTGGTACTTATGAACTAATTGTTAAATTACTTTATGTTGTAGTTGTTAAATGGGTACCGTGTGGTGAAATAATTGTTTAGTCTGGGTATGGAATTGGATTGATGTTAATAATTAAATAAATGTTTAAGTCTGATAAGATGTTTTCTTGATACAATATGTAAAAGGAAAGTTGTTTCTGATGTATAATCTTAGGATTATGATACATTGTGAAATTACATGATGTATTCAAGGGATGAGAAATACATAATATGAAACAAAATTTAAACATGTTAGTAGCTGGTGTATTAGGCAGGAATAAATATTAGTGTAGACATGGTTTATGTACTTTAGTTTAGATCAGTAAAAAAAGGAAAAGATATGATAATGAGGGTTAAGATTGTAAAGAGGAAAGAAAGAAGAATAATAATATAGTAGAAGCTAATGTTTATTTTTTGGAAAGAAGTTGATTCTTAATTATGTAGGTTTTAAAACATTGGTAGTAAATCTTTAAGTGTTGAGTGTAGTGAGTGTATTGGTTAACTGATTTTAGTATAAACAGAAAATTGGACTTTAATAAAAGGTTTAATTTAAATAATTAGTTTATAGTCACAAGGAGTGTGTAAATTATTAATTGGTGATATCAAATTAAAACGTGTAAAACATTGGTAGAGTTATATGCAAAAGTTAATGTAATAAACTTAATAGACACTAGATGAATATAGAGTAAAAAATGGAATAAAATGGGTCATATGTTATGGATGAGTTTTTTGGAAAATAGAAATAGTAAGGAAGAGGAGGAATAAAAATTTTTTTTTATAATAAAGAAGGTTATGCATAATTTATAATTAATTAAAAGGATTTAAAAATTAGAAATTTTTATTTTTATTTTTTAAGATAAGATTAAGGAAAAAAAGAAAAGAAGAATAATGAAAATGATGCAATGAAAATCTTTTTGTCATTTTATATATCAAACACAAAAAAATAAAAAGTGAGAAAAAAATAGAATAAATATAATTAATTTTAAAGTATTATTAATAATTTTAAAATATAGTAGAGGAGGATGTGAAAGTGGAATAAAGGAAGATGGATTGTATAAAAAAATGGGTTACAAAATTAAGTAAGTCAGAAATTTCTTAAAAAAGGAAATTTTTTTTTTTTTGAAAGGAAGAAGAAAAGACGAAGAAAATTAGAATTTTATCAGAAGGAGACGAGAATATTTAAATAAAAGGAAGAAATTTAAAATAAATAAAATTATAAATTTAATTAATTTTTATTATTTTTTCAAAGTTGAGATAACACAGGAGTTGTGGGTTTTATATAAAACAATTGGGATATCAACAATTAAAAAATGGGATGTAACGGGTTTCATAGAATATATTAATAAAGGAAGATTAATAGAAAAAATTGGAATAAAGGATATAAAAAAAAAATTTTATGGTTAGTAAAAAACTTAAAAATGTAAGATGTTGAGATAGAATAGTTTTGGATATAAAAAGGATAAAAGAAGGTATTAAACTGTTGGAAAAGAATTAAATATTTGAAATACAGTTTTAGTAAGAGTGTTAACCTAATTTGTATTACAGTGTCGATTTTATGTTTCATGTATGGTGTAGGGATATGTGTGAAGTAGATTTATTTTGATCAATAAATAAACGTAAAGTCTTAAAGCATTAGTTGGATGTAGATGGTTGATATATTAAGATGATCATTAATTATATTATATTATTAATGAAGTAAAATGGTGATATTAATATGAATCAAATTGAGGAATCATTCATGGTATGATCTCTAATTCTAGTTGTTTCGTATTTGGTTATGTTTTATGCATTAAAATACTTATTGAATTAAGTGATACTTAATATTAATCGGATAAAATAGAAATTTTATTTTACACAGAAATTTTAAGAATCATTATTTTCAAGCGTTTAATAAATTATGTAATGTTTTCTATTTTGAATGTTGATTCTTTAATTTTTTTTTTATTATTATTTATCAATTTTTAAAACATAATCTTCTATCTTTCAGTTTATCTATCTTAAGTACTTCGTAATAATCGTACTTATAAGTCATACTTTTAACTAATATTATATATATATCTTATGAAATTTTCGTATGAGTAATATATTAACGAATAACGATTATCAAGCGAATGGGCTTTGTAATATCTCTTGGATCTTCTCATGTTTCTACTTTGGGCTTCATCCTCATTGGGCCTTACATAAAATAAAACCTCACACAAAAAATCCTATCTATTCTCATTGCATCAGAAAAAGAAATCCTGATCAAAAGTCGGGGGAGTACATTAATAGGGAGGAAAAGCAAGCCTTATTATTTTAAGGCATAAAACAAGAGATGAGAAGTAAAAAACCAAGAGGCAAGTAGGCCCCATCCAACAGAAAATAAAATACATACATACGGTCTAGGGCTCTGTGATCATCCATCCACATTTAACTAGCACACGATGCCAATTTTTCATGCTAGATAAAAAATAAATCCCTCATATAAAACAAAGTTATATCCAATACCGCAACAAGTTAAAATTTTGTAATTTAGAGGATGATAAAGTCCCATGCATCCAATGCACACAAATAAATCAAATTAATTACACAATTTAATTAATTAGCAAAAATTGATAATTTTTAAAAAATATGCAGAAATAAAAAAATACAATTTCCTAGATGAAACGGCAAAAAACGGCCCAGCCATCGACCGCCGATCACGGGAGTAGCGCAACGGACGCATAGCTGACACCACGCACGCGCTGGCACCTATGGTAGCACGCGCACCCGCGCTCGCGCTGCCTTCTGTCGTGCGCACAGTGCGCGCACTGGCCAGGCTGCGGGTATGCTCTAAACCGTGCGAGCACTGCTACACACGCGCTTACCGGCAGCGCACTATTACAATGCTTAAAATAGTTTTATTTTTTTGTTTCTACACAATAAACTGAAAATAAAATAAGTATTTTTCTCCAGAAAAATCCAATTTTTTCTCAAAACACTTAAATCATCTAAAAATCACAAAAAATCAATCAAGTTGATTTTCTATACATAATTAATCAAATAAGCAAAATAATTGACATGCTTCAAAAGCGATAAATTTCAGGTTATCATAATTATTCACACAAATCATAGCTCTTACATCGAACTGGGCTCTAATACCACTTGAAAGAATAGTGTGGATCGGCTCGAGAACGTGCAAGCGGAAGCGGTGAATAAAATAGCATATAAAATGTAAAAGACCAAGCGAATAAAATTAAAACAGTGGTTCCAAGGGGTGTTCCCGGGCGTTCGATGTACTATAATAAAATAAATATATGAAATTTAATACACGTGGCTATGGTGGGAACTTAAAACAGACGGGAGGTAAAATAAATGTAAACAAGGATTACCTCTTTGTTTTTCAAACTTTCCAAACTCCTTGGTTGTTTCGTTCACCCGAGGCTCCAACGTGGAAGCCATCTAGTTTGTCCACACCACACCGGAGTTGGATCTCTTGATCTACTTGCTTGAAGAGACCAAGAGAAGGAAGAAAGCACCTAGTGCTTGAGAGAGAGAGAGTGACCGGAAATTAGGGCTAGGAGAGGAGTGTGTGTATCCTACACCTCACACTATGTGTTGTTTTATTTAATAATTAATTATTCTAAATAATTAAATTAATATATATATATATATATATATATATATATATATTATATATATATACCTTGTATGGTATGAACTAGAGTATGTCTAGATATATTCATCATCCATAAGGTAATATATTCTTTATTCCAAATAAAGAATGACTAACATGGAACTTTCCAAAAGTGATAATTGCTAGTCAAATATTTCCTTTTCTAGAATTTCCAATGGGCTTAATTAATGGGATTGCTGGCCGAATTTTATAGTTAAAATCAAGGCCCAATTGATTTTTAATTAAATCCAATTTAATCAAAATCCATCCAATTAAGCCCAACATGTATTTAATCCAATTAATACATAAGCAAATTATCTTTATTGATTAATAAGTCCAACTTATTAAATAATAAGGATAAACCCAATATAAATTAATCCCATAAATTATTCATGAGCTGTCCATCCAATGGATCTCTCGTCTTACAAGTAATTCAATTACTTACAAAATTAATTCAAAATGAATTCCTTGTCCATTCTCGGTGATTGTGTGTGACTCTTTAGTTCACCTTTCAGCTAGACTTGGGCTAGTGTCTAACACTATTATTAGTTAAATCTAATTTAATTAATAACTCTTTATCAACCCTTCACCAAGAAGACCCGTTACCAGGTGTGCCCGTCTAGCAATGGTCCATGGCATTAGAGACTACGTGAATATCCGTGTGAACTTTTAGGCTTTAGAGTCCATACGCGTACGGTCCTTCCGGCTACCGTCTCCCGGCCTTAGACTAGGGTATGGAATTTGGCGTCGGTTCCCATCCCGGACTAGGCGTCTATGTTTTAATACTTAAGACTATGTTACACCAAATTGCTCAACATATGAACCCATTTCCTGTCCGATCAACCCCTGTAGCTACAAATTTCGTGGAGCTTAAACGCGTCTCCAAGTACATAGGAGATACCGCTGTCATATACTGACAGGGGATAAATCCTCTTCTTGCAACTCACCATCCTTGCTTCACACTCCGACTGCACTGGACAAGGCTTATGATGACCATGTTTGTGACATGATCACCTCTCATACAGATCCATAATACAGTCATCGTGTGCACGGGACTGCTGTGATTCCTCATGTTTGATGACTACTCACGTACTATTAGAGCTGGGAATTCTAGTCATACTAATCAAGCCTCCAAGACTTCCATATGACGATCCCCGCGAGTCAGTTCAGCCGATTCAACACCTGGTCAATCGATCCACTAAGATTGCATAGATGTCCCACGTATGTCGCTGATGAAACGAGGCACTCATCCAATGAATGCGACTCTTAGTGTAGGTATCCATTGGATATCCGATGTCCATTCTCGAGGTCCTCAACTTAGAATATTTCAGACCCAATCCTTGGTAGTTAATTTCATGACCTCTATCTAATGCGTTGTCTAACTGTTGCACGATTGTAAAAGTGGTCTGTGGGCTTTGTTGTGATTCTTGAATGAAATGCAAACATACAGAATGAACACAATAATGAAAATACCATATTAGTGAACAGTAATTTTATTCACTAATCAATATTATTTAAGTAAAGATTGCTTGAATGATTTCCAAAACTGCCAATCCAATTGGCTTTTGGTCACTTATTCCAACAGCCTTTAGCTCGGTATTCAACTTTATCAGCTTGAAAGGCAGGTGCATGCTAGGATGATTTCTTCACTGGATTTTGGCAATTAATGCTCAGCAATGGCGAAATTAGCTTTGGCTACTTGGAGTTCAGCCCACAGGTTATGCCTTGACATGCTTTGAGTTCCTCAACCTGCTTGTCAAGCTCGCTCCTCAACTTCCAGTCAGTCCCTCTTCACTTGTAGGACTGTGATGTGAGAGATCCCTTCAAAATTAAGGCATTTTAAAATTGCAGTCTTGAAATGCAATTTTATAATGGACCTAGATAAAAAATGCCACCATCCTTATATTAATGGATTAAAATTGTACTTTTTTCTATTAAAATATTATTTTGTACACATAGTGGTAACACAGTTTTAATTATAGTCTGAGACGCAATATCAATTTATGATAAAGATTCGGAATGCAAATCTAACTTAGACCAGTTTATCAAACTAAGTCAATAACACACATAATAAGTTAATTGATATAATTAATTGTTATATTTGTAACCCTTTAATTTATATTATTAAAAAACTATACTTCAACTTTAATTTTTAATTACAAAACAATCAATCATGTATGTGATAAATATAATAACACATATCAATATTGAAAGAACTAAAGTTATACCTATGGAATCTTGTATATATATGAGTGATATGTGTATATCTCTAGGCCCAAGGCCCAAAGGCTCGGGACGGACCCAAAAGTACTCTCCTAACGATGGCTCTAGCCCAAAGACCGTGACTAAACGGGCCGAAGATGGAGTAGGTGTTAGGATAGGTGACCTGTAAGCCAATTAGATTGGCATACATGTAATCCAATCCTAGAAACAACTTAATTTTATATAATATTATTGAGTGAATAAGATGAGTATTTCACCAATTGGCACTTGTTTGGGCTCATCATACAAGTTTTCGAATTTTTTTCAAACATCACAACAAAGCCCACAGACCGATTCAACAACCATGCAACAGTTGGACCGTGCATTCGGTGGCGGTCATAAAATTAACTGTCTGGGGTTGGGTCTGAAATGTTCCAAGTCGAAGACCTCAAGAATGGGCATCAAGCGTCCTGTGGAGACTAGCATCAAGAGTCACATTCATTGGATGAGTGTCGCATTTCATCGGGACAAACGTGGGACGTTTATGCAATCTTGATGGGTCGATTGACTAGATGTTAAGTCGACTGAATTGACTCGCGGGGATCATCATATGGAAGCCTTGGAGGCTTGATCGGTATGACTTAAATCCCCAGCTCTGATAGTACGGGAGTAGTTCTCAAACTTGAGGAACCATGGCAGTCACGTGCTTACGATGACTGTATCTTGGACCTATGCGAGAGGTGACTATGTCATAGACATAGTCATCATAAGCCTTGTCCAGTGCAGTCAAAGTATGTAGCGAAGACACTGAGTTTCAAGAAAAGGATCCGTCCTCTGTCATTACATGACAGAGGTCTGTCCTATGCGCTTGGAGATGTGGCTGCGATCTAAGAAACTGTGGCCACAGTCATTGGTCAAGTAGGAAAAGAGGTTCCTATGTTAAAGGTTGTGCACGTGCACGCCCAGTACGCTGGCAGTGCGCGCGAGTAGCTACTTCCAGCAAAATTTTTCGACGTAGGAACCTCTTTTCCTACTCGATCAATGACTATGGCCACAGTTTCTTAGAGCGCATTCGCATCTCCAAGTGCATAGGAGATACCTCTGTCATGTAATGACAGGGGAAGGATCTTCTTCTTGAAACTCACTGTCCTCGCTACATACTTTGACTGCACTGGACACTTATGATGACTATGTCTATGACACAGTCACCTCTCTTACAAGTCCAAGATACAGTTATAGTAAGCACGTGACTGTCGTGGTCCCTCAAGTCTGAGGACTACTTCCGTACTATCGGAGTCGGGATTCAAGTCATACCGACCAAGCTTCCAAGGCTTCCATATGATGATCCCCTCGAGTCAGTTCAGTCAACTTTGACACCTAGTCAATCAACCCATCAAGATCGCATAGACGCCCTATATCTTTCACCAAGGAAACGCGGCACTCATCCATTGAATTAGACTCTTGATGCAAGTCTCCACAGGAGGCTCGATGCTCATTCTCAACATCCTCGACTTGAAATATTTCAGACCCAACCCCAGACAGTTGTTTCATGACTGCCATTCAATGTGCAGTCTAACTGTTGCATGATTATTGAGTCGGTCTGTAGGCTTTATTGTGATGTTTGAAAGAAATTCGAGAACATGCAGGATGAGCACAATAAAACAAGTGCCAATTGGTAAAATACTCATCTTATTCACTCAATAATATTACATGAAGATCGTGTTGTTTCTAGGAGTGGATTACATGTATGCCAATTTAATTGGCTTCTAGGTCACCTATCCTAACAATCTCCCACTTGACTCAAAGCTAATCACCCATCGTCCTCAATCCCATTCTATCCAGATATTGAGTATGAGCAATTTGCGACATTGACTTGGTAAGTGGATCTGCTGTGTTTTCTGCTGAGCTGACTCGATCCATCCTGACATCACCTCTGCTCACCATCTCCCTAAGCAAATGGTAGCATCTAAGAATGTGTTTGGAACAGTGATGAGATCTCGGTTGCTTTGCTTGTGCTATCGCCCCGTTGTTATCACAGAAGATAATTATGGGCTCTGCTATGCTAGGTACACACCCCAACTCTTGGATGTAGTTTTTCATCCAAACTGCTTTCTTAGTTACTTCTGAAGCTGCTATGTATTCAGCTTCCGTGGTGGAATCTGTTATGGTAGCTTGCTCGGAACTCTTCCAAGCAACCACACCACCATTCAGCTTGAATATAAAACCTGATTGGGACTTGGCATCGTCATCATCCGACTGGAAGTTGGCGTAGCTATAGCCTTCCAGTATCCACTCTCTACCACCGTAGATCAAGAATACATCTTTAGTCCTTCTCAGGTACTTAATACTTAAATTTATTTAATTAATAATTCTTGATCAACCTTGACCAAGAAAGTCCATCATCAAGTGTGGCCGTCTAGCAACGGTCCAAGACACTAGAGACTAGGTGAATTTTCATGTGAACTTTGAGGCCTCGAGTTCGTATGGGTACGGTACTTCTGTCTACCGTCTCCGGGCCTTGGTCTAGGGCATGGAATTTATTGTCGGTTCCCATCTTGGACCAGGCATCTATGCTTAATTACTTGAGATTGCGATGCACCAAATTGTTAGACATAGGAACCTCTTTTTCTACTCGACCAATGACTATGGCCATAGTTTCTTAAAGTGCATTCGCATCTCCAAGTGCATGGGAGATACCTCTATGATCCTCTTCTTGAAACTCATCGTCCTCGCTACATACTTTGACTGCACTGGACAAAGCTTATGATGACTATGTCTGTGACACAGTCACCTCTAGCATAGGTCCAAGATACAGTCATTGTAAGCACGTGGTTATCATGGTCCCTCAAGTCTGAGGACTACTCCCGTACTATCGGAGTTGGGGATTCAAGTCATACTGATCAAGCCTCCAAGGCTTCCATATGATGATCTCTGTGAGTCAGTTCAATTAACTTGACACCTAGTCAATCGACCCATCACGATCGCATAGACGTCCCACGTCTGTCGCCGATGAAATGCGGCACTCATCCAATGAATATGGTTCTTGATGCTAGTCTCCACAGGATGCTTGATGTCCATTCTCGAGGTCCTCGACTTGAAATATTTCAGACCCAACCTCAGACAATTGGTTTCATGACCGCCATTCAATACGCGGTCCAACTATTGCATGATTGTTTAATCGGTCTATGGACTTTATTGTGATGTTTGAAAGAAATTCAAAAACATGCATGATGAGCGCAACAAAACAAGTGCCAATTGGTGAAATACACATCTTATTCACTCAATAATATTACATGAAGATCAAGTTGTTTCTAGAATTGAATTACATGTGTGCCAATCTATTTGGCTTCCAGGTCACTTATCCTAACAACTGGCATCCCCTTTACTGAAGGAGTGCAGGCAGACGAATTGCCCATGAACTGTCATACCCCAGCCATAGCTGAGTACGATGGTACCACCGATCTACAGAGTACTTATCCCACTTCAAGAACGCAGCCCTGCTGCACCGATACACTAACGGCATCAAGTGTTGAGTCTTCGTCACTACTTTTGCCCAGGCCGAACAACAATGGTTCATCAATTACCCCAAGCTATGATAGGAAGCTTCCACGAATTCCGTTCCCTTTTCCCTCACCAATTCTCCAGTAGCAGGAAGCTCCAAAAAATTGAGTTGGGTCTCTTCTCCGTCCGCCACAAGGAAGGAGAACTCCTGAAGGAATACCTCTAGCGTTTCAACACTACCGCCTTGGAAGTTCCATCAGCAACCCAGGAAGTCAAGACCAGTGCCTTTGCACAAAGATTGCTAGATGGAGATTTCTTCAAGTCCCTGGCCAAGAAACCAGCCACCAAATTTGACGCTCTCTTAGCCCGAGCGGCCAAGCATATCAACATGGAGGATGCCTAAGCATCCAAAAGAGAAGAGCGAGGAGAAAAGAGGAAGGAAAGCAAGGACGACGGTCCTTGCAAAAAGCCAAAGACAGACTTCAAAGATAAAAAGTCAGTGTGGCAAAGGGTGAATACGGTGTACACCCCCGGCTGTCCCCATAACCCAGGCGCTCATAGCCGTGGAAGGCAAGGGCCTTCTGTCCAGGCCCAGGTCATACAAGGATGGCCCTCAACGTCCCAAGTCTGACAAATTTTGTCGATTTCATAATAACTACGGGCACACAACTGAAGATTACAGGCACCTGAAGAATGAGATAGAATGATTAATCCAAAATGGTTACCTACAGGAATAAAGCCAGAGGTATTGGGCCATACCTGAAATACAAGATTCATAGAGATAAAATATCACAAATCCCAGCCTCGAATCTCCAGTTAAAGACGTGCCTAGGCCCTCAATGACGGGGAAGACCGAAGCCAATGACCTGCCTAGAAAGGGTGTGATAAGGATGATCGTATGTCGTCCTATTGGGGGAGACTCACAAAGGGCTAGGAAGGCCCATGTACGAGAAGCCTATGGGATATCGACAAGATAAGCAATGGACGTGGAACTTGCCAACGACGTCCCTCTTATTCAGTTTGATCAAGAGGAGTGACGCGGACCTAGGACACAGGGCAATGACGCCCTGGTCATCACAGCCCTGTTGGCCAACTATGAAATAGAACGTGTCTTTATAGACTATAGCAGCTCAGCCCATATACTCTTCGGGGAGGCTTATGACCAAATGTAATTGGGAGATGTGCCCCTCAAGGCGGTAAACACTTCCCTATACGGCTTTGTTGGGGAAGTAGTTCATCCAAGGGGCATGATCTCGCTCCCATTAACCCTGGGAACAGCACTTTTACGAAAGACATGCTTGCTCAAATTCTACGTGGTGGATATTCCGTCAGCATACAATGTCATCTTGGGACGACCAACGCTTAACGCTTTTCGAGCTATCATATCCATATATCATATGAAGATTAAGTTCCCAGTAATTGGAGGAGTAGGTGAAGCCCAAGCCGACGCATTGTAGGCTTGCAAATGCTATGTCGAATCCATCAAAGAGGAAAGAAAAGAAAGATGGAGGAATCCCCAAAAACTGACTCCAATAAACGAGGGAAGGATCTAGTACCTAGTCCAGAACCAAACAAAGAAACCCCTACCACGGTCCAACCTGTGGAGGAACTCCTCACTATCGAACTTACACCTGGTGACCGGAGAAAGGTTACGAAAATAGGATTTTAGATGACGGAGGATGTCCGGAATCAAGTAGTCAACTGCTTTCGGAGGAATAAAGACCTCTTTGTATGGACTCCCCAGGACTTGGAGGGGATAGACCCAGGTGTCATCACGCACCACCTCAACTTAGACCCCAGCATCAAGCTGGTAAAGCAGAAAAAGCGACACTTCGGACTTGAAAATGACAAAATAATCCAAGAAGAAGTAAACAAACTATTATCGGTTAAACACATAAAGGAGATACAATTCCCCAAATGGCTCTCCAACATCGTCTTAGTCCCTAAGCCAGGTGGAAAATCGAGGATGTGCATAGATTTTCAGGACCTCAACAAAGTATGTCCCAAGAATTTCTATCCATTGCCTACGATTGATCAATTGGTGGATTCCACGTCTAGATGTGAACTCCTAAGCATGATGAACGCTTCCCAAGAATACCACCAGATAATGCTAGCACCAGAAGACCATAAACGAGTCAGTTTCATTACTTCAGACGGCACGTTCTGTTACATAACCATGCCCTTTGGGTTGAAAAATATAGGAGTCACCTATCAAAGGCTGGTGGACAAGATATTTTGACCTCAGTTAGGTAGGAATATGGAGGTATACGTAGACGACATGTTAGTAAAAAGTAAAGAAGCTCACAACCATATGGAAGACCCAGAAGAAACCTTCAAAGTGTTAAGAAACCAGCTAAAGCTCAACCCCGATAAATACGTGTTTGGGGTTAGTGGAGGACGTTTCCTTGGATTCATGGTGACCCAAAGAGGCATCGGGACTAACCCTATCCTGGATATGGGACCCCCACCAGCATCAATGAAGTACAATGACTGACAGGAAGGATGGCCGCGCTTAGTCGATTTATCTCAAAATCCACCGAAAAGGGCTTGCCATTCTTCAAAACACTAAGAAAGGTCAAGCATTTTGAATGGACCAAAGAATGTCAACAAGCGTTGAAGAACTCAAAGCGTATTTGGAAAAGCTCCCTTTGCTGGTAAGACCGGCACCTGGAGCTCTACCTTTACTTATCCTTAACGTCCCAGGCTATCAGCTCTGTGTTGGTATGAAAAGAAGATGATGCTCAAACACCCATTTACTACATCAGTAAAGTTCTCAACGGGGCAGAATGTCGTTATCCATCCATAGAAAAGATGGTCTGGCTTTGGTCATCACCGTGGGGAAATTACGCCCTTACTTCCTTTCTTACCCCGTAGGGGTCAGAACCAATACTCCTCCGAAGCAAGTCCTAGGCAAACCCGAACCATCTGGCCGATTAGTAAAATAGGCAATAGAGCTGAGCGAATATAACATCTCGTATCTACCTCGAACGACCATCACGGCCTAGGCCTTGGCCGACTTCGTATCTAAAATCATGGGAACAACCCAAGAAGAGGTTCCCAAAAAGAGAGACCTTGGCTACTTCGCATGGACGGATCCTCCACCACACAAGGGAGTGGAGTGGGTATAGTGATTACCTCTCATCAAGGGGAAGACATGGAATTCGCGATAAAATTCAACTTCAAGGCCTCGAATAACGAGGTCGAATATGAAGCCTTGGTACTAGGCATGAGGATGGCCCAGGACGATGGCGCCTTGCACCTCCTGGACTATTCTGACTCACAATTGATAGTAAAGCAGGTGAGTGGGGAGTACGAAACCAAGAAAGATAGCATGGTACAATACCTCCAGCAGATAGAGGAGTTAAAGACAAAGTTCAAAAGCTTCCAACTACAGCAAATCCCTAGGAAAAAGAATGTTAAAGCAGATTCCCTGTCCAAACTAGTTAGTGCATTGGAAGATTGCAAGACACGACGTATCACGGTGCAACACTTGCCTCAACTACGAGTTCCACTCAATGTCCAAGCTATTTCACTAAGCGATAATGATTGGCGGACGCCCATAATACGATGGATAGACAAAGGATATCTCCTAGGAAATAAATGGGAGACCACTAGAATAAAAACCCGAGCCATCCGTTTCCTGACATAGGGAGGAATGTTATACAAGAAGTCCTTCACGCACCCCCTGCTCCACTGCCTATCCCAAGAAGAAGGCTTGCACGTGCTCAAAGAAATACACCACTGATGTTGTGGATCCCACATCAAGACCTGGACGCTGGCCAACAAAGCACTACGAACTGGTTACTTCTGGCCCACTATAAAATAGGAAGCACGATGGTTGGTGAACAATTGCACGAAATTCCATAAGCATGCCACCCTCATATACGAACCTGCCGAACCCCTCAATGTCATGTTATCGCTGTGTCCTTTCTCCCAATGAGGGAAGGACATAGTGGGATCATTTCCACTTGCAACTGGGCAAAGAAAATTCCTCCTGGTTGCCATTGACTACTTCACGAAATGCGTAGAGGTAGAACCTCTGGCCCGTATCACTGAAGGGGAAGTCATGAAATTCGTATGGAAGAAAACCATATATCGTTTTGGAGTGCTTCGAGAAATAATATCTGACAATGGCCGACAGTTCCAGGGATGAAGGATACAAGACTAGTGTGCAGGGCTACACATAAAGTAAAGATTCACCTCGGTATCTCATCTCCAGGCTAACGGGCAAGTCGAGGTTACTAACCACATATTGGTGCAAGGTATCAAAAAAATGCTAGACAGAGTAGGAGGTAACTGGGTCGAGGAATTGATGAGTATTCTGTGGTCATATTGGACCACTCCTAGAGGTTCCATAGGGGAAAGCCCTTTCACCCTGGTATATGGAACAGAAGCAATCATCCCAGCAAAATTGGAAATGCTTACACACAGAATTCTATATTTCAATGAAGAAAGTAATTCCTAGCTATTAAAAGAGCACCTAGACCTCGTAGACGAACTACGAGAGTCCGCATTCATCCAAACGCAGAAATATAAAAGCACGATAATGAATGCCCACAACAAGAGGGTGAAAGCCCGTCATTTTTAAGTGGGAGACTTGGTATTGCGATGGGTGGACACCTTGAAACCAGTGGGGAAGCTCGAACCCAAATGGGAAGGTCCTTACAAAATTATTAAGATAATCGAAAATGGAGCATACGTGCTAGAGAACACAGGAGAGCGTACACTAAGCAGACCTTGGAACATACATCTAAGGAGATTTTACTCCTAGTCTTAGGACTTCGTCCTGACTAGGTCCCCCGGCACAGCAACGTCCTAGGCCATCGAACTCTCAAAAAAGTCCTAGACCTAGGACATTTGTTGATTCTCTATAAATGTCCCAAAACAAGGGCATCCGATGATTCCCAATAAATGTCCTAAACCTAGGACATCCGATGCTTCTCAATACACGTCCTATACCAAGGACTTCAACCAAACAGGCCCCAGGCCTAGACCGCCCTCCCGAATCTCAAATAATATCTTGAACCAAGGACACCTCTGCTAAGATTAGCCAAAGCTCACCTAAACTTATCTATGATAAAGGAGCACTCTCCTAAGGAATAAGCCCTGAAGAAACAAAATCAGGCATCCCTTGAGAATAGGAGACTTCCTATTCTAAACTAAAGCCACAACACCTACAAAAATAAAAGACCAGAGGGTCATCCCTAGTTATCTTATCTTATGATTTTTTGTAATATTCATACTAACACATGCAACAAGAAGATCAATAAGGCAAAAAAAAGCAAAATGTATTAAAGCCAAAGCCAGCAAACGAAACTACGGTTCAGAAAATCGGATTCTTTCGTCCTCACCCCAAGTGAGGAAAAAAGCAAAAAATGAAAAGAAATTGTTTGTAAGAAAGACAGGTACACATGAGTTCAAATTACCCCTCAAGCTAGGCCTTCTCTTGGACAGTGTCAGCGACCTCCTCCTGGGGAGCGGAAGTATCCTTGGCCTCAGCCTCCTTTAAGGGACCTGGGATATCTTTCGCCAGCGACATGAACAAGATCCCTCATAAACTCCCTCTCCCATTACAGCCTCAAGGACTCGATCAGCATCACCCCTCACCTAAGCCTCCATTGCTTCCAAGATTTGGTCTAGACCCTCTTCTGAAAAAACATACCTAGGTCACAACCAGGGAATTCTCCAACATAATACAGAAAAATCAACAAGGTAAAAATTAATACCTGAATCAACAAGAGGGTGGACACTAGCTGGGACAGACTAATCAAAAGGACCAGGGGTTGTGTCTAATTCCAAGTCAAAGTTCAGGAAGGCAGCATCTTCACCATTAGGAGGATAACCATGGGCAAGGAACTACTGACAACATGCTTCGAAGGCAAAACAAAGATAAGGCCTGGCTACTAGAGCCATCTCCTTCTTGTAGTCCTCGGACCTCTTGAACTCAGAAAGGCGGCTCACCCAATAAGCTTCCAAGTAGTTCTTCCCCTCCTTAGTATCAAGGAAATCTTTACTGACCTGGTCGCCCAGCGTTTGAATTTCCTCAGCATGATCTTCCTTCAACGCAGTTATTTCCCTTTGAAGCTTCTTGACCTCCTTCTCTGCATGCTGGGATCTAATTGTGGCTCCTTTTTTTTGACTCACGAAGGTCGATCACATCTTTCAACAAGCGCGCCACCTGCTCCTCCAACCTCTTCTTTTGAACCTCTACACACTCGTTGGAAGGGTGCAATAAGAACTCCCCCTGTAAGGTCACGGCTTAGGACAGGACAAAAAGATCAAAGGCGTAATGAAAACGAATACAAAACACGGAAAGCCTAATATCAAAGTATACCTTCGCAAGCACCAAGGACAGCATCCTGTCCAAGTCTCAACGGGATACCGAGGATAGGAGACCTCTATCTGAGGAAGTAGCAGCACCCTTTAAGATGTCTGTGGCCCGAGAAGAGGCTGTTTCCTTTTTAGATTCTAACATCAAATGGTCATACACCCCCCCCCCCGATTGGAGAGAAAAGAGAACGAAAGGATCCTCCTCCATAATCCTTAGGGGGAGGGGGAGGAGGAGGTGTAGAGGCATAGCGAGTAGAGCTGGCAGGAGGGACCGCAAAAGAACTAGGCCTTGGCCTTTTTGGTGACGACCCAGGTTGGGTGGCAGCGGAGCATTTCCCTCTCTTATGCCCGAAAGAGGAAGTGCCCCGAGAGGACTTGGTATTCGAAGGAGTGGTGGCAACACGATGCTTGTCCCTGAGAAGCTCGTTGAACATGATGTCGTCTGCAAAAATAAAAATCCACTCAAACAACATATCAAAAACACAAAGAGAAATATACAAAAAAGTGTCACAAAGATACCCAGCGATTCCCCCAGATGTTCAACTCGCGAGCTTAGCCTAAAATGGCACAAAAGCCTTTCCTCGGTCATAAGCTCATAATCGTAAGGGGATTCATTCAACCTCTCAAGAAGGCAACAAAGATTAGGAGACCTATCATCAAATGAAAAGGGCAAAGCATGGGGGGCATCATCTATCCACTGATAAAGAATATTCCAGGGCCTACGCTGAAGAACAAAAAAAAAACTCCCTTTCCACCGCTTGGGAGGACTAGGAGTCGGAAGGAAGGATACCCCTGGCTCGATTCTTTTTAATTGAAAACAATGCGAGAAGACTGTGGCAGTAGGGATAACACCATTGAACTGAAAAATCATAGAAAAAGCAGACAAGATGCGAGAGGAGTTTGGTACCAATTGATTTAGGGGAACTTGAAAGAGGCGAGAAAAAAACTTCACAATAAAACAAAGGTACGGGAAATTGCAAACTAGCCCGAAGCTGGAACAAGGAATGGTGAATTCCTTCACTAACTGATAAACCTCGTTCCAACTCAAGGAACAAGGCACCCAATCCGACCCTAAAGGACGGGGCCCCCTTGTCCCTGGTAGAACCTTGCTTCTCCCAAGCCTTGGGTCTCCCTCGCCTTAGGAAAACCCTTCCTCCCCCTTATCATCTTCTTCCTCCTCTTCCAAGGACTCATCTAGAAGATGACGAGCGGCTTGACGGAGGCTCCACCTCTGGCCACTTTCGTGAGTAGAAGAGATAGGTTCCGACCTCCTCGAAGTAGCCTTGGAGGCATCCTCGCCCTCGCCCGCAGACTCCCCCACAAACTGAACTGACTTAGAAGCAGAAGACATGGACAGATAATCAGAAGAAAGGAAAAATGTTAAGAAATATGCCACAAACCTGGAAGAGAATGGTGCCCTGTGCCAAGAAAATGTAAAGGAAGAAGAAAGGAGAGAGAGACGCCTAGAATAAAGGAAGAAGTGGGAAGTTACAAGTGCCCCATCTAGGTAACCGCCCCACAACCAAGCGGTTACCTAAGACGTGGGCACGTGAGAAGAGTCGAAGCCACCCATGCGCCCTCAAATGAAATGATGGTTGTCCTAAACAGGGAAGAGTCGACAGGCGTAGGCCTGAGCTAGGGCTACACTCCTGCCAGTCGAGAGAGTTTAGGCGGGACGGATTCAAACCATACACCTCCTGGGTAATTGACATGATCTAGGACCAAGCACAAACACTATCCATTCTAAGGCAAGGTACGGTGATCCACCTTCCTTAGAGTGGGGAGGACTATGTGATGTGTATATATCTAAACCCAAGGCCTAAAGGCTCGGGACCAACCTAGAAGAACTCCCCTAACAATGGCTCCAGCCCAAACACCGTGAGTAAACGGACGAAGATGGAGTAGGGGCAAGGCCTAGGAATGCAACAAGCCTAGGCGATTATGCCAGCCCAAGTGACGCACTACCAGCCAAGCCGAAGTAGGGCAAGGATGCCTCAGCACAAGACTCCTAAGCCAACTGGACTCCTAGTCAACTTGGACTCTTATCCTAACTACCAAATCCCCAAAATTCGGAAGTCCCCTTCAGCTTGGGACTCTCCTCTACAAATACGAGGTCCCCTCACTGGATCGGGATCTCTTGAAGGTTCTTAAGATTTTTACTTTCTTCTTCATCTTATCTTGATTTCTAATATTCTAGTAGCAATCATTCACAACTTATATTATTTTTACGCATCATCTTTCTATCTCTGAATTGATTACTGACTTGGGCGTCGGAGTGCTAACGTGTTTTTTGCAGGTCCCCTCTGTCGGACTTGTATTATTTCGTGATCCAAGCTATTTTGATCAGTCCAACGGACTTGTGCGTTTCCGAACGCATCAATGAAGTTTGAATTGGTCCTAATTAGTAATATTTCTGATAATAAACAACAAATAAAATTACACGTCCGAAGAACCAACAAATTTTGAACTTTATTGGCAGAAAAAAATAATCTTTCTTACTAGATTCCAAATAACTTTAAGCTTTCAAGTTTTCGCTTCTATGGTTTAACTACTTTTGCCTTTAACCATCACTCTATACAAGTTATGATGGACACCGATCCATTTTCAAAGCACAATGGAGTCTCAAGGAATCAAAGGCCCTTCTAAATAACTTCCATGGCAACAGAAAGGAGATCTTCAAAATCAAGAACCAAATCAGCTGTAATGCTCCTATGGATTTACGTTATCATGATATTTTCCAAGTTTTTAGCCTCACTTGATTATGTACGTATATTTTAAGCGTTTCTGTAATTAATTTTTCTTGAAGTAATATATACTATAAAACTTTTGGTTTGTAATTTTATATAGTAATTTGTGATGATCTATTATTTTTATACCTATACTAATTTTTTAAGAATTTTTTAATCGTTATATAACACATTTATTTTGTATCACTCGATAATATTCCGATACATCACAATCGATATGGAGTAATACCTGTCAATATTATTACTGATATCGCGACTTTGAGCCATGGTTTCATTGGCTAGATTTCCTAGAGAGATAGGAACAGAGTGTGTTTGCTAATGCTCATACCCATTTTCTACATGGCTTTAGTTAGTATGTTCTTCAATTTTGTTGCATTTTGATGTACATAGGGTTGTTCGTTGGTTTGCAATATCTTTGTGATTCTTCCACACTTGTGCTTGAATTTTGTAATTTATTTGATTATGAAATCTATTTTTGGTTAGATAAAATGTGGGCTTCTATCTTCTGTTTTTAATTTTTGTTTTGGGAAAACTAAGATTTTTCTTTAAAAAAAGGGGGGGAGGGCCTAAAAGATTCTCACAAAATTGCTAAGAAAAAAGAAAAATCCTGCAGGAAAATTGCTAAGGAAAAAAAAACTTAATATTTGACAAGTAATTTTGTTTTATGAGGACAAATATATAAATCTATAATAAATCACTTGTCTTATATTTGCTAGTAAACATGAAATTATAATAATCAATCATTTGTAACAAATAAATTAATAAAAAGTAAACAATGGTACTTAATCCTATCCTGCTATGTCACAAAAAATACTCCATATTTAATCTGAACGAACATTATTAGGGGTGCAAGTTGAGCCGAGCCGGCTTGCATTTGAGCTCGAGCTCGAGCCCCATAGTTTATGTTCGGCTCGCGAGCTCACCCCTTTTTATTTTTATTTTTTAAATTTTTTTTATAAATATTATTTATGTGCATATTCAATATTATATCAAGTTTATATTCAAAATTCACCAAATATTAGAGTTATTAGTTAATATATCTCTTACTTTAATTTTATATAATAATAAATATGGTATTTTATTTATATTATTTAAAAATAAGCTTAAGCAACAATTTAGTAAGTTTTGATACTTTTTTGTAATAAATATTAAAAATTCACCATCAATTAAAATTATTAGTTAATATCTCATATTTTAGTTTTAGATGCTATTAAAATATATATTTTTTAATTTATATTCTCTAAAATAAACTTAATCAATAATATAGTACATTTTGATAATTTTTTGTACATAAATATTTAATATAATGCATATGAATTTTATCATTATAATTTCAATATCCACTACAACAAAATGTATTTATTTTAAAAACAATCACTATATATTAAGAATTGCTAATCAATATATCATATATTAGTTTTAGATGATAATAAAATATGTTCTTTTGGTTTATGTTATCTAAAAACAAACTTAATCAATAATTTAATACGTTTTGATTTCCACTTCAACAAAATATATTTAGTTTTAGTTATCTTAGCCTTATATTTATTCAATATATATAATATATATTAATTATTTCTATATTTATTAATAAATAAATCAATCTAATAATTTAATAAAATTTAAATTAAAATAGAAAAGAAAATGTATGATTAAGTAACGTAAATTATGTGATTATTCTAGAACTCTTTCAGTCTTTCTCTCTCTAACCCTTTCTCCCTCATTCTTGGGCGAAGTGAAAGAAACCCTTTCTATTTGCTGTCTCGCGCGAAGTGAAAGGAAAAATTGCAAAACTCCAGCTTCAATCTATTGGCACAAGACACACCTTCGCTCCTACTCCACACGAACAGGTGATTTTTTTTTATAATCTTTTTTACAATTTGTAAAACAGATTTTCTGATAAAAAAATTTGCTTTCAAAATGTTTGATGAAATGTATGATTGAATTTTTTATTATTTTTTTGGTGTTGCTTGGATCAAATTTGAGGTCCTTGGCGAGCTCCTACTCACGAGCTAATCCATGAGCTCGAGCTCAACTAGAGTCAATCGAGCTCGAGCCTTTATTTCCAAGCTTGCCGAGCTCGAGCTCGAGCTCAGATTTTTTGCCGAGCTCAACTCATTTGCACCCCTAGACATTATCCTATACAAGCAAGTAAACATGGCCTAAAAAGCATGCTTTGGAAGCTTGTATCCGGAGGTGGAGATAATAAACTCAATACATTTGTATGAGAATTTGGGCCTTAGTTTTTGTTAAATTGACTTGGTGTGTGTTTCAACAACATAGCTCAACAAGAATCACAAAGCTTCCCACCTGATTAAAGCATTCATCTCTCTCGGCACACACCAGATTAAAACATACAACTGATTAAAGCATACACCTTTAGTACCTGATCAATATCAATAACACTAAGAACAGCATTAACAAAATGATATGGTTCCCTGCTCAATCCACTTGCCATCTCTCCCAATCAATCACACAGTAAAACACCAAAACATGATTCTCAGACGTCACATCGTATTGGAGATCTGAGTTACAAGTGGAAGCATCAGTCGAAAGAGAATGCTGTTGGAACATAAAGAAGCCAGCAATTTACCTGGCAATTCCATCAAACAGCCTCCAAGGCCAGCAATGTATACAGAAATAGTGATTATCCTTTCCCTTCACATTAAAATTGTCAAACAAAAGTCGAACTACCTTCCCCATTCTGCATGAGGCAGAGATGCCATTATACCAAGCAATGATCTGATCTGAGCTCCCACAAATATAACACTAACAATTATAGACCTATCTTATTAAAAAAAGAAAATTCATATCATTCGGACCTCACTATTGTAATCAGCCAGTGCCGCCTCCAAAAATGGGAGAAAATGCATAACAATAAAAGATTACCAACAAACCAACATATAACAAGAAACAGGCCAGAATAAAATTTCACTTTTTCCAAGTTATCAAAACAGGCAGATAATCATTAATGTTCGCAATTTATCTTACTTATACAAGCAGCAATCTTGATCTCCACTAGCAATCCAAAAAAGTCACAGAAAACCATAACTCAAACACAAAAGATGAACATAACAAAACAGTCGTAGCCAGAAATAAACAGCCAACAAAGCCATCATTCTGAAAATCAAAGTAATCCTTAATATAAGAGCAATTTGTCAGAGAAGCAATACCCAAAATTCAATTCACATAGAGTTTACAATACATTCTGAAACTACAGCAACAAGCCAACATCTACTGAATGTAACTCTGTATTCCGTCTATCTACTAAAAGCATCAATCTAAACTCAAGTACGCCTTAAAACCCTAGCTTCGTGCGGCGCCAATGCCTGCGCTTTGCATTATACCTACAAGAACGAAAACCATACCATATTGAACAAAAATGTTCAAGACGACTTAAATAACGAAAAAAATTAACCAAAAATAAAAAACAGCATACCTGATGGTATTGTCGGTACGCATACGGATCCAGTAAGGAATTGGTCGATTCTGCCTCTGTTTCTTCGCCAGCTTCTTCTTTATCCGCAATGTCTTATGCGACGGCTGTGAACAATGTCGTTCAATTAATATATACCAAAAAACGAAACAAGAAAAAAGAATCAAGAATTCACGCAATCACACACACATTAACCCTAGAAACACACTGAAAATACGATGGAGAGAGGATCACCATTTTTGCGAGAGAGAAGTTGTCGAGATCAACCAATGTCCTCACTCCTCGGAGTAAGTAGTGAATAAACCCTAGATGGAGAGGGATTTTGTTTGGGCAATTAATAGATGTGGGCTTTATCTATCTCTGGCCCAGTTTTGTATGGGCTTTTACCCCTATAAGATTAATAAATTGTAGTTTGGGTTAATTACTTAGACCCTTCTTAAAATACGAAAATATATTTTTTTTTAAAAAATAAAATTATACTTATATTCTTATTTTAAAATTTTATTTACACTTAACTTCTTTTTATCTATCTTCTTCTATCTATACTATTATTAGCAATGGTTGCACGCGGCCCCCGCGCATGTAATCGAATTGAATGCATCGGAAGAATTATTCACCAATTTTCGATTTATAAGAAAATAAAAAGACTTAATCGTTGTCCATACTTTTTAAATTGATGATGATTGGCATAAAACAAAAATTATAATTGAATTGTTAAAGAATAAAATCCTTTTCTTAAGCCTAATAATTTCGTATGCAAGATAAAATTTATATTAGGTAAAAGATAAAAAGACGCAAGAATTGTCCATATTTTTCTAATTGATTATAAAATAAGACGACATGCTGATGGCAGTTGACAAATGAAAGAACGGAATTGAAAATTTAACTATTAGAGTAAATAATGTGTTTCTTTACATAAACTTTATTGTTGTTTAATAATTTCATATGCAAGATAAAAATTAGTTTGAAGGTATATAAAATATATATTAGATAAAATCTCAATTAGCATAAAATAATAGAGTAGTTCAGTTAAATTGAATAAGTTGCAATCAACATGTATCTTGCAAAATATACAAAAGCGAACATGTATCTAATAGTAGGGGAAACAAAAAAGTTTCACCATCCATGCATCAATCTTCTTTGAGTTGGCTCTACTTCACCCAAAATGCATTGGCCTGAACATAATATATATAATCATAATTATCTCAAAATCATCACATCAAATCATAAGATAGGACTAAACACTTTACCTTTTCTGTGATCTTCTGGGGACCTCAATTTTGTGAAAATTTCTTTGAATACCACATTCTTTGTATAAATACTAGAATGATCGTCATTGGTGCCCTTTTTCACTAATACTTTATTTGTTCTTTCTGAAACACCCTGAGATAAAGCGACATACAGTTGTCTATGACTAAAGACATGATTCAATAGATAAATTCCAACATTTGGAATAGTTTGCCTTTGAGATTTGTTAATTGTCAATGCAAAACTTAAGCGAATTGGAAATTGTCTACGAATCATTTCGAAAGGCATTTTTGCATCTTCTGCACTCTTCAATGGGATCCTTGGCAAAAAAAACTCTCATTCTCTTAAATTGTCCAGCCAATATTTCTGCTTCTATTAGATTTCTACCAAATCAACGACATATAAGTCTAGTTCCATTACACAAACCAATATTTGGATCTATATTTCTGAGAGCATAATTGGAGAACCTTTCTTCAAAACCAACTTATGAGGTGGAAGATTTCCTGGTGAAATGGAATTTAAAAACTCCGGTAGGTACAAATTACGTGCATCGTCAGGCACAGAGTCAAATGAATAGTATGTCACTTCTTCACCTGGAAAAGCATTGATTGCTTTCTCATTTAACTTGTTCACGTCATCATTCAAAGGAGTTATTATTGCTCTGTTCTCCATATAATCTGTGTCATACATATGAGAACTTAAATCAGGAAAAATCGCATTGATCAACTCATCAATTGAATTCTCACCTTCCCAATGCATAGCCATCGAATCTGGAATTCTTATCATGTCATTTTCTATAGTTGGTTCATCTCCATTACCAACTCGAAGTAGGAAATCAGAAAAATGAGGATCATGTTGGGCCCTCATATTTTCAGACAAATTGAGAACTTTCACACTGGACCACAAAGATGACTCGACGATGCTGGCTTTTATAATTTGTGACTTTGTTCCATTAATAACAACGGGAAGAACTTGACGAAAGTCACCTCCTAAAATCATAACTTTTCCACCAAATAGCAGGTCTACTCAAGCATATCTCTGAATGTGCGATTACTGTTTCAAATGCTTTTCTATTTGCCATAGGTGCCTCATCCCAAATAATAGCTGATGCTCGGTTTATTAATGCACACAAGTCGGATTGCTTACTAAAATGGCACATTGCCATTGGCTCAAGCTTGATAGGTATTTTGAACTTAGAATGCGCAGTCCTTCCACCAGGAAGTAGGTTCGCAGCGATACCGGATGTTGCAGTTGCCAAAATGATGCATCCATCATTTCTGAAATTTGCAAGTAATGTCCGATAGAGAAAAGTCTTTCCAGTTCCACTTGGACCGTCCACAAAAATATAGCACTGTGCTTTTGTCTTATAGCTTCACTGATAATATCAAAAGCGAGTAATTGACCTGCATTAAGAACTCTAGAACCATACAGATCATCATCCAATATCGGGATTGAGAGCTCATGTTCAATTAGACCAGAAATTACTCTCATATCTTCAAAGCCTTCACTTATTTGAGGCAAATCAAACTCCTTTATACTTCTTTTGTGCTGCTGGAGGATATCGTTTATATCACGGAGAAGCTTATTCATGATATATAAACTATTAACATTACTTGACGACGGATAATCTTCGATCATATGGGGATAATTCTCCTCCCATAGCATTCTAACTCCATTGGGTTCACAATACAACAAAATTGTAGCAAATAACCTTCTAAGTGCAGATGGCATTCTGAAACTTCTAGCTTCGACTAAACAGTCTCTAATACTATTATCATCTTAAAGAAGACCGTGCTTTTCAGCTGCTTGTTTAAAAGTCAGATAATGTACATCATCAACTGTCAAGAGATCATTAAATGAATTTGGGCCTGTAACATGATTAAGTAGGAGTCGCAAATAAAATCGTTCACCTTCACTTGGTGCCACAGCATATACTCGACCAATCACCTTTTGGGTTGTGCTCCTCTTTAGCCATTTTCTTTCTGAGGGAAGCCATCTATAGTATTTCGGAAAATCCTTGTACAAATACATATTTTGCTCTTGTTCTTCTATGTATATTTTGAAGAGCTCTGTTAACATAGTCCGAGAATTCCTCTCATTAGCTAAAACATCATAAATAGATTGATGGCTATAAAACTGTACTTGTTGCATATTGGGAAGATGAATCTGTAAACGTACAACTGAAGGATATACTCGGCTCATTGAGAACTTGAATATTCTCCATAATGCCTCTGGCGCACAAATCCATCTTCCATCCACATATTGACTAATTTCATCATAAACAGGTCCAGGTCGAACTTCAAATACAATACAATCTGGTCCTTTGTACACATATTTGTACACATACTTGATACTTTTAATGTTGCTGCATATCTCAACATTTATGTGGCAATCATATTTTAATAACAACCAAGGGTTATAAGGAACTACCCAACCATTATCAACAACAACTTCTCCCTCATTGTCCAAAGCTACAGATCTGTGGTCATTACATCATCGATAAATTGGATACGAATCATTTCCTTGAACAGTACATTCTGCAAATGGTTTAGGGTAGCCTTTCTTGCAACTCATATTTTTCATGCATGGAGCATCAGAATTATTTTGCCCACATGGTCCATGTATCATGTGTTTTAAGCACTGCAGCATACAACTCAGGTTCTTCATTTTATCTGGTATTTCTGCTCTGACAACATAATCATAATCTTCTGGTGTATTTAACTTATCATCCTCATCAAATATGACCAGCATATGTACGTGTGGCAACCCTCGTTTTTGGAACTCGATTACATGCACATGTGCTATCGTTTTCCAAGAACTCCTTTATGAAAGATATCTTCCTTGAGCTCTTCATATTTTGCTCGAAAGATCCGAGTTAATAAATCAGGACGATCTTGAGGTATCTGTCCAGGAAGGAGTTGATCCTTTATCTCTTTCCAAGAAGGATTGCATGTCATAGTCTAAAAAATATCTGGCTTACCAAACTTTTGTACAATTGCCATGGCATCTTGATATCTCTAATACATATCTCGTGGACTCCCAGTAAATGAAGATGGCAAAAATTATTCGACGGCCAATATTTCCTAAAATAAAAAGACAATGATAAAATAAATTTATGAATTTAAGAATATATTAAAAATTAAAAAGCTTTATTGAGGTAAAAACAAAAATTAACCTGCATTATTTTCTCCAGCATTCAGGCAATCTTGCAATCCTTCATACAACTCAGCGCGAATATCATTCTGGTGAAATCTAATCCATCTTAACTTTTGGGCTTCAATCTTCACATAATTGTCAACAACATATTGTTGCAATATACGTCCTCCATGAAGAATAATTGAGGGAGTAATACTGCGAATCTATGATTTCAAAATAAGAATAATGTTTAACATAATTTCATAGTTAAGCTATAAAAGGCATTTTATTTTAGTTTTAATAATACCTGTAGCATATATGCATAGTAATCACAACACGTGATTCGTCTTCCACGAATTGATTCGTAGTTGCTATACCAGCCATATGTTCCATATGGAAGTAATAGTGGATATTGCAAGGGATCATAATATCCTGCATAATCCTTGATATTAATAAGCTCACCGCCAACTGTTTGAACTATTATATCTCTATCACTTGCTTCCATCAATTCTTCTCCACCAACTAATATTGTTGCCACTTGTGAAGATGTAGGAAGTGTATATTGAAGATGAGTATCAGGTTTCTCTCTAATAAGTAACCTACAATCATGAATATCAGCGCGTTGTGCCAGCTGGCGAAATATCTTGACAAATGGGTTGTGTGCATCCAGTATCTGTCTAATCTTTTCGATCAATTCAGGATCCAAACCACCACTTTCTTGCAGTCGATGTTTTAATTCATTATTTGTGTCATAAATGAACATTTGTAAATACCTTGGCCGCATACCTGGAGGAGGCAGCAGGGTGCCAATCCTGTGGTATATTAACCCATGTGCTCTGAAAGTGTAGAACCCTTTATTAAATGTTGGTAGATTTTCATCTAATGCAACACCCATAGAAGTGAAAGAAAATACATGATTGTAAGCACATATATTTTGTCTGAAGATACGGCCTTTTGTAGAATCATCAGTGAATAGATTCAATAATTGCGTCAGTACTGGTATTTCCGGAATGTCTACTTTACCTCCTTCACAGCACAAAATGTGTGTTTCTCGACGAAACAACTTAGCCCGACAATATGAGCAAATTGTAGGTGGTGGAGATCTAATCGACAAACATCGCGTGATGGATAACAACTTCTTGCACAATTATGGTAAGACTTTGTTCGAATTCTTCTTGCATTTCCTGTACTATTACCATATCGAGGTTCTTCTACAAAATATGAACTTGAAGAGATGATGGGTTCATCATTTCTATTAGACATTGGAGCTCTCGAAGTGGATGCCTCAAATTGATTAGCAGGTGCCAATAAGAAGTTAGTTGGCATAGGAATTTGACGGAGAGAAACTCTTCCAACAACTCTATTCAAGTTTGAACCTAATACAGATTTTAATAAAGGATAAATTTTCAAGTTGAGACTTCAATAAATGAAAAATAAAATAAAATAGCGCAATGTCTAACATACTCGAGGCTTCAGCATGTGAAGGTGATGTTTGACATCGATTACCAACATTTGACACTGTCGTAATTGGTAACGGTATTGAGCGAGACAAAGTAACTACTCTCTCAGTTGCGGTCGGGTTGATCACTGCTAGATACATGAAGAAATACTATTATTTCCTAATAATCATTATTAGATAATAACAGATAATAATCACTGCAAGTACATATCACTGATTGAACTTCATTTTCTTTTTAGGATTCTCTACTGATAATAAGGAGATCTAGTGTTGAGATTAATATATACAGAATTTATACTTTGAGCTTTCTTTCTACATTTGGAGCTTAATTTATGATCAATTATGTAGGAACAAAAGCACAAAGTGGATGAATCACACAATAGCCTAGTGCTAATTATTATTATGGCAACGAATCACACATTTTTTATTTTTATATATCATCATTATATATATAAGAATTTGGTGATTTTTGTTCAATAATAACAGAAATATTATATTAATTTTTATTCTAATATTAGATACATGAAGAAATACTATTATTTTGACCTTAGATATAATAGTATTATATCTAATACTTAATTGATATTAAGTATTAAGTATTATATTTTCTAGCAACGATAACTAATAAGATTATAACTTTAATAATGAGAAATAGGTGGCTTAGATACAACCAGTAACTATTTGTGAAGCAAAGGTATGTGACATGAATTTGCCAAACCTGAATTTATTGATTGTGGAATGGATTGAATATTATTGTTATTTTTAATTCTTTCTCCTGAACGCATGACAATGTTGGCATTATTGGCTCTTCGTAAATGATAAAGTTCTCGTCTTCTAGCATTTTGTGCTTCACGTTGTTCTGGAGTCATCATTTGTCTCCTTTCTCTTGCGTGAATACGATTAATTTCTCTTTGACGTTCAACTGAAAATTGAAAATATTCACAAATATTTTTTTAATACAACAATTACGATAATTAGCAAATATAAGAATTTAGTACTCGAATCCATATATGTAGTATTTATATTTGATTGTCTTGGTGCATTACTTTAGCTCTTTGTACGTATTGTTGACGATGTTGTCGTCTTCTTGCAAGATATGTTTTTCGTTCTTCCGTACTCATTTTTTCTCTTCTCTCTCTTTCATGAATACAATGTCTTTCTCTTCTTTGCTCTCCTTCAGCTATGTCATCTTCAAAATGATCTGGTAATCCTTGCAAATCCATTACTTATTCACTGTCAAAGAGATAATAAATTTATTAAAAGAATTTAAAGAAGAATTGTATAAAGCCCCTACACACAGAAATTCTCATTTTCTATAATCTATACTATTATAAAGAAAAGGGGAGTTATAGACTCAAAGTGGTAGTTCTCATACCACTACACCAAAAATTTTAAATACAAAAAATGCCCTTTTATGTAAACTTAATTAACTTTTCAACTCACATTGAACTCAATTACTTTTAAAAAAAATTAATTTCATACAATTACTGCATTCACAAATTAAATTTACTCCACTTTTATTTAATTGTATTGTTAACTAAAAAAAGTTAACATATTAGTATTTACTGATATAATGTATGTGGTACAAAGTTTTAGTTTTTAATTTAATTCAAATAAAATATGTATTGATAATTAATGCATTAGAAAAAATTTATCAACGGGTTTTGTATATAAAGTTGTAAAACAATGAAAAATTTAATATACATCTATATATAGAACAAATTATGAATTTTTAATACGCGCAATACCAAAAATGCAAATTCAGTACATGTGTATTTGCACATAATGATCCCTTTCAAGTAGCTACACAAAGCTCGATAGTAACCCATCATTTTCATACTGTGCTAAACATATGTATTAAATAGATTTTGGGTTACTTCATATTAGTGATGTGATTTGTGTTTTGTTTGTAGATGTAATTTGTAAATTAATAACATGTTAATCGTATCTAGCACAGTATAATACAAATCTATTTTCATATTAGTGAAAGTAATGTGATTTGTGTTTTGTTTGTAGATGTAATTTATACTGTGCTAAACATATATATTAAACATATGGGCATTTTATCAAACAAACATATATAGATTTTCATATACAGATATGGGTTACTTCATAGGGGCATTTTATCAAACAGGTAATGTGCTAAACATGTAGCCTACTACAATCTTCATATGGACATTTTATCAAACAGGTAATGTGCTAAACCAAAATCCAGATAATCCAACCAATCATAAACCAAGCAATTACGATTACCAAGCTAAAATATTAAAAATTCAAGTGTGATCCAAAAACGCAGCCGGGAGACACATAAACAAAATTTGAAAACAAAAAATTCAGACGCACAAAAATCACAAATACACGCATATACAGATTTATCAAACAAACATATATAGATTTTCATATACAGATTTGGGTTACTTCATAGGGGCATTTTATCAAACAGGTAATGTGCTAAACCAAAACCCAAATAATTCAACCAATTATAACTTAAACCAAAATCCAGATAATCCAACCGATCATAAACAAAGTGTGATGCAAAAACGCAGCCGGGAGACACATAAACAAAATTTGAAAACAAAAAATTCAGACGCAAAAAAACAATTACACGCATATAAACGGAGTAAGATCGATGATATCTTACTCGGACGAAGCCAGAGAAGCGCGCAGGGGGTTAGATGGGAAGGGAGGAGAAGGGCAATTTAGAGAGAGTGGGGAGTGCAGTGACGCGGCAGTTGTGGAGGAGGTGGTAATGTGGAGGTAATGGAGAAAGAGAGCGGAGTTGAGGAAGAAGACGTGCGAAAATTTTTGGTGCTGCTGTATCACACTTATTTATGATAAAATTTCAGTTATTTGTGAAAAAATTTATGATAAAATTTCAGTTAAATTCATTAAAAAAAATTAATAATTCGGTGGTTAGTTTTGAGGGTAAAATTGGTATATATATTTTTTGGTGTAGCGGTATGCAAACCGCCATTTTGTGAGTATAAGACCCCTTTTCTTTATCTTATACTCACAAAATGGCGGTTTGCATACCGCTACACCAAATTTTTTAAATGCCAAAAACGCCCTTCAACTTCCCAACCCATGTTAAATCAACCACTCAATTAAGATCATTTAGAAAATTAATTTCATGCAATTACATGAACTCAAAAATTAATTTACTCCCATTTTATTTAAGCTTATGTTAAGAAATTGAAAAATATATTAATTTTATTTTGCATGTATATATATATATCATTATCAATATGATATATATTATCTATCTATCTATACTATTATAAAAAGAAACGAGGTTTTACATTCACAAACGGCGGTTAGTGACACCGCCGCACCAATTTTTTGTAAAGTCAAGAATGCCCTTCAAGTAATAAGATAACTAATTCATTCCACTTTCTAAATTATACATTAATTAATAAATTAGTTTTCCTTTTTAGTGTCATGTATTAATTTCATATAGTTTGCTCTTATTTATAATATATTTTAAAATATGAAAAATTATTGATTATATGCACGCAGGAACAACGTGCCATCACGACTAGTACTATTATACAAAGAAGGCATTTTACACTCTTAAATGGCGGTTTTTTCATACCGCTTCACCAATTTTTTTGTTTGTCAATTATACCCTTAAAAATATTTATAAATATCATTAAATAATTTTATCAAAATTGAAGGTTAATTGCTTATTTATTTTCCCCCTCCCCCCCCCTGGCACACTATACATACCACCATTTTCATCACTTTCCCACCTCCCCCACTTTCCCATTAATTTTTCTTTTTTTTTCTTATTTTTTATTTTTTAATAATTTATCTTCTACTATTATAAAGAGAAAATGTCTTCGGTTAATTTTTTTTTCATTTTACTTTTTTTTATTTTTTAATAATTTATCTTCTACTATTATGAAGATAAAAAGTCTTTTCGTTAATTTTTCTTTTTACTTATTTTTTATTTTTTAATAATTTATCTTCTACTATTATAAGGAGATAGTTTTTTATACTACTTACACCAAAAATTATAATTTCAAGTTTACCCCTGATAATTCTTAAATTTTTTTTCTCTTTAATTGCATTGATTTCTCATCTCCACATTATAAACCGTTTTTCATGATTTGAAAATCATATCTCTAACTTCCACATCTCAAATGATCAAACCATGTTTTCTCTATTCTCACTCCGTTCTCGATTTTTCACTTTTTCTCTCTCATATTTTTAATAAATCTTTCTCTATTGCCACGCAATGAAGGATTTTTTCCAAATATTTGGATAGAACAAGAAAATTTGGATTTCATCTAGCATGCTTTTTTTTTTGGATTTGTTTCTTCCATTTAATAGAATCCTCATTTTCAGAATTTGACAAATAGTGAGTTGTGTTCTATCTCAATTGTTCTTTCAGATTTTTTAAATTTATACAATTTATTGTTTCATTTTTCAATGACATTGAAAACTCTTTGAGTATCTTAATCTTTCTCAATACTTTTATTTTATTGTTAGAATTTTTCAGGTGTTGAAGTCGGTGAAAATAGAGTTACACGAGGAGATTATTATAGCGGGGTTGGAACTTAAGGATGGTCTGACGATTGAGATTGGGATTTTTAACATGGGATTTAAAAAGATTATAAATGACAGAATGTAAAGATTTTTACATAAGGTAATTTTTTTATTTTATTTGTGTGGTATTATTGTATTTTGCTCATAACTCAGTGTATTATTCAATAATTTTTTCATATTTACAAAATACTATTTTGTATTATACTTCTAATTATTTTTTATTTATGTAGGTGAAATGTGAATTCAGTGGAAAGCAAATAACTGGATCAATTCAAGAAAATAAGAATTTAATTTATGAAATTTTTCACTTTAGTTCAGTTCATTTCAACTGTTTTATTTCTTATGATTTCTTTTGTAAGAATGACTACATTTAGAAATTGCAGGCAATAAAATTATGGATTTCAAATTGTTATCAACGTGCATTGATTTTTGTGATTAACTTAAAAATATAGATAATTCTCGAATTATAATTTATTATGTGCGCGGGAATCGCGTGCCACCGTTGCTAGTACTATTATTAAAAAAATGGGTCTTACACTCACAGATGGCGGTTTGCATACCGCTACACCAAAAAATTTATATACCAATTTTACCCTTAGTATTAACCATCGAATTATTAATTTTTTTTAAAGAATTTAACTATAATTTTAAAATGAATTTATCCTAAATCATATGGATAACCATCTTAATCTCCTGCAACTTAACCCACCTCCCCACTTCTCAAAACCTCTCCTCTACCTCCTTCTCTCTCTCTCTCTCTCTCCTAACCCACGTTTGAAGACCTCTCTTCTCTCCACTTCTCTCTCTCACCCTCTCTAACGCTCAAAACCCTCATTCTCCCTATTTTTCTCCCTAAGCATAGCGCTTCCAAAACCTCCTCTCAAGAGCACGATAAGGTACTCGACTATTATCTTCAATTACACCTTCTTCGTCAAGTTTCTGTAAATGTTTTAGGAGAAATTTTCGGATGAATTCGAGAATTAATTGAACCCTCTTTCTTGATATGTAAAAATCGCACACTTGCGCAAGATATTCGCGGCGCAAAATCTTCCGACAGACGTCAGCCAAGTGATGGATCAGCTGGAGCGCCACTGCTTGGCTCCGATGGATCTCTCTTTTCCAAATCTACATACTACGATGTACAGTTGGTATTAACCATTCCCTCCACTTTACAAGTTTCTTTTCATTTTTTTATTGCAAGTTTCATTTGTAGGAGTTTTGTTGGATTTGAGAATGGAGGCTAGAGAAGAGATGTGTAAAGAGAGGGTAGTGTTGCCTGAAAGCCCTGGTGTTGTTATGCGATTTAATTCGCCTCTAATTACCCATTTGGTGGGTTGGTAAGTTTGCTTTCTCCTACAGTTTTGGAGCATTAGGGTCGGATCAATTCTTGAAGTTGCGCTAGGGGAAATACTCATTTCGAGCCTCAAGCAAATTCACTAACACACAAATCATGTATATCAACTGGTTTCTTTGGTGACAGATTGAGAATTCAGAAAAGAAAGTACTAATTGAAAAGCAACGTGCTGTTTCGAGATGGCCTCGGGCTGTTTTGGCTGCTGATGCATCTGCTGAAGTGGTAAAAATAAGAACTTTACTATTAATTTTGCTGAGGAAGTCAAGTGTTGCTAAAATCTCAGCTGAATGTAGTTTTTAGTGATTTAATTCTCAAATTAGTGAGTTCTTTTAAATTATACGCTTGAGGTGTTTGATAAATTGTATTAGAAAAATAGTTTCAGCAAGTGCATAGTTTGAATCATATTTCGATACTTGAAAAAGATCTTTTATGTGGTTTATCGTTAGTTGATGATAACTATGAGGAGCAAAGTGGTCTTGCCATTCATCTTGCTATAAGAATTTGTTTGTTGTGCATAAAGTTTTGAGTTCCTTTGAGCATTTATATTTTATATTTTTATTGTTTGGATCTAAGGGATTTTGTATTGAAAATCTTGCTAAATCAATGGGAAAGAACTAAATCAGTCTGTGTTGCTCTCCTTTTGTGGTTCTTGAAAAGAATCATTGCTCTTTTTAAGATATTTTGCCACTCTTTTTCTTATAAAGATAGTAAATTGAGACTTATCTTTTTTACAAAATGTATAGATTATATTAACTCTGTTCTTTTTGAATTTGCAGATCTCAAAATTTCATTTCAAATCAATGAAGAACATCTAGAAAGTAAGATATATCACAATTTTGAAGTCAGGAGTTTGATTAATCCATTATATATAATGTAATTGAATTAACAAAATTTAATCTTCCAAGCTGCAAGTCTAACTCTTGCCTTTGCACAAGTCATTTGTAATTGATAATTGATAGCATTATTTAGTTGAAGTTGGTGTGTCATAAAGATTGCGTATCTCAAATTCTTCTATTGATAGTGGGTTATGATAAATCTTTGTAGTACTTATACAATGTTCATCTTTGATTTAGTTATTTTTTTGCTGTTAGTGTGATTTTGTTATATTATTACCTACTTATTGTATGGTTTGATGTGTGGAATATACTTCCTGAAAATTGATGTCTTTGACTAGGTTTGTATGAATTTCTTTTTAGTCTTGGAGTAATGAAATTTCTTCTTCAACTTCGTCTATTTCCTATTATGTGATTTCAGTTTAAATTAGGCTACTTCAGTTGATAAGTGTGTTTCGTTCTATAGGTTTCCTTTCTTCTCTCAATTTACTTACTCTACTTGAACTTTATCAAACACAGGACACTTTTTATAAAGGTTCAATATCGATGGATTAGGTTGTGGAAATCATAGTAGAGGCAAAATAATGGATAGTTCATTTGACGAGCTAATGGTTACTCGAGGGCTAATTGTGAGTCTTGAAAATTTAATTTATTTTTTACCACCTATATACCTGCAACACTTATGTTTTGCACATAAAAATGTGGTGTTTAATTTTAATTTTTTTCAAGAGCTACAATCTTCTTTTATTCATAACTCAAAGTTTTGGTGAATAACTTTTTCTTATTTATAAAAATATTGTTATGCATTGCATTTCTAATTTTTTTTTCTATTTATGTAGGTTAAAGATTAATCCAGCGGGAAGCAAGTACAATTACAAATTGGATCAATTCATGAAATTAGGATTTAATTTATGAAAACTTTTATTTAGTTTAGAAAAACTCTATTATCATTCAGTTTCTATGGAGTTTTATTTATTTATTTGTAAGAACGACAATTTTATATATATTTTTTTCAATTGTTCTCAATGTATATTGAATTTTCTGATCAATTTAGAAGTTATAGATAGTCCTGCATTGCATTTCACAAAATTATGTGTGCGAACATATGGACAGTTCTTGCGTCTTTTTTTATTTTTTACCTAATATATATTTTTCATACTTTGGAATAATGTTTATCTTGCATACGAAATTGTTAGGCAATGATAAAGTTTGCATAAAGAAATGAATTATATACTTTATCAATTCAATTATATTTTTTTTCATTTGCCAATCACCATTGCTATGTCTTTTTATTTCGAAAGACAATTTGAAAAATATGAACAATGATGATGTCTTTTTTTCTTATAAATTACAAAACAATGGATAATTTTTATGTTGCATTCAATTCGATTGTATGCGCGGGGACCGCGTGCAACCGTTGCTAGTACTATTATAGGGAAGGGAGTTTATAAACTCAAAGTGGTAGTTCTCATACCACTACACCAAACTTTTTAAATACCAAAAATACCCTTCAACTTCCCAACCCATGTTAAATCAACCACTCAATTAATTTCATTTAGAAAATTAATTTCATGCAATTACATGAACTCAAAAATTAATTTACTCCCATTTTATTTAAGTTTATGTTAATTGAAATTGGAAAAATATATAAATACGTATTTTACATGTATATATAATAATCATTATCAATATGATATATATTATTCAGAATCTATTTTTTTATTTAATATGTATTGTATATAATATATATTGTAGAAAGAGTAAATATGTCTTGATTATTAATGCATTAAAAAAGTTACTAGATAGTTTTTGTATGTGAAGTTGTAAGGTAATGACAAATCTAAATATAATGAACAAATTATGAGTTTTAATAAAATAAAAAAATTATTAAAAATTACGTGCGCAGGTACTGCGTGCCACCGTATCTAGTTATTATAAAGAAAAGGGGAGTTATAGGCTCAAAGTGGTAGTTCTCATACCACTACATCAAAAATTTTAAATACCAAAAATGCCCTTCCATTAATAAACATTAACTTCCTCATATTAAATTAAACTACTCAATTTCATTTAAGAAAATTAATTCTATGAAATTACTACATTCACAAATTTAATTTACTCACTTTTGATTTATTTTTTTATTGATTAAATTAAAAACAACAAATTAGTATTAATTTTGCATGTAATATATATTGTACAATTTTCATTTTAATTTAATTATAGTAAAATATGTATAATGTATGATAATTAATGCATCAAAACAGGTTATCACCAGTTTTTGTATGTGAAGTTGTAAGGCAATAATATAATTTAATATATAAAAAAATTATGAGTTTCAATAAAATAAAAAATAGTAATATTACGCGTTAGGTACCACGTGTAATAAAAAAAAATAAAGGCAAAAAGGTATCAAACCCACCCAAATTTTTCTTAGGCCCTTCTAGGTAAGTGTCCATTAAATCATATCAGATGGTTTGATTTTAAATCACATGGACCGATTAACCCATCCAGTGAAACACTATGATTCTCAGGTACATCAACGTAATACTAACATTTATGAATATATACTTTTATTGCAAACTTTGAACATATATTAAGGTGTTGATAAATTTTTCGTAGTCATAATGTATTTTGATTATATTATTCCACTACAATAATACATTTCTGCAACATTAAATCGTCAAGAATGACATAGTTTTTTTTTTTTAAATTTACATAAATAATACCTAATTATTTAGAATTCTCTTTGTAACGGCTTTTGTCACGACATGGGAAAAACGACGTCATATGTAAATTTTGTAATACAATTTGTAACGGGTTTTTACATGGCTTACTTAAATAACAAATGTAGTAACGGCTGTGGTAACGGATCTGTATTTTTATAACTCTCATTGCCATGGTTTTTGTAACGCCATGGTCTTTCCAAAAATTAATATATAAGCAAAACTTGGCCGATATTTTTTCTTCCCCTTCTTCTTCTCTCTTTTCTCTCTCTCTCTCACTCTCTCTGTCTCTCACACTCCCTCTTTTCTCTTCGTCTCTCTCTCCGCGCCCCAACCACTGCCACCAGCCCCCCTCCACCGCCACCGCCACCGCCACCGCCACCAGCCCCCCCCGTGCACCCACCCGCACCACCCCAGCCCACACCGTCACCGCCCTCCACCCAGGTTTTCTCTTTTTTTTATTTCTGGAAATAATTTCAAAAATATTTTTAAAATTATTTCGAAAAATATATTTCTGAAAATATTCAATTTCGGGTTGCAAATTTTCTATTTTTGTTCTTTTGAATATATTATTATTGGTTGGTATAATTTTGAAATTGTTAATTATTACGTATAATGTGTTGTAATGTTGTATCTTTTTCTTAACCTAAACTATAATTTTCATAAATTAAATTATATTTTTTCAGGAATTTTAAAAATTGGTTTATTTTCAAAAAAAATATGTTAATGTTAATTTCAAAATTTTTAGAGTAATTTTTGAAATTTTTGGTTTAAAATCAATTTCTGAATTTAAAAAATAATTTTTCCTAATTAAAGTGTAATTTTTTGAATTTTATATAAATTTCTGAAATTACAAATTGATTTTCTGTAATTAAAAATAAATCTCTAAAAAATTCTCAAACTAATTTATGAAAATTTTGCAAATTTATTTTTTAAAAATTCTGAAAATTTTAAAAATTTATTTATTAAAATAATTTCTGTGATTGTTTTAAAAAAAAATCTGAAACTATAATTATGAAACAAAATATTTTCAGAAAATATTTTCTGAAAAATAACTAATACTTGTTCTAATTTTCTGTTTTTTTTTTTTACTTTTCTGAATATATAATTATTGGTTGGTATAGTTTTGAAATTGTTAATTATTAGGTATAATGTGTTGTAATGTTGTTGTTTTTTTATAATTACATACGTAATTGTATGAAGATGATTGTTAGAAATATATTTATACAATATTTGGAAAATTTAGACTTTATGGACTTTCGAAAAAAAATTTTGGACCTTATGTACTTTAGAAAAAATTGAACCAAAAGATAGGACCTTAATGCAAATTTTTTTTAAAAAAAATACGACCTTATGTACTTTTTAGGAAAACTAGTAGAAACGACGTGCGTTGCACGTAATACTTATTACCTTGACAAAATATTTATATTATTAAGAAAGTTTAATTAATAAAAAATATAAAATATTTCATAAATTAATAAATATTATTTTGAAATCTAATAAATACTGTATAAATGAAAAGATATTATTCATTAATTTTAATGAATTTGAACTTTTTAAAATTATTGTAAAAGCTTTATGTTCAATAAATATTCAAAAGTTAAATAAAAATATAACTAAATAAGTTGGTATGTACACATAGTTTAGTTGTTCATTTGCTTGTTCGATTTTTATTGGCAGGAGACAGTCTCTAGTTTGGCTTCATGAATTTATTAAGTCTTCTTAATGCCATTATTTATTTATACCCACTAAATGCCGTCTGAGTTTCAATTTTATTTTTCTTATTCATTGTTTACTATTTTTATTGTCTCTCAAAGATATTAAATCATTTTTTTTTTATCAATTTGATGTATTTACTTTATCAACTTTAATTGAAATTTTGAACCAATCAAAAGTAAGTGAATTAATTAATATTTTTATTTTTATTTTCTTTTATAATAGGGAATGTATCCATTTTTTTTAGGCGCACCCTCATGCGCGTGGACAATCAACATCTATCTTAATTTTTATTAATTTTTTAAAAGATAGTTATAAATATTATAAACATGTTATATAATTTGAATTATTTTAAAAAATATCATTAGTAATAATTGCTAAGTGTTAACATAATAATTATGATATGGTGTATAATACTTGCAATTTATTAAGATAATTTTTAGAAATATCCTTAATGAATATATAGTTTACCTGCAATATTTTAAATTTGTTGATTCTATTTTTTCAATTTCCTTCTCTTGAACATTGTTTCTTTTCGTATTACTAAGTAATTATTTTGATGCAATTATTGAGAAATACAGTTTTAACTTTGACTTTTCTATGAAAAATTCTAAGAAAAATACATTATGTTTGTTTTAATTTTAAATTTATTTTCAAAACAAGTCAAAACATACTCAATGTTTGTCATCCTACAAAAAACACCTTATCTAGGTGTTTTTAACTGTTTTAATATAAATACATACATATATACACACACACACATATACATAAATATATATAAAAGAGACATGATTTGACAATGAATTGACAATGAACAATGATTTTTGTCTCCCAAAATACAACATTAAACATACAACCCTAAAAAAAGATATGATTTGACAATAAATAATAATTTTTGTCTCCAAAAACACAACATCAAACATACAATACTTATTTTAAATTATTTAAAAAAAAAGATCAAAACATACACACTATCTCTAACACATACTTATTTATCTTTGTTTTTTCTCGCTCTATCTCCACAAAATACAACAAAACACTCTGAAAACGAATCCAAACACTATGTTAGATTCTTAGATTGTGTAGGTTATAGTAAATTATACGAATTTTGCTATAAATCTTATCATATTTTGTTTGGGTCTATTCACCTCTTTATTAGTAGCGAAATTCATGTTACAGTTTACATATTTTAGACAATTTAATAACTTTTATACTAAAGTTGAAAGCACTAATAGTTCTCTTAATTTCAACAATCTATCAAGTATTTGTCATTAAAATAAATAAAAATAAATTCTATTTATGTCTTTTACTCTGTTTTATTTTAATTTTAATTTAATTAAATTCATTTATGTTAGTTCTTCATGATCAAACAAAATATTATTTAAATTTAAACAATCAATTAACAATTCTTTTATAATTCTTATTACCTTAAAATCAAACTCTTTTTTTAAAAAAGATCTAAGATTCAAAAATACAAATTTTTTGTAGTACTCTTCTTTTTAGAAAACATCTAATCAATTTATACTATTTGCAAAAATATATCTAATCATGCAGCTAAATCCCAAGTAGAAATTATCTTACACATACGTTCGAAAATGCAATTATTTTATTTATTTTTTAGTTCAATAATTCATGAGAAAGTGCGCTAGAATTTTACTTAGCAAAAACTTGCCCTTTTTGGTACAATTTCAAGTGGTCAACTTAGTTATGTTTTAAACACAATTTTAATTTTACAACAAGATTTTTTATATTGTAGTTCTTTTTATAATTTTAATATAACTATATCTAATATAAGTTCTCATAGACTTTTTAAAAATTAAACTATCTCAAATTAAACAAAAAAAAAAACCCACAGAAATCAACTCAAAGAAAAAAAATCAAGCAAAATTTTGAAAAGGATATAATTTTGAATGCTGGTCTATTTGCCACATAATCTCATTTTTACTTTCTGTTTAAATCTGTTTTAAGCTCTTTTGGAATCTTGATAACTATTATTGCCAATTATTTTATCCCTGTTAAGTTAATCCAACATTTTTTTTTTATTATTTTTTCTATTTTTTGTGAGTTCCATAAGTACTTTTTCACTATTAAATTTAGCTTCTTCTCAAGTTTGGATGCTAAAGGATAGATCTCATTTTATTATTATTCTTTGTTTATAAATTTTTAATTTACCAAAAGACCTGCTAATTTAACTCTACAAATTTTATATATTTGCATAATTAATTTAGAGTGTTTTGAGCTTGTGTAAGGAATTTTATTTTTCATGATTGAATTGATAAGTCATAAATTGATGACACAATAAATTTAAATTATTGAGTTTCTAACCCTAGATATTGAAGAGAAGGCAATTGAAAGTAAGAATTCATGGATATTTTTTGAAAAATAAAGAGGTGAACAACAAAAGTTATTCCCTCAAACATATATATAAATACTGGGTAAAATCTATTTTGGTGCACGAGTTTTGTTATTAAGGCCATTTTAGTACCGTGGGTACTACAAATGACTCATTTCTTCTTTTTTTTTACAAATGACTCAATTGATACCCATAACTTACCATTAATATCACTTTGGTAACCCATTGATGTTTTGCATTTATTTTCTATTGTTTATTTAAAATTGAAAATAATAAATATTCTTAAGAAAACTTTTCACAAATACCAATGGATATATTCTATTTTTGTTTTAGCCATCCTACTTTTATTCTTCATTTTTTGTTATCGAAATTATTATATTTTTTATTGTTTTGGTACTCTTTAGTAAATTTATTTTTTATAATATAAAAAATGCATTACCGAATAATAATTCATACAATCGTCAAGTCCACTCAAGGAGCTTCTTCTTATTAATTAATATAATAAAGATATAGGACATAAGTATTCCTCATCAAACACATTAAAATTTGATTGCAAAAAATTAAATTCTAAATTCTATAGCCTAAATTTATACTATAATTTTTCAAAAATTAAAATAGAAAATTAAATGTTCTTTTGGAGATTGCAATACATCTTCAATTTTACTTTTAATATAATTAATTATTAAATAATAAATTATTTTATAAATATTTATAATAAAGTTAGTGAAAAATAACCAAAAAAATTATTATCAAGTGTAATAATCAAAATATAAAATTTGGAAGTCAAATGGTTCAACCAACGAAGAAATAATTTTTTGATTGACATTTATGCAAAAAAAAAAAAAATATGGTGTATTAAGGTAAAATGATCATTATATAAACATTAATTAAAAAAATAAAAAATATTAATTGGATATCAAAGTGATATTAATGGTAAAACTTAATATTAACTAAGTCATTTATATTTAGTTATCAAAATGTCGTTAATGGCAAAACTCATATATCAAGATGAATTTTACTCTATAAATAATAGACCCCTCAAAATATGAAAATTTTTCTGGTAATTGTTTTTTACTACTAAAATGGATAATTCTAATTATGTTTGAATGTGATACTGATGCATATCAGTTTGTTCAAAATAATATAATTATGAGTTACACAAAAGTAAATGTTTTCCCCCATAATTCAAGAAAAATGATAGATAGTTCATTCATATGATGTCATTAATCATTATAAAAATTTAGTTGACGTCACTACAAAAAATATGCATCTTTGTCATGGATAATTATTATACTCAAAAGTGAAAAATTTTATGGTAAATAATCATTAGCTCCAATTATACAACAACTAATTAACCATTGTTTCAACAGATGAGGCCAAAAATTAGCCATAGTGAGAAACCATCGCAAGTGTTTTTGCCATGACTAAGACTTATGTTAAATACTTTGAACGTAGCTAAGAATACAAGTTTTGTTAGTAAATATATATAGAAAACAAAAGAATATTTAATATTTGAACCTAGATGTTTGATATACACTATCTTTTCAAATGCAAAAAGTAAAAAACATGATAAAAGGAAGTCTCATTATAAGAAAATGGCTCAATAGCTACTAAAAAAAAAATATTAAAAGTAAAACTTTTATGCTAATTTATATTATTTAAAGCCAGTGTCGAACTAATTAGGAAGTCTAACTTTTGATGCTAATCTATATTTTTAATATATATTATAAATAATTCGTTGCTAAATTCTTTAGCAAGTAATTTTTGTTGTGAAATTCATTAGCAAGTAAATTTCTTGTATTAAATAATGTAGATTACCAATGAGAAATTTTACTTGCTAATTAGCTCAATGCTAATTTTTTTCATTGCTATTGAGTCATTTTCTTGTAGTTTTCAAGCTTAACTTACATAAATGTATTATATATCTTTCACTTACTTATGCTTAATACTAATATATAATCTACAAATAGTTTTTTAAATAATTGCAATTAGGTTCAAAATTATGAATCAATTGATAGTCTATTTGATTATTGTTTTTTTGAAAATACAGTTTTAATATTCCTTTTATTTTTAAGTTAATCTATATGTATGAAATATTTTAATAGTAATTTAAAATTAATTTATTACTCAAGATTTATTAAGAATTTAAAAGAAAACAAACCTTAAGAAGCTAATTATTTGTTTAATTTTATTTGTAGCCGCAATCAAACTTATAGTTTTCCTATTGAAGCTATTATTTTTTTCATAATTAAAATTTTCAACTAAACCAAAAATAATATTATTGAGAGGAATTTCCTAAATTAATTTATCATATTTAAATGAAATAAACATACATTAACTAAATATTACACAAATTGTTATTAATAATATGTTTCTGCAATTCAATATATATTTTTGCGAAGGCTTTAGATTAATAATTATTAGTTAATTATTTGAATCGCATAAGACCTTGGATAAATTTATGATAACTACATAACAAAATAAATAAGAAAAGTAATAAGTATGATTGATCAAATATGGTCCATTTAAATTTTAGATAAATTATATTTTACCATATGAACTATGCATGTTTTTATACTTTGCCATTGAATTTTTTTTTTCTTTGTCAATTTACCATATCAACTTTGGAAAATTTTCACTTTTTCATATATGACCCTTTTTTTCTTGATTTTTCTATCAATAAAATATCACATGTTATGTATATGTGAAATACCACATCGGATAACCTTGAAATATCACATGTGCACTGCATGTGATATTTTTTCGACAAAAAACTTGATTGAAAATTATTTATAAATAGTAAAGTGCAAAATTTCATAAAATTGAGATGGTAAGTTGATATAAAAAAAAAAATCAGATATCAAAGTTTAAAAATGATCATAATTTGAGTGGCAAAATCAAAATTAACTCTAAATTTCATATTTGCCAAGTTGGTAATTCTTATATATATTTGTGAATAATTTATCGAACGACCTAATTAATAATTATTTTTATAATATCTGTTGCAATCTTGTTAATAACTATATTAATTAAACTATAATATGTGATATAAAAAGTTACAAGATCTTTTAATCATTCACAGTTTTTACAATAGTATAGTCAATACTTATTTATGGTTGCATGCCCATTTTTTTCTTTTTTTTTTTTTTCAGAAATAGATATGTGTGGAGATGGTTTAGAAGTAACTTTTACTCATTTTTATAATTTTTTTTCAAGGAGCTATTCCTATATTACATTATTGAAAAGATCAAATCTTGTACACATATTTTGTGCTATTGTATTAGAGATAATTAAAAAAATATATAATATACACAATAATTACATCTCAAATGCTCAAATTATATTTTAATCTATCTTACTACAAAAAGTGTTCAATTTACATGATAAAGATTTGGCTGATTTTGATTTGTCATCTAACCAATTTTAATATGTCAAGTGATCTAACTAATTCTCATTTATATCTATGTCAGAAAATTACTCAACATTAAATCCTTTCCATTTTCATGATTTTTTTGAGTCATTTCATGTTATATCATAGGAGTTTTATCTAATAAGTGTATTATATTATGAATATAAATAATAAAAAATAATGAGTAAATAAGTATAATGTGAAAAGCAATAAATAGGAATAAATAGGAATAAATATGAACAATGTGAAAAGTAGTTAATAGGGAATTAATAAGTATATCACTTTACCATTTTATCCCTAAAAAATTAGTATTATAAGGATAACTTAGTCCAATCAAAAAAAAGAAAGAAACTATTCTTACTTTTATATAGATATAAATTATGTAGTTTAGATTAATTTCTAAATATTTTTAGATTTCATTTTATGAAATTAAACAATAATTTTTTAAAGTTAATAAATAATTTTCTTAAATTAAATAGTAATTTTTTGAAATAAAAAATAAATACGGACAAATTTTCCCAATTAAAGTGTAATTTTTGGAATTTTAAATAAATTTCTGAAAATAAAAATTAATATTCTGAAACTAAAAATAAATATCTATAATCAAAAATTAGTTTTTGTGCACCTAATAGGGAAATAGGGTAATATTACGGAAATTATGCACCTAATACTAATTATTAGAAAATTAAATGACCTTAATATATATTTTAGGTAAATAGGAGATTTATGAAAATATTAAAAAAATTAAAAAAATGTATTTTTAATGTTATATTTTTTTTAAAATTGTAGATCATGTCTACTGGTGCTTCGTCTCACCCTGAAACGTCGGGGCTAGGGCCGTTATCACGGCCGCGGTCGTGGCCCTCCCTGCCCTCCTCGGGCTGAGCCAGCAGATCTTGCGCCGCCCACCCCGTCATCTGAGGCTGTATCCTAGCCTCCGCAGATTGCTACTAACTGCGCCGCAGTGGGGTCAGCTCTTACTTGATCTCCCCTATTACTATGGGAATATACAAATCCTCCTCTCTTACTATGAAAATTACATAAACCTACCTTGTTGGTTTATTATCATTACAAATTGGCCCCTCCATTAGTCAAAATAATGGTCAATGCTAATTTCAATCCAAATATTTATTTGATCTTCCTATTTTTGCCCTTGGATGGGATTTTTATAAATTTTGCTAAAAAAAATACCCTTGAGGGTGAATTTTTTTGTGAGCCTTCAAAGTTTGAAGATCAGTCACGATTTGTTTTTAACTATCCCTACTTTTTTTATACACACTGTTAGCTAATATTTTTTTATATCAATTTTGTTGGTTTCTTACTGGTGGGACTGCAACGACGAGAGCATGTTCAAGCTCGTCAAGCCGCAGGCCAGGAAGTTCCTATGGAAGCGGTTTGCCAACGCCCGTTACTAGTTGGGCAGACTGTGGCTGGCTGAGGAGATCTAGTGCCAGCTTCTGGAGTTCTGGGCGAGCCCAGAATTCCAGGCATAGTCGGCCAAAAATAAGGTCAATCGGGCGGTCAACCCGGAAGCAGCATCGACCGTCTACCATAGCGGGTCGTCATCAGTTGGGTGCACAAGCACAAGGTGGTAAGTCCATTAATTTTTAATAATATTTAAATTTTATTTATTTTTAATTTCTAATCACTTTTAATTAACAATGACTTTTGAACAAGAGACACAACTCGGACACCTAATCAATCAGATGGAGGTATTCAAGAGAGTGGACAAGAAGAAGGACGACGGCCAGTGGAGCGGTCCGAGGGCTGAGGAGGTCGTGGTATGTATTACTTTTTATAAATTTATAATTTTTTTACTCTAATTATTTAACATGTTTGCAAGAGTCGTTCTTGAGGTTGTTGAGGGATCACCAGGCATAGAGAACAACAGCGAGGAACAGGCACCCTCGTCTCAAGCCTTCATGATCCCTTACGAGCAGCAGTTGTAGATGTCAACAACGGGCGGTTGAAAGAGGAGACGAGTAGTCGATCTCAACTTCGAGGCCCACCACATGATTGCTAAACCATCACAGCCCAACAGCTCCACTGCTCCTACGCCCTCACCGGCACAACCGTAGAATGACGACTTACGTGATTGGATCCAGATGTTCGAGCGCTACATTAGAAGCTGCGATCTGGACTGGCCCGATCGTGTAGTGCCCCAGCCTCCACCTGACGCCACCACACCTGATGACGACAATGATGAGCATGCGCTCGCAGATGACCATAATCTAGATTAGGATTGTCTTTTTCTAATTTTGTAAAAAAAGATACAATTTAAAACAATATTTCTATTTTCATAATGCATTTATTAGTATTTTTTTAATATTATGTATTTTTTTATATTATGTTGAAAAAAACAAAAATAAATATTGAAAATAATTATAATAAATTGTAAAATTAAATAAATTCAATATTAATTTATATTACAAAATAAAAAATTTAATTTTTTGTAATTGTCTTTGTAACGGCTTTTGTAACACCGAAAATTTTGAGAAATTTTAAAGGCCGTTACAAATACTGTGCCAAAAAGAGTTACAATGTTCTATATAGCTATTAGAACAACAGTTACCAGGACCGTTACAACACAAGTACTAAAAGTAATTACAAAAGCTGTTACTATGACCGTTAAAAGTAATGTGCCAAACAAGGTACCAAAATATTCCACCACATTACAAAAGCTATTACAAAAGCCGTGACAAATTAATAGGGAAGCCATACCTAAAGGTTTTACAAAGGCAGTTACAAATATAATTTCCATACAATCGTTACAAAAGTAATTATAAACTTTTTTTTAATAAACCGTCTGCTTTTGTAACGGCCGCAGGGAAGTAATTACAAAGGCCGTTACAAGTTGTAATAGCTTTTATAATGGCCGTCACAAATTATTTGAAATGACAGAAAAGCCGCGGTAGTCGAAGCCGTTACACAAGCCGTTACAAATAGAAAAGTTGTTCCAATAATCTTTAAAAGCCTTTACGATAAATTGTTTTTTTTTTTTTTTTTGTAATGATATGTGCATATATGTAGCGGTCTGATATCAAATCACATGGTCTAATTAACAGTTGCATCATTTTAAATCTCGTTGATTGTGAATCAGATATGATATCTAAGTATTCCTATAACAAAAATACCCAAAACTTCATCGAATGTAGTATTCGTCGATTTAATCATATCCAACGGTATGATTAAAATTTTATCAGTCTAATTAGGCGATTCAGTATAAAAGTATAAGATGCCACTTACATCTATTTAAGACTAACAATCTCGGATATAAAAATATACTTGATCTGCTAAACATGTATCAATTTATCAGAATAAATTATTTGTGTCCAATGGTTTTAATTGATTTATGGTCTACTTTTGTTTGATCGTTAACATGGCTGGAATGGTTTTTCCTTCATTTAAAATTTTTTCAGTTAAAAAAAAGTTTGGAACTTGTATTGGAATGGTCATTTAAAAAGACCACTAAAACGACATTGTTTAGGATGTTTTGGACAAGTTTTAGGAACACCTATTTTAATAACTGACCTTGCCAAAATGAACCCAAAATCTTACCAATCCATAGCACATGAAACGACATCGTTCTACTTAATTAGGAACGGTCATGGAATGGTTTGTTTATAATGGACCGTTCCTAGACTGTTCCAAACGGTTTCTTTATAACGAACCGTTCTTAGACCGTTCAAAACTTTAATATATATTTGACACTTAGTTGGTTTTTTCTTCCCTCTCTCACTCTCTCACTCGCCTACTGTCTCTCTCTCTCGAGACCATGTCACTTCGCCTTCCTCCTGCCGCTGTCGTTCGCTGTTCCTCTATCTCCCTCTTCCGCATCGTTCATCGTCCCTCTTCGACTAAGGAGAGTTTTCTCTTTATGAAAATATTTATAGAAAATATATCTATAAATGTATCTGAAAATATTTTCAGAAAATACTCGATAAAATATTTATGAAAATATTTTTCTAAAATTTATATTTTTTGGATGCCTTAAAATATTTTTCTAAAATTAAAATACTTTTCCTATCATTAAAATATTTTTCCTAATTTAACATATTTTTCCTGAAATAATTTTTTTAAATTAAAATATTTTTTCTGAAATTAAATATTTTTCTGGAATTATTTCAGAAATTAAATTCTTTAGTTTTTTGTGTAATTTAGATCACATGGTGTAATTTTTGTCAAAATTTATTGGATAATTGTGTAATTTTTGCAATTCTTGTGTAATTTAGATCTTATTATTTAACTTTTGTCAAATTTATTGTATAATTGAGTAATTTTTTGCAATTCTTGTGTAATTTAGATAATATTGTGTAAATTTTGTCAAATTTATTGTATAATTGTGTAATTTATGCAATTCTTGTGTAATTTAGATCATATTGTGTAATTTTCATCACATTTATTGTATAATTGTGTAATTTATGCAATTCTTGTGTATTTTCATAATAATATTATTTACATGATAATGTCAATAATTACAAAATTAGGCTAATATTTAAAATAATAATATTATTTACATAATAATATAAATAATCACAAAAATTAGACTGATATTTCCAAAAATAATATTATTTACATAATAATGTCAATAACCATAATATAATATTTCAAATTATAATATTATTTAAATAAAAATACAAATAATTAGAAATCGAAGCGCGTGATTCCATATATTATGAAATTAGGATAATTTTTTCCACATTTACAAAAATAATACTTACTATAATTTGTACAGATTATGTCCAATGGTATGCTCCTCTACCACTTGAACGACGTGGTCGTGGGCGTGGCCCACCACTTCCACCAGTGTCATCTGATGCTTCCCATACTGGGTCATGGTCGTGATTCCATAAAACCTAGCCCTGATACAAGGTTGTGACGCTCCCAGACGCTAATACCATTTTATGATAAGTTAACTTCCACGTCTAATTAAAACATTTTACGTAGATAACAGAAGTCATTACATTGTTAGTTATACAACATATCATCAACACAACTCACAGGAGCATCATCTCATTCATAACCTTTAGACATTTCTCCGTGGTCAGTCACAACTCATACTCTTTCTTCAAACCTAGCACGAATATCACCTCTTACACAATTTTTATACATATCTCAGTCTCATATAGCAACACAGAATTATACATATCTTGGATAGCCAGAAAAACTATTATAACTTATTCACAAACCATCCTCTCTATTAGTGTATCGTTAACGTTCTCAAACTTCAAGACTTCTAATTTATTTGACTTGTGATTGGAACACCGCATACTGGCCCGACCTGACTTGGAATGAACAACGTGGACCTAATTCTCGAGAGTGAACAGAACCCAGTGTCAACAGCTGAAAAATGTTGCAGAGGGGTCAAGGAGGAACCTAGGAAGATGCATTAGCTTGTAACTGAGTCTTTACTTTCAACATATGATGGCCAATCAATAGTGGAGTAGGCTTAGAGTTGAAAGAAGTTGGTAGACGGGAAAAACAAAGCAGTGGAAACAAACCTTTTTAAGTACCAAACCACATGAATGGTTGCTCCTCGTATTGATCTGTGTAGGATGCTGCAAGAATTGACTAAGTTGTTGAATAAGAAATGATATATTTTGGGTCTTGGGTTTAGGGATGATAATTGTGGTTGAATTATATGAATGAGATTTAAGAAACATAAATGTTGATTTCAGAGCTATATAATAGAGTTTCATTCATTGATAAGTTCAATTTGGGTATGAGAGAGGAAATGATGAACTGGGTTTAGTTACATATAACATTATTATACATGGGAACAAGATTAATATACTTGGATAACATGTTGTAATGGTTGTTTTATGTGCTGGATAGAATACTTCAAAATTTGATAGACTGATGGAGTGAATTATAGTTATGTTTGTGTACCTGATGTAGTATGCGAGAAAGCTCACAGTACACCATAGGAAATACATCCTAGTAGTATAAAATTGAATTCAAATTGTGTCTAAATGCTAATTGTTAGCAAGCAAAACAAAACATTAGACATCTGTCCAATCTTAGCCATGTTTTTGTGGAATAACACTTTCAAAAGGAAGCATCTTGGAGGTTGAAGAGAAAATGAGAAAGAAGTATTCATATTTATTCCCTTGAATGGGCAGATAAACAAGTACCGGGGACGAAATTTTTATTAGGAGGGGAGAATTGTAATGCCCCTAGAATTATTTCCAAAAAATTCTCATTTATTAAGTATAAGAATATGGATATCTAGAGTGATGAGTTATATTATAATTGTGGTTAAAGAGATTATTAAAAGATGAGGTAAATGATTGTAGTCATTTCAATATTTGTAAAATAGGAATTTTAGGATTGAAGTGTAGATTGTGAAGGTGAGGGCGAAACGAATACAATCTTTTCTTACTATATATACATATATATGTATAACTCATACTTTTAACTTATATGTGAAGGAAGCGGATCAACTCCGGAAGCACGGCGGAAGTGCGAAAAATAAAATAATAATTACATTAGGCGACAATTAAATAAATTAATCCGGATCAAGGGTGTACCCTTGATCTTTTTCGGGCATTTGGTATACAAAATAAACACATATATTACGCTAAGAATAATACGAGAAAACAAAGAGCGAAAAACTGTAAATTGAATTTACCTTTCGTCATTTTTCTCGTACAACTACAAGCATTGACTCCTCTCCATTTTCTTTTTCGAATTCGTCTATGGCGTGATCTCGATCTTGAGACCCTCACAAGAATGACACACCACCACTAAAGGATGTGGAGATTTCATGCTAGCAAAATCTCCACAGAAGAGATGGAGATAAAAACTATCGCTATAAATTAACGTGTTTTGATCTCTTTTTCATTTTTTTGATCTCTAAGACCAAAAGAAAAACTTGAAGATGGACAACATGGGAGAGTGAGAGGCACAAAATTTTTGAGGTTTGGAGAGGCTAGTATGTGTTGTGTGTGTTGCTAGGGTTTAATGAAGGTATATGTATGACATAGTCAAACACATACAAGGAGTCCTAACCTAGTTAGGCTCCAAAACAAACATCCTAACCCTAGCCACCCTCATGCACGAAATTGAGGCTCCCAAATCAGCCAACACCCACCGAAATTTCTTCCTTAACTTAGCTAAGGTCCAACCAAGGCCTTGGGCTTGTATTTAATGGACCGGACTTGATAAAATCAAGTCCACATCTCATAGACTTAAATTAAATCTAATTTAATTATAAGCCCAAAATTAAACTCCTTATCTTTTAATAATTAAAAGATCCAAGCCCATGCTCTCTCTTTTGAAAAGTAAAACAGAGTTATATAAAAAATTGTGCAGAAAAAGGCTAAGGAAAAATGGAGAGATAAATATTTATATTTCATTATTATTTGCTGAAAGTATGAATATTAAAATTAATATATTTGAACTATTATTTGGAGCTGGACCAAATGGGAAAATCCACACACAATGAACTAAGACGGTCGAGGATAGATATATAAGGTAAGAAAACGATTGACGTAATCTGTATGTGCTATTTTATCTAGATGAAAATCTATGATTTGATTTGCTAATAACTATAAGAAGGTATATGTGATGGATGGTTGAGATGAATGATTATGTGGGAAGCAAAGGAAGTAACAATTATTCTAATTTGTGTCTAGTTTTATTTTCCAAATCATATAAATTAGATCATAGCCCGAAAAATTATTATAGCCCGAAAAATTATTAATATGCTATTTCGTTTACCACATCTAACGCCTGGGAATTCCAAGGGTACACTCCTTGGAAAAAGATTTTATTTATCTTTGTTTTTCTTTATTTCGTTATATTTTACCACTTCCGCTTGCTTTCATTCCCGGGCCAGTCCACTCGATCCTTTCATAGATATGAAAGGAAGACCTAGTCTTCTAACTTCCACATCTCTCAACCACTTCCAAACTCTTCCACCACTACTCCTCACCCTTGAGCACCAAATTCACTCATATTTCATCAAAAATTTCTACTACTTTTTACCTTCAAAAGGTCAACATGGGTTAAGACTTAAAGTCAACCCATATACCATTCCTGTTGGACTTAATATTTAATTTAATTAAATAAAATTCCCAACAAAGAATGTTCAAGTGAATATTTAATCCAATTAAATACTCACAAGCCCAAATGTCACTTAATTATTTAAATGAATCCAATCCACTTAACTAATTAAGGACAATCAAACGTAACTAGTGCAACTAATTATTTCTAGTCCATTTCTAATTAATGAATCCAAATTCACAAATTAGATAGATCAACCTACTAATTAATTAATGGATCCATTCCACTAATGAATTACCCGAAGCCTCTTTTAAATTAATCCAATCAATTTAAAAAGGGTAAGTCCAAAATTCAACTAATCGAATTAATTAAATTCCAAACTATCCATCTAATGGATTATTCCTCATAAATGATCCAATCATTTATAATCTCCAAGAATTAATTTAATCTAATTAAATTAATTTACCTCTTTCGGAATTAATTCTTTCACCTTTCGTGATTTGTGTGTGACTCTTTAGGTTCACCCTCAGTTAGACTTGGGCGTGCGACCAACACAATTAATTAAATCTAATTTAATGAATTATTTTCGATTATCCCATAATCAGAAATAGCCCGTTACGATGGGTGGCCGTCTAGCAACAGTCCATGGTACTAGAGATTAGGTGAATAGTAGCATAAACATTTAGGCTCCAATTTCATAAGGGTACGGTCCTACTGTCAACCATCTCCTGCCTTAATCTAGGGCACAAAATTGGGCGTCGGTTCTCATCCTTGACTAGGCACCTATGCTTTATCCTCGAGATGCCTTTACACTACTGATCATCATAGGTAATTCCTTACCACTTGATCAATCGCTAGAGCCATAGATTTGGAGAGTTTAAAAATCACAGAGCGTATAGAAGATCTCGCGGTCACAATACTGATAGGGGACAAATTCTTTCTTGGAATCCACCATCCTCGATACATACTCCGATTGCACTAAATAAGGCTTGTGACGACCATGCTCCATGACACAGTCACCTTTTGCAATATCCAAGATATAGTCTTCATATGCACATGACTCTTATGATTCATCAAGTCCGAAGACTAATCCCGTACTATGAGAACCAGAAATCCAGTCGTACCGACCAAGCATTAAGAGGCTTCCATATGACGATTCCCATGAGTTAGTTCAGTCAGTCGACTACTTGGCCAACTAACCCACTAAAACTACACATACGACCCACGTCTCATGACAAAAAAACACGATTGCAGTACTTAGTACAAGTTTCTATAGGACTCTCGATGCCTTATCTCGAGGTTCTCGACTTGTAACATTTCATAATCACGAAACCTATGTGCAGCCTAACTCCAAGGGTTTAACCTTTCATTCTGTGGACATTTCTTCGTGACAATCAAACCCTGTTCAATATCAGTGGTAAGCATAACGAAAACACACTGCCAACTATCAATCTAATATTAGTTGATAAAGATTGGCGATTAACAAACAACCAATCCAAGTGACTTTTGCTGACCCATTCCACCAATCTCTCAATTGACCATTGAGCCAACAATCTCCATCGGGACTCTTCTTCATGGATCATCCGTGGGCCATCCAATGACCTCCTCCATGGGCCTTCATCACTTGGGCTTGCCATCCTTAGTGGTCTACTTTATTTTCTACTGGATCTACATGGTCTAACCGTGTATTTCCTTCACCATCATTGCCTGCAGATGGTTGTCTAAGAATTTCATGGACCTTATGACGAGATCTCGGACCCACAAGGCTCTTGCCTTAGCCTTGTCATTCACCTCTAATGCTACAACTGGCTTGATCGTGCTAGGCACAACATGCATCCAATGGATGCGATTTTTCGATCCAAATCACTTTTCAAATCCGACTTGTTATAGTCGTCCCACATTCAACTTTTAAGACGAGACATCTGCTTGAAATCCTTTCAAGCAATCATGCCTACCATCAAGTCCGAACGTGACAATACTTTGAGGAGTTATCCATTATTCACATGAGTATGAAAGCTAATATCACTTTAACCTTCCAGAATCAACACTCCACAAAACGTGTGTCAAGAACATTTCTTTAATCCTTATTTAGGTATTAAACACCGCTCTTGACAACTATCTACTACCAATTTGTGTATTCCCGATATACATTATGTCATGCCCAAATCATACACAACATCAGGTCCATCACACCAAACCAAGACTTTCGTGTTGTCTTCAACACAGACGTAGGGGATGTTCAAGATATTTGAGCTTTCTCATCATTTCGATGCAACTAAGTCTTGAATAGCTTAAGCTCTCTCATCAGTCAATCATGACTGACTCTTGAACAACTCAGCCTTAATGTAGGAATCCAATTCCTATTATGGAGAATTTCATGAATAATTTTATTAGTGTCTTAGTGTTTCCCAAACATCTTAACCTCTTCCTAAATGAGTAAGATGTTACACAGCAAACACACTGGGACTCACACCGAATCCCACAGTCCTTGGGCTCATTCTATCATATCATACCCAGTATGATCCTTTGATAAATCGAATATTCTAGTTTTACAAAGTCTCAAGCCTAGTTTGAACTTCCTAGTGAATCCTTATGATCCAAGCTATTAATTTAAACGATGTCCCACATTGCTCCTCTTTATGTTCTTTTGGATTAAAAAATCCAATTCCATGGACAAAAAAGGACTGAAATATGGTCAGTTCGGGATGTTATTAGATTACGAATGATGTTGTTGAGAAGTTGTATGAAAACCTGCTCCCACTATTTCCTTGACATGTATAGGACCATCCTAGTAACTCAAGTACTTTATAGGATGAGAATTTCATCATACAATGGGCCATTTTATTTTAGTCAAACACAAATCAAACAAAGTCCAACTTAGTTTGATGTCTTCCTTATTAGAGGTTGTTCAACCATGGTCCTTTCAAGAAGAGATTCACCGAGTGAGAATCAAATTCTCATTTTTTATATTCAAACACTCCCACTAAGTACACACCCTCCCGATCCAATCAAAAAGTAATCAATTTTGTTCACAACTCTGTGTCTAATTATTTTATCTTCATCAAACGAAATTACACTTGTGAACCCTACACTGATCTTATGCATTTTAGTGACTTACAAACATCACATTGGATCCAATCCAACACGCAACTGGTAAACTCATTTTGTCCCACAAAAGAGCTCCTACGGTCTTTCTCCCTCTCAATAAAGGTTTTGAAAGGTAATGGATCCAAATTGCCTATTTCTAGTACTCTTTGAACCCATCAATCTTTCTCATCCTCAAATAGAAAAGGTTGACTTACCGTGACTGTAAGTTTCATTCTTGATTATCATTTTATTCGTTATTCGAGTATGAGATAATGAAAGTTTCATGATCAACTTAGCAGACATGAATCCCATTCAATGTCAAATAAAAGACTTTATTGATCAAAATATGTAATAAAAAATTATCTAACAATAATTGAAAACACTATTTTTTATCATGCTAGCTTAAATAAGAACTATCAATATATGACAACACTAAGCCTAACCAAGTCCCTAGTCTTGCAGCGACAGCGAGCCTTAGGGGACCTTCTTGCTTAAGCTTTTCTACTCCCCCTGAGCACATGCGAAACATTCTTAGATTTGTGAGTTTATAGGTATCCAATACCAAGAGTAGGATGGTGATTATGTTAATACTCAAGTTAAAGATTTTACCTTCATCAGATAGGAGTTTAGGACACTCCTTCTAATGGCCCTTCTCTCGGCAATAAATGCAAATATCATTCGAAATCTTTGACTAACGAACCCCAACCCCATTTCTCTTTCCTTTACCCCCGCCTAGCGGTGTAATAGGAGCACTCAAAGTGGTAGCAGCAGTAGAAGACATCTCATCCTTCTTTCTCTTCTCGCGTCCGACAACCTTGCCCTCCGCTTTAGAGGTTGAAGCTTCTCCCACTAGTACCAACGGCGCAAAGTTTTCAGTCGTTGCCTCGTACTGGACCAACATATTAATCAACTCATGAAGGATTTTCTCAAGCCTATTCATGTTAATGAATTGATCGAACGAGAGAGGTAGTGATTGCAGGATCACGTCAACGTACATTTCTTCCTTATCGAAATCAGCTTGGAGGTCTTTGAGCTTCTCCACAAGGGATAGAATCATCACTCCATGCTCTCATATGGATGATCCCTCAATCATTCTCGTGCTAAAGAATGCCTTGGTTACAGCATAAAGCTCTTTCATGCGGTGCATTATCGACCAAACGTCCTCATACGTTTCATATTATTTCTAGTTCTCGTTACTCATCGTGCCCAATAGGATACTGTGAACTTTCCGGTTGTCCTCATGAAACTGAGTAAACTTTTCCAATATCAAACGTTCTCCGCAAAAGAACCTTTATCCAAAACATAAGTCTGGTTATCGAAATTGAGGACTATCATCAGATTTCTCAATCAATTTGAATAATTTGTTCCATCAAATTTATTAGCCTCAAGTATAAAATTAAGTGAGACATCTATAATGAACAGAAAGTATTAGCCGATTATCATAATATTAGGTTCAAGTTTAAAACTTGGACTTCAGTCATTAATCCTTCATCTATTTCTATGAAAACCCATAACTCTCAAATGAAATGTCGGGAAACCTTTTTCTAGTGGGCTTGAGGTCCACAAGCGAAATTCTTTATGCCCCGCTTTTACGATTCACATGGAAATAGCATTGTGGGAAGTATCCAATACCATTCTCGACCTATGAGGTCCCTAAGATATTTTGCCTCACCGTTTTCATGTGATTCCAAGGACTCCAAGCAAAATACATTACTTGATGTTAGACCCAACCCATCAACCAAATCATATGTAGACTATCAACCCCCACAACTCGTGAGATAGGGAAATAGATATGTAGCCTTTTCGTTCACAATAATAGTGCAGCTTTGTTTCAATCCAAACTTGCAATGACTCGTGAGACCACGTATGGATGAAATTAGCTTCCTCACTATATTACTGGATGGAACATAAAACTACATTGCATTGCGTTATTCCTAATCCATCAACCGAATCATAACACACACTATCGCCCCCCACTACTCGTGAGATAGGAAAATAGGCGTGTATTCACTTCGTTCACAGTAACAGTGCAACTTCATTTCAATCCACACGTGCCACGACTCGTGAGACCGTATGGGTGAAATTGGTTTCTTCACTACATTACTGTGGATTGGATTCATGGAATAACAAACCATTATTTGTTTCTATTTTAGGGTTTAGTATTTTAACTTAGTCCAACTAAGTGAGAGTTCATAATATATGACTGAGACCTCATCACAATATTAGTATTTTGCATGATCAATATATCCTGTATATTAGCGCATTAAAAAAATACATCACAAGCCCATAAACTTATGCGACACACTGAGCCCGCAGTGGATCTATGGTCAGTCTAAGGGTAGGCCTACGCTATTACAAGGTTTCTAACCCATTAACAGACAATGGGCCTTGTAAATTCCTCTTTGTTCTCTTGGGCTCTCCATCATGGGCTCCACCGGGCCTCTTCTCCATGGATCTTCCGTGGACCATACAATGACCTCCACCATGGGCCTTCATCACCTTGGGCTTGCTATCCTTAGTGGAGAAGCTCAGAAACCTCTAAGCTGATTTCGAGGAGGAAGAAACGTACGTTGACTTAATTTTACAATAACTACTTCCCTCCCTTGATCGAATTTATTATCAATAATAATATGAATGGGTTTGAGGAAAGTCTTAATAAGTTGATTAATATTTTGCTCAAGTACGAGGCAATGATTAAAAAATTTGTGCCGTCAGTACTAATGGGAGAGGCTTCAACCTCTCCTACTTACCCAAACAACTCCACCACTACTCCTTACGCTTGAGCACGAAAGTTCATTCATATTTCATCCAAAATATCAGCTACTTTTGACCTACAAAAGGACAACAGGGGCTAGGGCTTGATGCATTTTGGACCGACTCCAATTAACTTGTCCAACGAGTTCAATTGAGCCTATATACCATTCTTGTTGGACTTAATATTTAATCTAATTAAGTAAAATATCCAACAAAGAAAGTCCAAGTGAATATTTAATCCAATTAAATTCTCACAACCCCAAAAGTCACTTGATTATTTAAATGAATCCAATCTACTTAACTAATTAAGGACAATCAAACATAACTAGTCCAACTAATTATTTCTAGCCCATTTCTAATTAATGAATCCAATTCACTAATTAGGTAGGTCCATCTATTAATTAATTAATTAATCAAATCCACTAATTAATTACCCCAAGCCTCTTTTAAATTAATCCAATTAATTTAAAAAGGTTACATTCAAAATTCAATTAATCGAATTAATTAAATTTCGAACTATCCATCAAATGGATTATTCCTCATAAATGATCCAAAAATTTATACTCTCCAAGAATTAATTTAATCTAATTAAATTAATTCGCCTCTTTCAAAATAAAATCAAAATTAATTCCCTCACCTTTCGTGATTTGTGCGTGACTCTTTAGGTTTACCCTTAGATAGACTTGAGCTTGCGACCAACACAATAAATTAAATCTAATTTAATTAATTATTTCTAATTATCTCATAACCAGAAATAGACCATTACCATGGGTGGTCGTCTAGCAACAGTCCATGGCCCTAAAGACTAGGAGAATAGTGGCGTGAACATTTAGGCTCTAATTTCATACGAGTACGGTCTTACTGTCAACCATCTCCGACCTTAGTCTAGGGCATGGAATTGGTTGTCGATTTTCATCCTTGACTAGGCACCTTGCTTCATACTCGAGATGTGTTTACTGTACTGATCATCCTAGCAAATCCCTTCCCACTCGATCAATCGCTATGGCTATAAACTTGAAGAGTCACAATACTGACAGGAGACAGACTCTTTTTTGGAATCCATTGTCCGCGCTACATACTCCGACTGTACTAGATAAGACTTATGACGACCATGCCCCATGGTACAGCCACCTCTCGCCATATCCTAGATACAAGCTTCGCATGCACGTGACTGGCATGATTCCTCAAGTCTGAGGATTAATCCCATACTATCAGAACCGGGAATCTCAGTCATACTGACCAAGCCTTAAGAGGCTTCCATATAACGATTCCCACGAGTCAGTTCAGTCAGTCGACTACCTGGCCAACTAACCCACTAAAACTGCACGAACAACCCATGTCTGCTGCTGAAGAAACACGGCTACAGTACTTAGTGCAAGTCTCTATAGGACTCTCTATGCCCTGTCTCGAGGTCTTTGAATTGGAACATTTCAGACCGACCTTTAGGGGTTGGTTTTATAGCCACCAAACCTATGCTCAACCCAACTCCGTGGGTTTAACCTTTTGGTCTATGGGCATTTTGTTGTGAGACCATTCAATCTAAGATGCCTAACCGCCGAACCGATCATTCAGGGGACATGAGCAAAAACTTTTTGGATAGAGCACGTTGTATGCTTTCTAATGTTGGTTTGCTCTGTCTCTTAGATGTAGGAACGCAAGAGATATAGGAATGGGGTCGATACAATTGCCCAAGCATCCAATGCATTTAGTATAGCTGATTGACACCATCACAATCTTGATGCAACAAATGAAAGATTTAAGATTTCCGCACGCGATTCGCCGTTGTAGGCTCCATGAAGTGGTAAGCACAACGAAAACACACTACCAACTTGATGAATTATTACCTATTCATCTATCTAATATTATTTGATAAAAATTGGCGAATCATAAACAACTAATCTAATTGGCTTTTGGTCACCCTTCCAACAATCCCCCACTTGACCAATGAGCCAATTACCCATGTCCCTCTGAACATTCTGCGTATGAGTAATCAATGATACCAGCACAGATTTGTGGGTCTACTTTATTTTCTGTTGGATCTACACAGTCCAACCGTGTATTTTCTTCACCATCGTTGCCTGTAGATGGTTGTCTAATAATTACGTGGATCTTGTGATGAGATCTTGGGCCCACAAGGCTATTGCCTTAGCCTTGTCATTCACCACCAAGGCCAACTGGTTCGGCCTTGCTAGGAACCACATTCATCCAACGGATGTGGTTTGTCAATCCAAACAACTTTCCAAATCTGACTTGTTATAGTCGTCCCACATTCAACTTTTAAGATGAGGCGTCTCCTTGAAATCCTTTCAAGCAATCATGCCTACCATCGAGTATGAACGTGACTATACTTTGTGGACTTATCCATTATTCATATGAGTCTAGAAACTACTATCGCTTTAGCCTTTCAGAATCAACTCTCCACAAAACGTGTGTAAGGAGCACTTCTTTAATCCTTATTCTGGTATTATAGACCACTCTTGACAACTATATACTACCACTTGGTGTATTCCCAATAAACATTATGTTGAGCCTAGTACGATACTGCAAATTTTTCGATTGTTCTCGTGCCACTAAGTAAACTTTTCGAACATCAAATGTTCTCCGAGCAGAAACCCTTCCGGCAAATTCTGAGACTTATCCAGAATATAAGTCTGGTTCTCGAAATTGAGGACTATCCTCAGATTTCTCAGTCAATTCAAAAAAATTATTCCATCAAATTTATTAGCCTTAAGTGTAGAATTAAGTGGATTCTGAGACATATATAATGAACAGAAAATATTAGCAGACTTGGGCGTTAAATATCTAACGAGTTAAATTGAACCCATATACCATTCCTGTTGAACTTAATGTTTAGTTTAATTAAATAAAATACCCAAAGAAGTCCAAGTGAATATTTAATCTAATAAAATACTAACAAGCCCAAAAGTCACTTAATTATTTAAATGAATTCAATCCACGTAAATAAATAAGGACAATCAAACATGACTAGTCCAACTAATTATTTTTAGCCCATTTCTAATTAATGAATCCAATTCAGTGATTAGATAGGTCCATCTAGTAATTAATTAATGGATCCAATCCACTAATTAATTACCCCAAGTCTCTTTTAATTTAATCCAATCAATTTAAAGAGGTTAAGTCCAAAATTGATTAATCGAATTAATTAAATTTTGAACTATCCATCTAATTAATTATTCTTCATAAATGATCCGACCATTTATACTCTCCAATAATAAATTTAATTTAATTAAATTAATTCACCTGTTTCGAAGCTAATTCTAAATTATTTTCCTCACCCTCAGCTAGACTTGAGCGTGCGACCAACATAATTAATTAAAATAATTTAATTAATTATTTCGATTATCCCATAATCAGAAATAGCTCGTTACTATGGGTGGCCGTCTTACAACAGTCCATGACACTAGAGACTAGATAGTTGCGTGAACATTTAGGCTCCAATTTCATACGGGTACGGTTCTACTATCAACCATCTCCGGCTTTAGTCTATGGAATTGGGCGTCGATTCCCATCTTGACTAGGAACCTATGCTTTATACTCGAGATGCGTTTACTCAACTGATCATCATAGGAAATCCCTTACTAGTAGATCAATCGCTATGGCCATATACTTGGAGAGTCTAAACCATCTTAGAGCGCATAGGAGATCTCGCTGTCACAATACTGATAGGGGAAAGATTCTTTCTTGGAATCCACCATCATTGGTACATACTCCGATTGCACTAGATAAGGCTTGTGACGACCATGCCCCATGACACAGCCACATCTCGCCATATCCAAGATACAGTCTTCGTATGGACGTGACTACCATGATTCCTCAAGTTCGAGGACTTATCCTTTGCTATCAGAACCTGAAATCCCAATCATACTGATCAAGCTTTAAGAGGCTTCCATATGACGATTCCCACAAGTCAGTTTAGTCAGTCGAGTACCTAGCCAACTAACCCACTAAAACTGCACAGACGACTTATGTCTCATGCCAACAAAATACGACTGCAGTACTTTGTGCAAGTCTCTATAGGAATCTCGATGCCCTATCTTGAGGTCCTCAATTTGGAGCATTTCGGACCGACCCGTAGGAGTTGGTTTCATAGTCTTAAAACCTATGCGCAACCCAACTCTATGGGCTTAACCTTTTTGGTCTGTGGGTATTTCTTTGTGACAATGAAACTCTGTTCAAAATCAGTGGTAAGTACAATGAAAACACACTACCAACTTGACGAGTTTTTGCCATATTCATCAATCTAGTATTATTTAATAAAGATTGGCAATGGAAAACAATCAATCAAATTGACTTTTGGTCACTAATTCCAAGTACCAAAGCATCAAATGGATTAAAGAGAATGAGCTCTTTACCTTTCCCTCCATTCGTATCCCGTGTCTGGTCTCGTTCATCAGGAACCAGAGAGGTTCCCGAATCCGTTAAGTTATGCTGGGCTACCGAGGACGTAGACCACGCCCTCTCAGGACCATTTTGTTTCCACAAGTGCCGCTTGTGTTGGGGGTGGAACCAGGCGTTTCACATATACGACTTTAGGTACTTTCGGCATAGGCTTAGCACTCAGACATGCTGTGGTTGTATGACCAGGACTCATGCAAGTTCCACAATTCAGGGGGACCAATTCATATTCTACATTCACTTTGCACGATATTTTGTCTCCACTCTTCCTTGGCACCATAATTACGATATGTTTTGGCAGCTTCGAGTGCACATTAAGCAAGACACATACACTAGTAAAGTCTAGTCTTGTGCATGCCTTGGTAATAGCATTCGGATACAACAGCTTTCCATTTCCACTAGCCACAATACTTAACCCGGTATCAGTCCATAATTCTACCGGCAGGTGCCTGAATTTAATCCAAATCGGAACCTTCATATGTTTGTGTCTGTCATAAGGGGTTTATATAATAATATTACACCAAACCTCAAGGGAGGAGAGTGTAATTTTTCCTATTATATAATAAAATACAAGCTCATATAAGTTTTAACCTACTTTTTTGTTTTATTTCTATGTTATTCATTATTGTTTTAAATAGGTCCGTAGAAGTTTTCGAGGGTGTTCAATTCGGTTAACCGAATTGAACTGAACCTAATATCATAGATCGAAACAGAATCGAAAAGCCTCAGTTCGATTTCATTTATAAACGAAATTTTTTCGGTTTAGAAACCGAAAAACTGAATTATTTAGAAAAAATACAAATAATTTTTAGTATTTCTTCAATGTTGTCAAAAAATACCTATACAAAAATCCAACCAACGCCCAAGCACAACCAAACGAAGTCAACCAAAATTAAAATCAGGCATTTCAACAAACACCTTGAAAGCAAAACTTGCTCATCAAATTTCTTCAACAAACTGTAACAGAAATTTACAAAGAAGAAAAATCACCTATTAATAGAATCGGAGCAAAACTACGAAGGTGTGCTGATGGAGTCCAAGTTGTGGAGAGACTTTTGCAACTTTTCCTCTTCTGAATTTTTGTCATCTGCGAGAGTTAGAGAGAGAGTTAGCGGAGGGAGTCAGGGTTCTCAAATATTTTCAAGTCAGTTGTAGGAAGCGGATCGACCCGGGAAGCGGGCGAAAGCGCGAAAAATTAAAAAATGATAAAATCATGTGATAATTCAAGAAATAAATTTCAATCAAGGGGTGTACCCTTGATCTTTTCTGGGCATTCAGTGTATTAAAATAAAACATAGGCCAAGAAACCAGGAGAAAAGGACAAGATGCAAAAAACATAAATAAAGATTTACTATTGTCATTTTCTTGTACGGCTACAAGCGTTGACTCCTCTCCATTTTCTGATTCGTTCACTTAGAGGGTTCAAGTGTAGAACCCTCTAAAGCAAGTCCACACCACACTTTGGGAGATGGATCTAACCCTCTTGATAGAAAGGATTAGATCCAGTGTAAGAAAGTGAAACCATTTTACACTATCGATTAGTGCTAACGATTTCTTCTCGTTCTCTTGAATCTAATCAAGGAAACAAAATCATGAAAAAAAGCGTAAATTTCGTGGCTTTTGCTGCTCATGGTGAGGAAAGAGCCCTATGATGACATAGTGTTATAAAGCTAGTCTTATACTTCTACGTACACACTAACATTTGGACCGGACTTATTTTAATTTATCCAACAAATTAAATCAAGTCCAATAATAATCTATTGGTTTTATTATTTAATCTAATTAAATAAAATACCCAATAAAAAATGCATGTGAATATTTAATCCAATTAAATATACACAGGCCCAATATACACAATTAATAAATTCAATTTATTAATCAAGTCCAAATAATTAATTAGTCCAACTAATTAATTTAAGCTCATCTCTATTAATTAATGAATTCAAGCCATTAATTAAACAAGCCAACCACTAATTAATTAATGAATTCAATCCATAAATTAATTAGCTCAAGCTATTTAAATTAATCCAATTAATTTAAATTTGCTAAGCCCAAAATTTCATTAATCCAGTCAATTAAATTCTTAGGCTATCCATGCAATGGATTATCCCAAATAAATGATCAAATAATTTATTCTCTCTTCTCCATGAATTAATTTTATCCAATTAAATTAATTCATTATTTCGGAATTAATTCCGAATTAACTCCATCACTTCCACAATGATTTGTATGTGACTCTTTAGGTTCACTCTCAGTTGGAGTTGGGCGTGTATGACCAACACAATTAATTAAATCTAATTAAATTAATTATTTCTGCTTATTCCATAATCAAAAATCGTCGGTTACCATGGATGACCGTCTAGCAACGGTTCATGGCATTAGAGACTAGGTGAATGTTTGCATGAACATTTAGGCTCCAAATCATACGAGTCCCCAACCGTCTCCGTAGTCTAGGGTATGAAATTGGGTGTTGGTTCCCATCGTTGACTAAGCAACTATGCTTAATACTTGAGATGCATTTAGTCTACTAATCTGATCTAGGAAACATATCCCTGTTCGATCAATCCATTTGGCTAAAGACTTTTAGAGTCCAAACCATGTTAAAGTACATGGAAGAACTCTCTGTCATATACTGACAGGGGATAGATCCTTTCTTTGAATCAACCGTCCTCGATACATACTCCGACTGCCCTAGATAAAGCTTATGATGACCATGCCTCACGACACAGCCACCGCTCGCCATATCCAAGATACAATCTTCGTATAAGTATGACTACCATGATTTCTCATGTTTGAGAACTAATCTCGTAGTATCAGAATCGAGAATCCCAGTCATACGAACCAAGCCTTAAGAGGCTTCCATATGACGACTCCCGTGAGTCATTTCAGTCAGTTTACTACCTTGTCAACTAACCTACTGAAACTGCACAGATGACCTACGTCTCCTGCCGATGAAATATGGCTGCACTACTTAGTGCAAGTCTCCATAGGATCCTCGATGCCCAGTCTTGAGGTCCTCGACTTGGAACGTTTCAGACCAACCATCAGGAGTTGGTTTCATAGCCGCCAAACCAATGCTCACCCCAACTCCACAGGTTTAACCTTTTGATCCTTTAGCATTTCATTGTGATATTGAAACCCCGTTCAATATTCGTGGTAAGCACAATGAAACACGTTTACATCTTGATGAATTCTTACCGTATTCATCAATATAATATTATTTGATAAAGATTGTCGAACAAAAAAAAGCCAATCCAATTGGCTTTTGGTCACCTATTCCAACATCAATGACTCGAGTCAATTAGTTAAGTACTCATGTCTCAATTTTGACTCAATTTAGTTATATATGTTTATTTATAGACATTAAATAAATATATTAAGTTATGTATATTTACTATTTTATTTATATAATTTAAATGTAAAATGTATAATATATTAAATAATATAATATATGTTATATATAATTAATAAAATTAAAAAATATATATAAAAAAATGGTTTTTCAGTTTGGTTCGATTCGATCACCAAACAAGAAAAAAAATGGAGCAAAAAAGTGATTTGGTTTAATAAATTGAAAATTCAATTCGGTTCTGTCTGGATTGATGAACCGAATTGTGAACACCACTAGAAGTCTCAGCTCAACTAGTAGTCGGAGTAGATGGAGGTGTTAGTCAATTGTTACAAGAAGCAGGACAACTTTTGAATTGCCCATTGGTGGAGGATGTTGCAGTTAGTAAGTTTTTTTTAATTTATATGTTTTAAAAAATCCTAATCAAGTTCTCTTTCTTTTATATTTGTTTCTAGAGACATTTCATAAGCTGACAGAGGAGGGTACCTTGCAGCCGCCTCTAGCTAGATGTTGAGACTCACCCTCCAAGCGATGATTAAGACGTGAAACCATTAGATTAGGATTTTATTTTGTGTTTGTATTTTTGTATTTATATTTGAAGTTCAATTTGTAAGTTTCATTTTTTTAATATATTACTAGTACTTTTATTTTTAAAAATTAATTTTATAAATTTTATATTTAACTAAACATAATTTTAATATAATTATAATAAAAAATCAAACTTAAATTACTGACCTCAGTTCATGAATGAAATTCAATGCTCAAAGTGTAATAATCACTAAAATTATGAATTCGATAAGTGACAATAATTCATATCTATCTTTATATACCAAATCATTAATTACATTTTACAAATTCATACACACCTATCACACATATTTCTTTCAAATATCTAGCCTCTGAAACTGAATCTCAATAAATCCTTAGTTAATAATATTTTCGAATTTCAATAGAAACTCAAAATGATTGAACTGTCAAGAAAGGTACACGTGATTAATTTTTTATTTTTGAGTATCAATTTTAACTTCATCACTACTTTATGTTTTCCAATTTTATTCAAAAACTACAGTTGTATCCAATGAATTTTGCAAATATAACTGGTTGATTACAATACAACAATATGTACAAATTGATGAACTTTCTTACTTAATTTTCATAAATATTATCTCTTTGTTTTCTGCGTTTTCTGGAGGAATCTGATGTAGAAAATAATTTATTGTATTTTATTCATAAACAACTTGAATCTATATATATTTCTTTCTAAAATTCCTTCTTGTGTCATTATTACAATAATATTAACTAAAGACAAACCAAGAAATAAGAAATTAAGAGGAAAATATTATTAAAAAGGACAGAACAGAACATTCGAGGCTTCTGCTATCCCATGACGAGCATTGTTGTTTGATACACTCACACATACACACACAACATTTACTCACGCTCTCTCACTCAATCACTCATACTACACGTTTGCTCATGCCTTTTCTCCCTGAACACACTCACTGCAAAACACTGTTCAAGTCCATAAAGTAGTGCGTGTAGAGAGCCCTAGGAAGGTTACATTTGATTCCTTCAGTGGTCGAGAAATGGCAGAAAACTCCAAAAATATAAGATGAATTCTATGCATGCAACTACATTCTTCCTTTTCTCAAGTATTTAATTCTTTCTTTTCCCTTCTTTAGCTCTTATTTTTGAATTGATTTGTTAATTCGTCGTCATAGTGTGATTTGCCAACAGAATTCTTCAAAGAACATACACTAAAGATTTTGGCCAAATTATTCCATCCAACCCGAACTCAAATTCATCTTGTGAAAATTTCGGTGATGTATTAATTGTCGGATCCCATTTCTTGTGCTCCGCCATCAAATTTAATGAAGCTTCAGGTATATATTTTACTATTTTTCTTTGCGCCTCTCTAATTTTTTTTAATTAATTTTCTATCCTGTCAAAGTTTTAAAAATAAATATTTAAATTTTGAATATATTAAGAGATTCTTTTCTCATAATTAGGGTTCAACAAGAGATTCAACTTTAATTATTTGATAAATATTTTAAAATAAATTCATATAGAATTTTTTTTTACCTTATTTTTTGATATATTTTTTTACCATGATTGGAATCTGGGGTGACTAAACTCATATTTGAAAATACTAACTTCTATCCCACTAATTTTACCTTAAATTAAGCACAAAGTGGGGGATGAAGAAAAAGTGCAACAACAGTGGTGGCGAATGTCATTGAGGAATTTCAAGTTGAATGGTTAATTAATTAGTTGCCTTTCATTTTACGTAGAGTTTTGATTATGTTGGATGGTTAATTAATTAAGTTGGTGAATTCCTTCATTTGCTCCAACGTGCTCTACTTGCTACCGACATCTCTTCGTCTCACTCTTCCATGCTCTGTTTTTTTTCAAAAAGTACCATAGCTACCGTTTGTTTTATCTCCAAATTGATCTTTTAAATCCCCTTTAAAATGATACTCACACTCAGATCTTTTCACCTCAAAACTCAACACCTCATGGTGCATAATGGGTCAAGCCGGTCCAAAACTTGCATGGACTAGCCCGAAAAGCCATATTCAGGACCTGCCTAGTGCTATTCATGGCTAGTTTTGAGGTGGTCATGGGCCGTTAAATGAGCCTCAATTGAATCTATTTTTAAACGCAGGTCAAGCCTATGAATAAGCCCATTGAGACTTGGCCTAGGCTCAAACCCAACCAGATTGTGCCTGTTTTTTTTAATTAAATTGAGATATTTTTTGAACAAACTTAAATAATTTATAATTTTTTTGAAATTAATAAATCATGAACTAAATCAAAAAAATAATTAATTAATCATTAAACATCGTCAAAACTCTATTTAAAATAAAAGGGTCAAATAATTAATTAACCATTTAGCTACAGATTCCTCAATGACATTCTTCACCATTGTTGTTGCACTTTCTCTTCATCCTCCACTTTGTGCTTAATTTAAGAAAAAGTTTTTGACATAAAAGTTAGTGTTTTCAAATATGAGTTTAGTCACTCCAACTTTCTGCTCATGGAAAAAATATATAAAAAAATAAATAAAAAAAAAAAGACAAGCTTCATTGAGCATGATTTCTACAGCCTCAAGAATAGATTCTATATGAATTTATTTTAAAATATTTAAAGTTGAATCTCTTATTGAACCCTAATTATGAAAAAAAATCTCTTAATATATTTAAAATTTAAATATTTATTTTTTAAAACTTTGCTAGGAAAGGAAATCAATTAAAAATAAATTAAAGAGCAAAAGAATAATAATTAAATATATACCTGAGAATCCATTGGAATTGCTTGCGGAGAACATGAGATGGTATCCATCAAAAGTACGTCACCGGAATCTTCACAAGATGAATTTGAATTCTGGTCGGATGAAATATTCCAGCCAAAATCTTTAGTGTATGTTCTTGAAGAATCTTGGTAGCAAATTGTACGACAACGATGAATTTATAAATTGATTCAGAAATTAGAATTAAAGAAGGAAAAAGAAAGAATTAAATGCTTGAGAAAAGGAAAAATGGAGTTGCGTGCATAGAATTCATGTTACATTTCTGGAGTTTTTCGCCATTTCTCAACCACTAAAGGAATAAGATGTGACCGTCCTAGGGTTCTTTTCGCGCAGTACTTTATGGACTTTAACAGTGTTCTGCAGTGGATGTGTTGAGGGAGAAAAGGCGTGATCAAACGTGAAGTATGAGTGGTTGAGTGAGAGAGTGTGAGTAAATGTTGTGTGTGTATGTGTGAGTGTTTCAAACAACAAAGATCGAATAAATTGAAAAAAACTTCTGATACATCTGGGAAACCGAAATCAAGTGTAAGAATTTTTTAGAACAGGATAAAAAATATCTATCCCAATTTTATTCTATTTCAAATAGAATAAAATGGATCCATTTTCTTACATTGAAATCTAGCAATAGTAACATAGTCGTACCAATACAATTTGCCTTCCGTTCTGTCTTTTTTTCATAATATTTACCCCTTAATTTCTTCTTTTTGTGGTTTGTCTTTACTTGATATTATTTTGATAATTAGACAAGAAGAATTTTGGGAAAGAAATGTATATATATATATATATATATATATATATATATATTCAAGCTATCCATAAATGAAATATAATAAATTATTTTCTATATCAGATTCCTCCAAAAAAATCAAAGAAAAAGAGATCATATTTATGAAAATTAATTAAGAAAGTTCATCAATTTGTACATATTATTGTACTACCATTTATCTTTGAAAATTTCTTTATATACAACTCTTGTTGAGTAAAATTGAAAAACTCAAAGTAGTGATAAAGTTAAAATTGATACTCAAAAATGAAAAATTAATTATGTTTACCTTTCTTAGCAGTCAAATCATTTTGGGTTTTTTTGAAATTGAATATATTATTAACTAAGAAATTGTTGAGATTTGGTTTCAAATGCTGGATATTTTGAAAGAAATATATGGATAGGTGTGTCTGAATTTGAAAAATGAAATTCATGATTTGGTATATAAAGATAGGTATAAATTAATGTCACTTATTGAATTCATAATTTTAGTGATTATTACACTTGGAGCATTGGATTTCATTCATCAACTAGAGTCCACTAATTTAAGTTTGAAACTAATATGCAATTATATTAATGTTATATAGACAAACTAATGTGTATAAGAAATGTTTACACCAATGTGTTTGGTTCTTTGCCACCACAGAACATATCACTTTCAAATATTTTGAGAAGAAAATTAATTGACACTTTTGAATCCATTAATCCCATAATATATATATATATATATATATATAATAGGTACTTAAAAAAGCTAAAAAAATAACAAAGATTCCTCTGCTACAATTTTTTTATTGAAACAGACTCATTTAAAGGAAATACATTTTTAGTCCCCTATGCTAGTTAGAAGGTGTAATACATTTTAAAGGGACTGAATTTGTAATTTAAAAAATCCATCCAATGAAATTTTCATTTCAGAAGACTCATTTCTAAACTTTTATTTTATTGGACGAAGTTATTTTGATCTTTTTACCATATGAGTTTATAAATTTATTGATATTCAATTATGGGATTGATTAGTTATTTCTAACAATATTCATTCATTTGTTGTAAAACTCTTTTACAAAATGTAATTTTTCAACTTTATTAATTTTCAATCTTTTTGTTTGCTACATCCAATTTAAATGTTTAAAGCAACCAGTACAAACTAAGAAAAAAAGGTTTTGTAGCGATGAAATTTTAGATGGCTTAACACGAGTTTCAATGATTTTGCCAACAAAAAACCTTTATTCTAAAAATTAGGCGTCGTAAATAATTTTCGATGGTTACTCAATAGAAACAAAAAAAAAATCATCGCAATATGCATCCCACAAAAGGAAAACAAAATTACCAAATTTTGGTTAATTTGGGATGGAATATTTTCTGACCAATTTTTTTTTTTTTTTTTTTTTTTTGGTTATAGATGTTCCAAAGGTTTTGTTTCTAGCAAATTGTGCCGAAATTTATCATAATATTTTTGGCATCTACCACCTGAGAGTTTTTTAATTTTTTAAAAATTACTTTTATTTCTATGATTAAGTCCATAATAAATAATTATTTTTAGTTAAATATAAGAATAATAAAAATTATTTTTTAAAAATAAAATTACTAGTAATAAATTAAAAAGAAAACTAAAACTTACAAATTTAACTTAAAATAGAAATACAAAAATAAAATAAAATCCTAATCTAATGGTTCCATGTCTTGATCATCGCTGGTGAATCTCAGCATCCGGCCAGAGGTGGCTCTAAGGTACACTCCTTTGTCAGCTTATGCAACATCTCCAAAAAAGAAAGAAAATTTGGTTAAGATTTTTAAAAATTATAAATTAAAAAACATTTAATTTTTACTAACTGCAACCTCCTCCACCCATGGGCGGCTTCAAGAGCTGTCCTCCTTCTTGTAACAATCGAGTAATACCTCCATCTACTCTGACTGGTAGTTGAGTTGAGACTTCTAGGGAACAAAGAATTAGGTTAAAACATAAAAAGTTATACATCAGCTTGTACTTTATTATGTAATATGGATAATAACACTCTCCTTCTTGAGATTTGGTGCAATTATACCTAAACCCCATATAGTTAAAAAATTACATCTAGTACCCCTGAGGTTACTTCCATCTAACAAATAAATTCAACCGTTTGTCAAAATTAATTAGATGTGCTAATATTAGCCAAAAAAATGAATGAAAATTCATATTTACCCTCGATTGACTTATTACAAACTTATTGTTGTTTATCAAAATTTTTCAACTAAACTACCCTTATAACGGTGAACATATACCTCCTCACATGCATTAACGCGTAAAGAAGTATGAGGATAATTTAGTCATGAAAAAATTTATCTAACCTGCAATAAATTAGTAACAAGTTAATTGGGGATAAATATAGACCTTTTTTTAAATTTTTTTATTAATATCAACAAAGTCGATCAATTTTTGAATGACGAAGGGACTTATTTGTTAGACGCAAACAAACCTGAAGGGTGCTAAATGTAATTTTCCAAACCACAAGGGGTCAATGTGTAATTATAACAAATCTCAGGAGAGATCAATGTAATTATCCCTATCTAATTATATAATATATTATAAATTAGGTATTTGATGTTATAATAGTCTTTAGTATTTTGTAACAGTTTTATTTTATACTATTATATGGTTTGGTTGCCTATTACAATATTCAGTTACACTATTTTATAGTTTATTACAATATTATGGTATATTATAATATTATATACGTTATTATAGGGTAAAATACACTTTGTCCCCCTAAACTATTTCTAATTTAACAATTACCCCATAAATTAACAAATGTAACAGTTACCTTATTAGTTGGACAAAAATGCCCTCATGTTTTGAATAATTATATTATTATAAATATATTTTAGTATTTTTCATATTAAATCATCACCAAATGATTTATTAATCAATTTTTTAATAAAGAAAGAATTTAAGTTAAAGGTGGAGTATAAATTAATAAAATATGGTAGATACACAATAAATTTAATATAACCCATTCTATTATTACCAAATTAATAAACTCTTTTCATGATATTTTTGTGTATTTTTTGTACTTATTCACTACTTAACTTTGAGTCTGTAAAATATAATAAAATTCAAACTATTTAATTCACTAATTATATAATACTTTATTATAATTAAAAGATATTTTTTTAATTAAGAAATTATAATTAAACTTAAAATGCAAAATTGTTAGAAAAAGAAATTTTTTGAACTATCACAACAAAATAAAAGAAAGGGGGATTGGGGCGGATGAGACGACCGTTCGAAAGCCCGTTCTTTATTGGACAGTTATTAGCACTCTTGAGGAATGAAAATTGATTGATGATGTCATGGTCCTCCTTTTTTATGTTGTGTGGTTTTGGAATGGCTCGACCATTACCAAAGGCATTCCAAAGGAAGTGTTATAATTAGTGTTCTTTAAATCAGTCCAAACTTGTAAGTAAAAATAATTTGAACTTATTTTGAAACACATTATTAAAGTTGGGGATGGTCTTAAGGAGACCGTTCCTATATATATGACACAATTCGTGTGTAAAAAATGACATTTGCTAAATTCATTCCAGAATGAGTTACAATTTGGAACACTTTTAGTATGTAGCAGGTCAAACATTACAAAACATGTTCCAAAGTACGAGTTTTATTTCATACGGAATGTGCTACAAGTACCGTGTCTGCATATGTTACAGTTTGAAACGGTTTACATGTATTATTAATATTGTATTACTAAACCCATTCCAAAGACAGTACAACACATATACTTTAACGAATACAAACCGTTCCTATATGTGGTCTTATCACCATTGCCGGTTGCACATCAACGGCTAATTTTTAACGGATATTTTTGTGTGCCAGGAAGATTTTCAAAGATCGTTCCAAATTTTTCTATATATATATGTGTTCCTCTGTTTCAATTTAATCTCACTATCTTCTTTCATTCTTCTTATATTCTCTCTATTTCTTCAATCTCTCTCGAATTTTCTTGGTCTCTCACTATCCCACAAATATTTTATACTATTGTTTGCCAATCTCTCTCAAATTTTTATTGATATTTGAATTTATTTTGATCAGGTAACAACTTCAACCCTTTATTTGTCAATTTATTATATTTTTTATACTTTTGTCAGTTAAATTTAATGTTATAATAATATGTATATATATATATATGTGTGTGTGTGTGTAGGACTCATCATGTTAAGACAGTTGAGGAGATGGATGTATGAGAAGAACCAGCCAAGGAGCGTGGGTCCTACTCCGGAGTTTGAGGATGGTGTTACTGCCTTTATAGAATGGGCTAAGTCTCAACATGCATATAAGGACGGTGAGAAAATTAAGCATCCTTGTCAGAAGTGCAAAAAATGAAGTTTTCAAAACCCCAGACGAGGTAAATTTGGACTTGTATATGAAAGGTTTTATGCCGAAGTATTATAATTGGACTTCACATGGTGAGGAGATGGTATAGGATTACTTTGATGATGTCATCGCACCCCCTTTGCAGGAGGAGCATACTCCCGCTGCTCACAAGGGTACCAATACGCATTTAGCTAATGCCACGCAGATAGATTACGCGTAAATGAGGGTTTTTTTATGGCGCCGGGCCAACTTTGTGATCTAATTATAACCAGGATGGTACGCATGATGGTGGTACGAGGTCTAATCCTACTAATGCCGGGCCTAGGTCATATTATGGTGGGGCTCCTTATGATTAAATGCCAAGACTGGCAGATAGATGTCACGATGTAGTGCATGTTGCCGAGCAGCCATTGTGGAATGGTTGCACCCAATCTCAATTGACATCTCTTGCTGAATGGGTGAATGTCAAAGCTGATGGTCATACTTTAGAGCGAATATATGATCGAATATCCTAGTAGGCTTATAATATATTGCCCTTCGACCACACCCTACCTCTCAATTACTATAGTATGAAAAAGTTCATAAGGGACTTGGATTTACCTGCTGAGAAGATTGATGCGTGTAAGAATGGTTCCATGTTGTACTGGAAGGACGACAAAGATATGGAGTACTGTAAATTTTGTGGAGAAGCTAGGAAGAAGCCAACCAGGGAGTGAAATCTTAACTGTAAGAAGACCTTGTACGCCATTCTTGGGTACCTGCCGCTTACCCCTCCCCTGTAGAGGTTGTATACTTCAGAAGCGACTGCTGAGCAAATCACTTGGTAAGCCAACCATCAGACGGAGGAGGGATCCATGTGTCATCCGTGTAATGCAGAGGCATGGAGGTATGTTGACCGGACATATCCCGATTTTTTAGTAGAGCCTCGTAATGTTAGACTTGGTTTGTGCACGGATGGGTTCACATCGCATGAGCAGTACAGTAGTATGTATTCATGTTGGCCCATTATACTTACACCATACAATCTTCCATTGGGAATGTGCAAGAGTTCTGAGTATATTTTCCTAACAATGGTGATCCTTGGCCATTCCAATCTAAACCATTTAAGGAATTGCAGAATTTGTGAAATGTGAGTGTAGTGATGCATGACAATGTAAAGAATGAGACATTTACGATGTGCTGCGTTGATGTGGACCATGAACGACCTACCCGCCTACGGGATGATGTCGGATAGAGTACCACTGGTGTAATGGGGTGTCCAGTTCGTATGGAAGACACATATACATTTTATTTGCAGAATGGTAGGAAGGCGTGTTACTTTGACTGCTACAGATATTATCCTCCTTCAGGACAATCCGTACCGTAGGAACAAGAAAGCATTCACTAAGAACGAGTAAAAAGGAAGATTGCACGTCCAAGATTGATGGGACAACAGATCCATGATTGGGTTGAAGACTTTAGTCCTACAGTTGAAGTACCGTTAATACTCCAACCCGACTACGGTAGCGAGCATAATTGGATAAAGAAAAGCATCTTCTGAGGGCTCGAACTGGGGGACGCATCTGATACGACATTATCTTGATGTCATGCACATTGAGAAGATTGTGTTTGACAATATATTCAATACTGTGATGGACATAAAGAAAAAAATGAAGGACAATTTTAATGCATGAAAGGACCTAAAGATCATATGTAATCGATCAGAGCTTGAGGTGAATGAAAGAAAGCTGAACGTGATGACAAAGCAGTATATACCCTGACCAAGGGGCAGAAGAGGCGGGATATGTGAATGTATTAGCCATCTTAAGTTTCCCGATGGTTACACATTTAACTTGGCACGTTATGTCGACATGAAAGAGCTGAGGATGCACGGGTATGAAGAGCCACGATTGTCACATATTCATGTAGAATTTGATCCCAGTTGCCTTCTATGAAATGCTTCCTGAGCCTGTGTGGAGTGTGTTGATAGAGGTTAGCCCTCTATTCCAGATTCTATGTTCTACGAAACTAGATGTCAACAAACTACAAGAATTTGAAGGTAATGTCGTGACCATCTTATGCAACCTTGAGAAAATATTTTCCCCAGCTTTCTTCGACTCAATGGAGCACCTAATTGTTCACCTATCATATGAAGCGCGCGTAGGAGGGCCTGTGTAATGTAGGTGGATGTACCTATTTGAGAGGTAAGTATACGAGTTATTCTAGTTTTCTTAAATAGTTCTAGTGTCATATGTTTTCTAAAAAATATTCATCGATTTAGATTTCTTTGAGACTTGAAAATGAAGGTGAAAAACAAAGCACACATCGAGGTGTCAATTGTAGAGAATTACCTTATAGAAGAAATCGGTCTATTCACTTCTCACTACTTTGAGCCACAGATTCTCTGCAAACGGAACATGCCCCTTAGAAATGACGACCTAATGATGAATGAAAATCATATCCAATCGTCTATTTTTAACCACCTTGGCTGAGCAAGTGGCGCCTCAAAGAAGAGGTGGCTCAGCGGCTCAGAGCGTCACATAATCGAGATGTACATCTTATGCAATTGTGAAGTAGTCATGCCATACTACAAGTAAGTGTAAAGATATCGATAGTTTATTCACATTCCTATTTTAGAGTTTTGACCTCCATATTGATGTGTATTCTATTTTTTTTACATGCAGGTCTTTTTTTTAATTAACTCCATGAACACCACCATTCAGAGGCCCCAAACATTAAGGAGCTAGTAGCTACTGAATTTAAGGATTTATTCAACCATCATGTAAGTAGTGCCTATGAATTGTGTCACAACTTTGAGACAATCAGTCATCAATGTCTGAAACTCGAATTGAACTACACGGACAATGAGCTGTTGAAGTTGCATTATCGGGGTCTTACAACCGAGGTCATAATATTCCTGTGTTACTTTGTGAATGGTTACTATTTCTACACTGAATGTCAAAAGCTCATCTTATACGGAAGTGGACAGTGACTTATACTCGAAGAAATAATTCAATTAGATTATCCACTTATTGCAAACATTCAGATCATTTTGTTCAACTGTTGTTGGGTCGATCTTGTGAGAGGTATGAAGATACATCCTCGTTATCACCTTATTGATATAAAGTTCAAGAAGATATACAAAAAGAACGAACCAATAATCCTGGCACAATAAACAGTACAAGTATACTACATAGAATACCCTAGAATGAATAGAGATACAGGAGACCTGATGGCTGTATGCAAAACAAAAGCCAAAAGAGTCATTGATGACTCTCGATGGACTGAAGTCGCATTTTAATAAGAGCAGACAATACCCACTCCACAAGTTGTGACGGACAATCATAGTTATGACCTGCATGACCCAAATGGTATACAATTAGTCGTTGATCTTTATCTTGCAAATCAACAAGTTGCAAGTACATCCCCCTCAGAGAATAGTGAATCTAATGACCAATCTGACGAAGATTGCTTTAATGAGAATTATGAGATTGAAGAAGACAATAATTATGATTGAAAGTTCAGTACTTCTGTAATTAAACATCTGTAAAAATTTCTGATTAAATATTTCAATGAGTATTTTGTAATAATTATATTTTTTTAAATTTGTTCAAATTAGGAATGGTGATAAGTAGCCTTCACCGTTCCCAAACCGTTCCAAATAGGAACGTCCAATAGACAGAACTGTTCCTTATATAACCATTCCTTATTGTATGTGAATAATGTTAAATTCAAGTTGGAATGGGCAATTAAGTATGAATCGTGCCTAAAACTATTACAACATTCTACCGAGAAAATGAGGAAAGTTGAAAAAATAGGAACGCCAAAATAAAATGACCGTGCCTAAAGGAGTTCTAGAAAAATTCAAATTGGCGTCAAATGAAAAGTGGAGGGAAATTTATGTTTATGAATGATTGTTAAAAATTTGACCGTTCCTAAGATGAATTTAAAGAAAACCGTGCCTAAAAGTATATAAAAACCGATCTAGATATGAATATAAAGAAACCGTGCCTAAAGGAGTAACATTACCATACCTAAATATAATAAAATATTCCTAGTTCACTTTCCGGTTACGATATCTCCACATCCGCGAGCCTGATTTATTCCAAACTTAAGTGCATATAAATACTACACATACACTACTAAAAATGCGGGAATTGTAATAGTTTTTTTATAACGGCCAAAAGCCGTTACAATTATAACACCTATTGTAACTACTTTGTAACGGTTTGAGAGAGCTGATGTCATATGGGAAAATTTTATCTTCTTATTTTGTAATGTCCAAAACACGTGCATAGGGCCATTACAATCAGTGTGTTGTGCGTAAAACCATTACAATATTTCATCCGTTACAATATTGTACCGATTTTTGTAACAGTCAAGGCATTGTAATGAAATTTTCGGATGAAATAGAAGCCGTTACCAATACTATTACAATGACCGTTCCAAATGCCATCACCAAAATTTGGCCGTTACAATAGCCATTACAAAACAACGGCTATTTTTTAACGATTAATTTTCAATGGCCATATTAGGAGTTACAATAGCTGTTACAAAAACTTCTACAAATTATCTTATATATATGTGCAAGATGTTTTTATTTCATTACAATTCATATTTTAAACAATCTTACTAACCAGAAACACTCTCAATACTCGAATTTTCTTGCATATTTACTTAAGTGGCTTTGGATTAATATTCAATTAATTACATATAATATCGCTGGAATACTTGGACCGTCGATCAACTAGCTAGTGGTGATCGTCTTTTGAGTTGGTCGACCAAGTAACAACATACAACTAATTTAGTATTGTATTATATTTAATTAAATTAATTATATATATATTGCTAAGTACATAGCTAGTGATTAATTTAATTAGTTTTTATGATTGATTTTTAATTTTTAATTATATATATATGTTAGTTGATATATTTGTTAATAGGCATGTATTCACCTAATTAATTAGTGTAATGCATGTAATTAATATTTTTAAATTTATGAGTTGCGATCAAATTAGCTCGAAATTATAGCTTAATTATATGTTGCATATGTGTGAATTTTTAGTATATATATATATATATATATATATATATAATATTATCATGTTACGTGAATTAAGGAGATGGATGTGTAATAAGAACCTTCCGCGGAGGGCAGGTCTTACACCAAAGTTTGATGATTGATTTAAGACTTTCATAGAATGGGTTAAGGGTCAACATAGACATATGGATGGAGACAAAATTAGGTACCCTTGCCGAAAGTGCAAGAACACAAAGTTTGGAACACCCGATGAAGTTAGTTATCATTTGTGTATGCGAGGGTTTATGGATGAATATTATAATTGGACTTCGCTTGGAGAGGATATTGTGCAAGATTATTATGAAGCTCCCAGTGTCCCTTAATTTTTGGAGGAGCCAACCTCAACTGGCCATATTAAGGGTAATTATCCACAGTGGGGTGATGAGCAACGTATGGATTGGGCTCAAAGGGTGATTTTTGATGTAGCCGGGTCGAGTTATTTTGCTTGTTCTCGTTAAGGTGTACTTGATGATGGTAGGAGGTATTGCCCTGTGGACGCCGGTACTAGTTCATACGTTTATGGCTGTGGTGGCCCATACGATTATGATGAGTTAGGGTTGACAGACCATTTTTCCAATATAGTGCATGCTGCTGACCAACCTTTGTGGAACGGTTGCAATCAATCTCAATTGGGTATTGTTGCTGAGTTGGTGGATATCAAGACGAATGGTCATATTTCTAAGTGAATATATGATAGAATATCCGAATGGGCTAATAGAATATTGCCCTGCATTCACACTCTGCCGGAAGATTACTACGACACAAAAAAGTTGGTAAAGGATTGGATTTACCCGTTGAGAAGATTCATGCATGAAAGAATGGTTGCATGTTATACTGGAAGGACGGTGTCAATTTGGAGCACTGCAAATTCTGTGGGGATGGTAGGTACAAGCCTGCTCGAGGGCGAGGCCCATACCGGAAGAAGTCCCCATATGCAGTCCTTAGATACTTGCCACTGACTCCCCGCCTGCAGAGTTTGTATTCTTCGAGGGCGACTATCGAGCACATGATGTGGCATGCCACACCTTAGACAGCGGAGGGGTCGATGTGTCATCCATCCGATGTCGAGATGTGGAAGAATTTTGACCGAATTTATCCTGATTTTTTAGAAAAGCCACGTAATGTTCGGTTGGGCCTTTGCACAGATGATTTTGAGCCACACGGTCAATACGATCGTACTTATTCATGTTGATCGGTTATCATTACACCGTATAATCTTCCCCCTAGTATGTGCATGAGTTTCAAGTACATGTTTTTGACGATAGTAATCCCTGGCCCTTCTAATCTGAAGCGTCTGATAGATGTGTACCTGCAACCATTGATTGAAGAGCTGCTGCAGTTGTGGCATGTGGGTGTGAGAATATACGACCATGCCATGGATCGGGCTTTCAATGCGGGTGTCAATGATGTGGACTGTGAACAACCTACCCGCTTATGGAATGGCGACTGGGTGGAGTACCGCGGGGGTTATTAGATGTCCAGTCTGTATGGATGATACAAGGACATTTCATCTGTAGTATGATAGGAAGGCATGCTATTTTGACTGCCACAGACAGTTTCTCCCTATGCACCATCCATACCGAAGGAATAAGAAAGCCTTCACAAAGAATCATGTCGAGAATAAGGTTGCATGTTCAAGGCTAACAGGAGACTAGATCCTTGATCGGGTTGCAAATATTAGTTCTGCAGTTGAAATGCCGTTGCTATTACCTAATGGCTATGGTAGCGATCACAAGTAGACAAAGAAAAGCATCTTTTCGGATCTTCCATACTGGTCAACACTTCTTCACGGTGATGGACATCAAGGGAAAGATAAAGGATAATATGAACATACGGAGGGATTTGAAGATCATATGTAATCGTCCTGAGCTGGAGTTGGATGAAAGTAGACTGAACATTATGCCTAAAGCAGTGTATACACTAGGGAAGGAGCAGAAGAGGAGAGTATGTGAATGGATCGTGGCCTAAAGTTTCCTGATGGATATGCATCTAACCTTGCATGCTGCGTTGACATGACAGAATTACGGATGCATGGCATGAAGAGCCATGATTGTCACGTATTCACGCAAAAATTGATCGCGATTCCCTTTCGTGAAATACTTCCCGAGCATGTATGGAGCGCGTTAATTGAGGTCAATCTATTATTCCAAAGCATATGCCCGACCACCCTGGATGTTCACAAGCTTCATGAATTGGAAAACAATGTTGCCATCATCATGTGCAATCTTGAGAAGATATTTTCGCTAACTTTTTTCGACTCAATGGAACACCTTATTGTTCGCCTTCCGTATGAAACAAGCGTAAGGGGGCCAGTGGAATACAGGTGGATGTACCCCTTTAAATATTTCTATGTGAGTTGAAGAAGAAGGTAAAAAACAAAGCACATGTTGTTGTCGAGGCATACATTATCGAAGAAATCGGTCTGTTTACGTTATAGTACTTTGAGCCGGACGTGCAATCCAAACGAAACATGCCACAAACAAATGAGTAGTGCACAAGCAGCAATGATGGATTCCAGGTGTCTATTTTCAACTACCCTAGCCAAGCTAGTAGTGCCACAAAGAAAAGATGGCTCAGTGGTCCAGAACGGCACATCATCAAGACGTACATTTTGACCAACTGTGAAGTAGTCGCACCATATTACGAGTAAGTTATTAATTCTAATGTAAATTCGCCTTATTTAATATACATATTAAGTGTATGCATTTATACATACTGGTAGAAACGACGTGCGTTGCACGTATACTTATTACCTTGACAAAATATTTATATTATTAAGAAAGTTTAATTAATAAAAAATATAAAACATTTCATAAATTAATAAATATTATTTTGAAATCTAATAAATACTGTATAAATGAAAAGATATTATTCATTAATTTTAATGAATTTGAACTTTTAAAATTATTGTAAAAGCTTTATGTTCAATAAATATTCAAAAGTTAAGTAAAAATATAACTAAATAAGTTGGTATGTACACATAGTTTAGTTGTTCATTTGCTTGTTCGATTTTATTGGCAGGAGACAGTCTCTAGTTTGGCTTCATGAATTTATTAAGTCTTCTTAATGCAATTATTTATTATATACCCACTACATGCCGTCTGAGTTTCAATTTATTTTTCTTATTCATTGTTTACTATTTTTATTGTCTCTCAAAGATATTAAATCATTTTTTTTTTATCAATTTGATGTATTTACTTTATCAACTTTAATTGAAATTTTGAACCAATCAAAAGTAAGTGAATTAATTAATATTTTATTTTTGATTTTCTTTTATAATAGGGAATGTATCCATTTTTTTAGGCGCACCCTCATGCGCATGGACAATCAACATCTATCTTAATTTTTATTAATTTTTTAAAAGATAGTTATAAATATTATAAACATGTTATATAATTTGAATTATTTTAAAAAATATCATTAGTAATAATTGCTAAGTGTTAACATAATAATTATGATATGGTGTATAATACTTGCAATTTATTAAGATAATTTTTAGAAATATCCTTAATGAATATATAGTTTACCTGCAATATTTTAAATTTGTTGATTCTATTTTTCAATTTCCTTCTCTTGAACATTGTTTCTTTTCGTATTACTAAGTAATTATTTTGATGCAATTATTGAGAAATACAGTTTTAACTTTGACTTTTCTATGAAAAATTCTAAGAAAAATACATTATGTTTGTTTTAATTTTAAATTTATTTTCAAAACAAGTCAAAACATACTCAATGTTTGTCATCCTACAAAAACACCTTATCTAGGTGTTTTTAACTGTTTTAATATAAATACATACATATATACACACACACATATACATAAATATATATAAAAGAGACATGATTTGACAATGAATTGACAATGAACAATGATTTTTTGTCTCCCAAAATACAACATTAAACATACAACCCTATAAAAAAAGATATGATTTGACAATAAATAATAATTTTTGTCTCCAAAAACACAACATCAAACATACAATACTTATTTTAAATTATCTAAAAAAAAAAAATCCAAAACATACACACTATCTCTAACACATACTTATTTATCTTTGTTTTTCTCGCTCTATCTCCACAAAATACAACAAAACACTCTGAAAACGAATCCAAACACTATGTTAGATTCTTAGATTGTGTTGGTTATAGTAAATTATACGAATTTTGCTATAAATCTTATCATATTTTGTTTGGGTCTATTCACCTCTCTATTAGTAGCGAAATTCATGTTACAGTTTACATATTTTAGACAATTTAATAACTTGTTATACTAAAGTTGAAAGCACTAATAGTTCTCTTAATTTCAACAATCTATCAAGTATTTGTCATTAAAATAAATAAAAAAAATTCTATTTATGTCTTTTACTCTGTTTTATTTTAATTTTAATTTAATTAAATTCATTTATGTTAGTTCTTCATGATCAAACCAAAATATTATTTAAATTTAAACAATCAATTAACAATTCTTTTATAATTCTTATTACCTTAAAATCAAACTCTTTTTTTAAAAAAATCTAAGATTCAAAAATACAAATTCTTTTGTAGTACTCTTCTTTTTAGAAAACATCTAATCAATTTATACTATTTGCAAAAATATATCTAATCATGCAGCTAAATCCCAAGTAGAAATTATCTTACACATACGTTCGAAAATGCAATTATTTTATTTATTTTTTAGTTCAATAATTCATGAGAAAGTGCGCTAGAATTTTACTTAGCAAAAACTTGCCCTTTTCTGGTACAATTTCAAGTGGTCAACTTAGTTATTGTTTAAACACAATTTTAATTTTACAACAAGATTTTTTATATTGTAGTTCTTTTTATGATTTTAATATAACTATATCTAATATAAGTTCTCATAGACTTTTTAAAAATTAAACTATCTCAAATTAAACTAAAAAAAAAAACCACAGAAATCAACTCAAAGAAAAAAAAATCAAGCAAAATTTTGAAAAGGATATAATTTTGAATGCAGTCTATTTGCCACATAATCTCATTTTTACTTTCTGTTTAAATCTTGTTTTAAGCTCTTTTGGAATCTTGATAACTATTATTGCCAATTATTTTATCCCTGTTAAGTTAATCCAACAGTTTTTTTTTCTATTATATTTTTTTCTATTTTTTGTGAGTTCCACAAGTACTTTTCACTATTAAATTTAGCTTCTTCTCAAGTTTGGATGCTAAAGGATAGATCTCATTTTATTATTATTCTTTGTTTATAAATATTTTTAATTTACCAAAAGACCTGCTAATTTAACTCTACAAATTTTATATATTTGCATAATTAATTAGAGTGTTTTGAGCTTGTGTAAGGAATTTTATTTTTCATGATTGAATTGATAAGTCATAAATTGATGACACAATAAATTTAAATTATTGAGTTTCTAACCCTAGATATTGAAGAGAAGGCAATTGAAAGTAAGAATTCATGGATATTTTTTGAAAAATAAAGAGGTGAACAACAAAAGTTATTCCCTCAAACATATATATAAATACTGGGTAAAATCTATTTTGGTGCACGAGTTTTGTTATTAAGGCCATTTTAGTACCGTGGGTACTACAAATGACTCATTTCTTCTTCTTTTTTACAAATGACTCAATTGATACCCATAACTTACCATTAATATCACTTTGGTAACCCATTGATGTTTTGCATTTATTTTCTATTGTTTATTTAAAATTGAAAATAATAAATATTCTTAAGAAAACTTTTCACAAATACCAATGGATATATTCTATTTTTTTTTAGCCATCCTACTTTTATTCTTCATTTTTTGTTATCGAAATTATTATATTTTTATTGTTTTTGGTACTCTTTAGTAAATTTATTTTTTATAATATAAAAAATGCATTACCGAATAATAATTCATACAATCGTCAAGTCCACTCAAGGAGCTTCTTCTTATTAATTAATATAATAAAGATATAGGACATAAGTATTCCTCATCAAACACATTAAAATTTGATTGCAAAAAATTAAATTCTAAATTCTATAGCCTAAATTTTATACTATAATTTTTCAAAAATTAAAATAGAAAATTAAATGTTCTTTTGGAGATTGCAATACATCTTGAATTTTACTTTTAATATAATTAATTATTAAATAATAAATTATTTTATAAATATTTATAATAAAGTTAGTGAAAAATAACCAAAAAAATTATTATCAAGTATAATAATCAAAATATAAAATTTGGAAGTCAAATGGTTCAACCAACGAAGAAATAATCTTTTTGATTGACATTTATGCAAAAAAAAAAAAAAAATGGTGTAATAAGGTAAAATGATCATTATATAAACATTAATTAAAAAAATAAAAAATATTAATTGGATATCAAAGTGATATTAATGGTAAAACTTAATATTAACTAAGTCATTTATATTTAGTTATCAAAATGTCGTTAATGGCAAAACTCATATATCAAGATGAATTTTACTCTATAAATAATAGACCCCTCAAAATATGAAAATTTATGCTAATTGTTTTTACTACTAAAATGGATAATTCTAATTATGTTTGAATGTGATACTGATGCATATCAGTTTGTTCAAAATAATATAATTATGAGTTATACAAAAGTAAATGTTTTCCCCCATAATTCAAGAAAAATGATAGATAGTTCATTCATATGATGTCATTAATCATTATAAAAATTTAGTTGACGTCACTACAAAAAATATGCATCTTTGTCATGGATAATTATTATACTCAAAAGTGAAAAATTTTATGGTAAATAATCATTAGCTCCAATTATACAACAACTAATTAACCATTGTTTCAACAGATGAGGCCAAAAATTAGCCATAGTGAGAAACCATCGCAAGTGTTTTTGCCATGATGACTAAGACTTATGTTAAATACTTTGAACATAGCTAAGAATACAAGTTTTGTTAGTAAAATATATATAGAAAAACAAAAGAATATTTAATATTTGAACCTAGATGTTTGATATACACTATCTTTTCAAATGCAAAAAGTAAAAAACATGATAAAAGGAAGTCTCATTTAAGAAAATGGCTCAATAGCTACTAAAAAAAAAAATATTAAAAGTAAAACTTTTTATGCTAATTTATATTATTTAAAGCCAGTGTCGAACTAATTAGGAAGTCTAACTTTTGATGCTAATCTATATTATTTAATATATATTATAAATAATTCGTTGCTAAATTCTTTAGCAAGTAAATTTTTGTTGTGAAATTCATTAGCAAGTAAATTTCTTGTATTAAATAATGTAGATTAGCAATGAGAAATTTTACTTGCTAATTAGCTCAATGCTAATTTTTTTTCATTGCTATTGAGCCATTTTCTTGTAGTTTTCAAGCTTAACTTACATAAATATATTATATATCTTTCACTTACTTATGCTTAATACTAATATATAATCTACAAATAGTTTTTTAAATAATTGCAATTAGGTTCAAAATTATGAATCAATTGATAGTCTATTTGATTATTGTTTTTTTGAAAATACAGTTTTAATATTCCTTTTTTTATTTTTTAGTTAATCTATATGTATGAAATATTTTCTAATAGTAATTTAAAATTAATTTATTACTCAAGATTTATTTAAGAATTTAAAAGAAAACAAACCTTAAGAAGCTCATTATTTGTTTAATTTATTTGTAGCCGCAACATCAAACTTATAGTTTTCCTATTGAAGCTATTAATTTTTTTCATAATTAAAATTTTCAACTAAACCAAAAATAATATTATTGAGAGGAATTTCCTAAATTAATTTATCATATTTAATGAAATAAACATACATTAACTAAATATTACACAAATTGTTATTAATAATATGTTTCTGCAATTCAATATATATTTTTGCGAAGGCTTTAGATTAATAATTATTAGTTAATTATTTGAATCGCATAAGACCTTGGATAAATTTATGATAACTACATAAATAATGCTAAACAAAATAAATAAGAAAAGTAATAAGTATGATTGATCAAATATGGTCCATTTAAATTTTAGATAAATTATATTTTACCATCAGAACTATGCATGTTTTTATACTTTGCCATTGAATTTTTTTTTTCTTTGTCAATTTACCATATCAACTTTGGAAAATTTTCACTTTTTCATATATGACCCTTTTTTTCTTGATTTTTCTATCAATAAAATATCACATGTTATGTTTATGTGAAATACCACATCGGATAACCTTGAAATATCACATGTGCACTGCATGTGATATTTTTTCGACAAAAAACTTGATTGAAAATTATTTATAAATAGTAAAGTGCAAAATTTCATAAAATTGAGATGGTAAGTTGATATAAAAAAAATTCAGATATCAAAGTTTAAAAATGATCATAATTTGAGTGGCAAAATCAAAATTAACTCTAAATTTCATATTTGCCAAGTTGGTAATTCTTATATATATTTGTGAATAATTTATCGAACGACCTAATTAATAATTATTTTTATAATATCTGTTGCAATCTTGTTAATAACTATATATTAATTAAACTATAATATGTGATATAAAAAAGTTACAAGATCTTTTAATCATTCACAGTTTTTACAATAGTATAGTCAATACTTATTTATGGTTGCATGCCCATTTTTTTTCTTTTTTTTTTCAGAAATAGATATGTGTGGAGATGGTTTAGAAGTAACTTTTACTCATTTTTATAATTTTTTTTCAAGGAGCTATTCCTATCTTACATTATTGAAAAGATCAAATCTTGTACACCAATATTTTGTTCTATTGTATTAGAGATAATTAAAAAATTATATAATATACACAATAATTACATCTCAAATGCTCAAATTATATTTTAATCTATCTTACTACAAAAAGTGTTCAATTTACATGATAAAGATTTGGCTGATTTTGATTTGTCATCTAACCAATTTTAATATGTCAAGTGATCTAACTAATTCTCATTTATATCTATGTCAGAAAATTACTCAACATTAAATCCTTTCCATTTTCATGATTTTTTTGAGTCATTTCATGTTATATCATAGGAGTTTTATCTAATAAGTGTATTATATTATGAATATAAATAATAAAAAATAATGAGTAAATAAGTATAATGTGAAAAGCAATAAATAGGAATAAATAGGAATAAATATGAACAATGTGAAAAGTAGTTAATAGGGAATTAATAAGTATATCACTTTACCATTTTATCCCTAAAAAATTAGTATTATAAGGATAACTTAGTCCAATCCAAAAAAGAAAGAAACTATTCATACTTTTATATAGATATAGATTATTGATACATGTATAGATCTTACTTGAATGAGTTGTACCAATACCACCATCCGGCCGACTCAATTATTGATCGACTTACATCGACTGAATTCAAGGATTGGTTCAAACGACGTGTAAGTTGAACATATCCTTTCACTTTAAATTTTGGAAACTATGTCGTAACAACGTACAATTTGAAGAAAAATAACTTATCATATATGAACCTGTAGGTACATCCCGAGCTAAATTATACGGACAAAGAGCTACTGAAGTGTCATTATTGGAGTACCAGTGCAGAAGTGACATCGTCCAATGCCTACTTTGTCAATGGGTACAACTTTCAGACTAAACAACACAACACCGGCAAGTCAACCATGAATTGAGTTAGGTATGTGTCAAAAAGTTTATCGTATACAGACAAGGAAAATGATTCCTATGGAATCATCGAAGAGATCATTCAACTGACATACCCACTTATTTTGAACTTGCACATCGTGTTGTTCAAGTGTCGTTGGGTTGATCCAGTTCGAGGGATGAAGGTGCACCCAAGCTATCACCTCGTTATTGTAAACTTCAAGAAGGTGTACCAGAAGGATGACCCATTTATATTTGCACAACAAGTAGTACAAGTATATTTCACGGAATACCCAAGTATGAAGAGGGACAAAGCACACTGGATGGCTGTTTGCAAAATAAAGGCTCGAAAAGTTGTCAATGATTCCAAGTGAACTGAGACAGTCGCAGACCAGCCAGAGGAAGTTGTACCAGTTCCTATAGTAGTCGTCGACAATCAATTGTACTATTTACGTGACCCTAGCGGTTTACAAGTTGTGTTGGAGGCTACAGGTATATCACGAAGACAATTGCATGAAAATGACGATGGCAATGAAGACAAAGACGAAGACAGCGGCAGGGACGACGAGACTGATGATGAGAAATATGAGCTACATGATGCACATTTTTTCAAATGAAGTAATTTTTATTATACAATATTGTTAGAAAATTAATTTTTAATCCATTTTTTTATAATTTGGAATGGCCAAATAAATGAATGGCCTTACAATGGATGTTACAATTGATAGCGGGAAAAAAGGACGGGATAATTTTGGAACGGCCAAATTAAGAAATGGTCGTTACAAAGGCCGATACAAGAAAAGAAATTTGAATTTGAAATTAAAAAATGGGTGGGAATTTTTCATTTGAAAGCCCATTACATACACTATTACAAAGGCCGTTACAAAAAATTTAATTACAAGAGCAGTAACAAAAGCAGTTCTCAAAAATAAGTCACATGGACCGATTAACCCATACAGTGAAACACTGTGATTCTCAGGTACATCAACGTAATACTAACATTTATGAATATATACTTTTATTGCAAACTTTGAACATATATCAAGGTGTTGATTAATTTTTCATAGTCATAATGTATTTTTGTTATATTGTTCCACTACAATAATAAGTTTTCGTAGCATTAAATTGTCAAGAACGACATAGTTTTTTATTTGAAAAATTTACAAAAATAATAACTATGTATTTGGAATTTTCTTTGTAACTGCTTTTGTCACGGCAATGGGCAAAACGACGTCGTATGTGTTTTGTAATACACTTTGTAACGTTTTTTACATGGCTTACTTCAAGAACATATGTAGTAATGGCTGTTGTAATGGCTCTATATTTTTATAACTCTTATTGTCATGATTTTTGTAACGATCATGGCCGTTCCAAAAATAATATATAAACGAAAATTTGCCGGTTTTTTTTCTTCACCTTCTTCTTCTCTCTTTTTTCTCTCTCTCTCACTCTCTTTGTCTCTCGCACTCCCTCTCTTTTCTCCCTATCTCACTCTCCGCCGCCAGCCCCCTTCACCGCCACCGCCACCAGCACCCACCAAACCCCGTGCCCGCCACCCACCAACGCCACTAACCCCGCCACCGCTACGCCACCCACCCCCACCATACCAGGTTTTCCTCTTATTTTTTTATTTCCGAAAAGAATTTCAAAAATAAATTTTGAATTATTTTAGAAAATATTTTCTGCAAATATTTCTATTTGGGTTGCAAATTTTCTATTTAATTTTCTTATCTGAATATATAATTATTGCTTGGTATAGTTTGGAAATTGTTAATTATTAGGTATAATGTATTATTTTTTCTTAACCTAAACTATAATTTTCATAAATTAAATTATATTTTTTCAGAAATTTTAAGAAAAATGGTTTATTTTCAAATATTTATGTAAATGTTAATTTCAGAAATTTTTAGATTAATTTTTGAAACTTTAGGTTTAGAATTTCAGAATTTAAAAATTAATTTTTCCTAATTAAAGTGTAATTTTTGGATTTTTAAATAAATTTCTGAAATTAAAAATAAATCTCTAAAAAATTCACAAAATAATTTCTGAAAATTTTGCAAATAATTTCTGAAAATTTTAAAACTTTATTTATTAAAATAATTTCTGTAATTCTTTTATAAAAAGAATCTGAAACTACAATTATGAAACAAAATATCTTCGGAAAATATTTTCTGAAAAATAACTAATTCTTGTTCTAATTTTCTGTTTTTTTTTCTTACTTTTCTAACTATATAATTATTTGTTGGTATAGTTTTGAAATTGTTAATTTTAAGGTATAATGTGCTGTAATATTGTTTTTTCTTTCTATAATTATATACGGAATTGTATGAAGATTGTTAGAAATTTATAATTTTGGTAGAAATATATTCTTACAATTTTTGGGAAATTTGGACCTTATGGACTTTAGAAAAAACTTTGGACCTTATGGACTTTAGAAAAAATTTGGACCAAAAGATAGGACCTTAATGAAATTTTAAGAAAAATAATATGACCTTATGTAATTTTTAGAAAAATTATGTAGTTTAGATTAATTTTTAAAAATATTTTCAGATTTCATTTTCTGAAATTAAAAATATTTGTTTAAAGTTAATAAATAATTTTCTTAAGTTAATACGGACAAAATTTTCCATTTAAAGCGTAATTTATGGAATTTTAAATAATATTCTGAAATTAAAAAATTGATCTTCTGAAACTAAAAATAAATATCTATAATTAAAAATTAGTTTTTGTGCACCTAATAGGGAAGTAGCCTAATATTATGAAAATTATGCACCTAATTCTAATTTTTAGAAAATTAAATGACCTTAATATAAATTTAGGGAAATAGGAGATTTATGAAAATATTAAAAAATTAAAAAAATGTGTTTTTTATGTTATATTTTTTAAAATTATAGATCTTGTCTACTCGTTCTTTGCATCCCCCTGGAATGTTGGGGCTAAGGCCGTGGTCGTGGCCCTCCCAGCCCTCCCCGAGATGAGCCAGCGGATTCTACACCACCCACCCCGTCATCAGAGTTTGTGACCCAGCCTCCGTCGATTCCTACTAACTCCACAACAGTGGGGTCAGCTGCGGCGGGGGCCACCAGCTCTGAGGTCCCGGCCCGGCCGTAGGATGCAGCGCCACTACCAACACCACCAGCACCACTTCTTCCCCTACAGGCCCAAAGGCATTACATAAGCTTCCAGAATGCGAGGTAAAAACGCATTTTTAATTTATTTTTAATATAACTTGTAATATTTAATATTTTTTATTGATTATAACATTTTTAATAATTTTTTCAGGTCCGATCGCGCTTTTCACACTGTCATTAATAATGCGGTCAAAGGACAATATCCGCATCCGTGGACCAATATATCGCAAATCCCACAAGACCACCAGCTATTCTGGTTCCAGAAGTTGAATGTAAGTAATTGTATTTATTGTTTATTTTAAATTAAAATTTATGATTACTTTTTTGGGATAATTTTGCTGACCTCCCTTTTTACTATGGGAATATACAAATCCCCCTCTTACTATGAAAATTACATAAACCTACCTTATTGGTTTATTATCATTACAAATTGGCTCCTTCATTAGTCAAAATAACTGTCAATGCTAATTTCAATCCAAATATTTATTTGATCTTCTTATTTTTTCCCTTGGATGGGATTTTTATAAATTTTGCTGAAAAAAATATCCTTGAGAGTGAATTTGTTTGTGAGACTGCAAAGTTTGAAGATCAATCATGACCCCGATGGATTTCTCACCATAGCTCTTGTGGAAGGGGGAATGGTTTTTATGGTATGAAAGGGAAGTTTGATAGAGAAGGAAGGTGATGGGTCTTTTGCCAGGCTTGATTATAAATATAGGAAGGTTACATAAATATTTGAATTGAAATCTGTATTGACCGTTAATTTGACTTTTGAGAGCTAATTTGTAATGTTAATAAACAAACATGGTAGGTTTATGTAATTTTCATAGCAAGAGGGGGGGATTTATACATTCCCATAGTAACAGGGGAGGTCAGCGTAATTATCCCTACTTTTTTTATACACACTGTTAGGTAATTTTTTTTATATCAATTTTGCTGGTTTCTTACTGGTGGGACTGCAACAACGAGAGCATGTTCAAGCTCGTGAAGTTGCAGGCCGGGAAGTTCCTGCTGAATCGGTTTTGCGTACCCTCGGAACCAGTTGGGCAGACCGCTGTGGCTGGCCGAGGAGATCTGGCGCCAACTTCTGGAGTTCTGGCAAGCCCAGAATTCCATGCATAGTCGGCCAAAAATAAGGTCAATCGGGCGGCCAATTCGAAAGCAGCAGCGACCGTCTACCACGGTGGGGCATCATTAGTTGGGGCGCACAAGCGCAAGTTGGTATGTCCATTAATTTTTAATATAATTAAATTTTATTTTTTTAATTTTTAATGACTTTTAATTAAAAATGACTTTTGAACAGGAGACACAACTCAGACGCCCAATCAATCAGATGGATGTGTTCGAAAAAGTGTACAAGAAGAAGGACGACGGCCAGTAGAGCGGTCCGAGGTCGGAGGAAGTCGCGGAACGTATTACTTTTTATAAATTCATTTTTTACTCTAATTATTTAACATGTTTGCAAGAGGCGTTCTTAAGGCTGTTGAGGGATCGCCAAGCAGAAGAAAACCACAACGAGGAATAGACACCCTCGTCTCAAGCCTCCGTGACTACTTACGAGTAGCAATTGTGGATGTTAGCAGCGGGAGATCGAAAAGGGACCGAGTATTCGATCTTAGCTCTGAGGCCCACCACATGATTGCTGAACACTCACAGCCCAGCAGTTCTACTGCTCCTATGCCCTCGCCGCCATAGCCGCAGAGTGACGACCTGCGTGATCGGGTCCAGATGATCGAGCGCTACATCAGAAGCCGCGATCCGGACTGGCTCGATCGTGTAGTGCCCCAGCCTCCAGCTGACGCCACCGCACCCGATGACGACAACGACGAGCATGCCCGCAGATGACCATGATTAGATTAGATTTTCTTTTTCTAATTTTGTAAAAAAATACAATTTAAAACAATATTTCTATTTTTATAATGCATTTATTAGTATTTTTTTATATTATGTGTTTTTTATATTGTGTTGAAAAAAAACGTAAATTAAAAAAAATATTTAAAATAATTATAATAAAATTAAATAAATTCAATTATTACTTTATTACAAAACAAAAAAATTAATTTTTTGTAATTGTCTTTGTAACGGTTTTTGTAACACCAAAAATTTGAGAAATTTTAAAGGCCGTTTCAAATACTGTGCCAAAAAGAGTTATAATACTCTGTACAACTGTTAGAACAACAGGTATAAGGACCGTTACAATACAAGTACTAAAAGCAATTACAAAATCCGCTACTATGACCGCTAAAAATAACGTGCCAAAACAAGTTACCAAAATATTCCACCATGTTACAAAAGCTTTTACTAACGCCGGGACAAATTAACAGGAAACTATACCTAAAGTTGTTACAAAGCCTGTTACAAATATAATTTCCATACAGTCGTTACAAAAAAAATTACAAACTGTGTTTTAATAAATCGTCTGCTTTTGGAACGGCCGCAGGGAAGGAATTACAAAGGCCGTTACAAGTTGTAACGGTTTTTATAATGGCCATTACAAATTATTTGCAACGACAGGCAAAGCTACGTTAGTCGAAGTCGTTACAAAAGCCGTTACAAATAGAAAAGTCGTTCCAATAATCTTAAAAAGCCATTACAATAAATTATTTTTTGTAGTGATATGTGCATATATGTAGCGATCTGATGTCAAATCACATGATCTAATTAACAGTTGCATCATTTTGAATCTCGTTGATTGTGAATCAGATATGATATCTAAATATTCCTATAACAAAAATACCCAAAACTTCATTGAATGTAGTATTCGTCGATTTAATCATATCCAACAGCCTGATTAAAATTTTATCAATTTGATTAGGCGATTCAGTATAACAATATAAGATTCCACTTACATCTATTTAAGATTAACAATCTTGGATATAAAAATATACTTGATCTGCTAAGCATGTATCAATTTATCAGAATAAATTATTGTGTCCAATGGTTTAATAGATTTATGGTCTACTTTTGTTTGATCATTAACACGGCCGGAACGGTTTTTCCTTCATTTTAATTTTTTCAGTTAAAAAAAAATTTGAAACTTGTATTGGAATGGTCATTTAAAAATCCCACTAAAACGGCATTGTCCTCACATAAACCGACATCGTTTAGGATGTTTTGGACAAGTTTTAGGAACATTTATTTTAATAACTGACCCTTGCCAAAATGAACCCAAAACTGACCAATCCATAGCACATGAAACAATATCGTTCTACTTAATTAGGAACGGTCATGGAACGGTTTGTTTATAATGGACCGTTCCTAGACCGTTCCAAACGGGTTCTTTATAACGGACCGTTCTTAGACCGTTCCAAATTTTAATATATATTTGACACTTTGTAGATGTTTTTTCCATCTCTCACTCTCTTTCTCGCCTATTGTCTCTCTCTCTCTCGACCGTGCCACTTTAACTTCCTCCTGCCGCTGTCGTTCGCCGTTCCTTTATCTCCCTCTTCCACGTCGTTCGTCGTCCCTCTTCGACTAAGCTGAGTTTTCTCTTTATGAAAATATTTTCAGAAAATACTTGATAAAATATTTATGAAAATATTTTTCTAAACTTTATATTTGGATACCTTAAAAATGTTTTTCTAAAATTAAAATATTTTTCCTATCATTAAAATATTTTTCATGATATAACATATTTTTCCTAATTTAACATATTTTCCTAAAATTAATTTTTTTCTAAAATAAAAATATTTTTCTGAAATTATTTCAGAAATTAAATTCTTTAGTTTATTGTGTAATTTAGATCATATGGTGTAATTTTGTCAAATTTATTGGATATTGTGTAATCTTTGCAATTCTTGTGTAATTTAGATCTTATTGTTTAACTTTTGTCAAATTTATAGTATAATTGTGTAATTTCTACAATTCTTGTGTAATTTAGATAATATTGTGTAAATTTTGTCAAATTTATTGTATAATTGTGTATTTATGCAATTCTAGTGTAATTTAGATCATATTGTGTAATTTTCATCACATTTATTGTATAATTGTGTAATTTATGCAATTCTTGTGATAATCACAAAATTAGGCTAATATTTCACATAATAATATTATTTGCATAATAATATCAAAAAACACAAAATTAGATTGATATTTCTAATAATAATATTATTTACATAATAATGTCAATAACCATAATATTCAAATTATAATATTATTTAAATAAAAATACAAATAATCGCAAATCGAAGTGCGTGATTCCATATATTATGAAATTAGGATAATTTTTTCAACATTTACAAAAACTAATACTTACTATAATTTGTACAAATTATGTCCAGTGGTATGCCTCTACCACTTGAACGACATGGTCATAGCCGTGGCCCGCCACTTCCACTAGTGTCATCTGATGCTTCCCATACTAGGTTGTGGTTGTGATTCCATAAATGACCCTGATACAAGCTAAATGTGACGCTTCCCGACGCTAATACTATTTTATGCAAAGTTAACTTCCACGTCTAATTAAAACCTTTTACATAGATAACAGAAGCCATTACATTGTCAGTTATATAATATCATCAACACAATTCGCAGGAGTGTCATCTCATTCATAACCTTTAGACATTTCTCCGTTGTCAGTCACATCTCATACTCTTTCTTCAAAACTAGCACGAATATCACCTCTTTCACAATTTTTATACATATCTCAGCCTCATATAGCAACACAGAATTATACATATCTTGATAGCTAGACAAAACCATTATAACTTATTCACAAACCATCCTCTCTATTAGTGTATCGTTAACGTTCTCAAAATTTAAAACTTCTAATTTATTTGACTTGTGATTGGAACACCACATACTGGTCCGACCTGACTTGGAAACAACGTGGACCTAATTCTCGAGAGTGAATAGAACCTAGTGTCTACACCTGAAAAATATTGCAAAGGGGTCAAGGAGGAACCTAGGAAGATGTATTACCTTGTAACCGAGTCTTTGCTTTCAACATATGATGGCCAATTAATAGTGGAGTAGGCTTAGAGTTGAAAGAAGTTGGTAGATGGGAAAAACAAAATAGTGGAAACAAACCCTTTTAAGTACCGAACCACATGAATGGTTGCTTCTAGTATTGATCTGTAGGATGTTGTAAGAATTGACTGAGTTGTTGAATAAGAAATGATATATTTGGGTCATGTGAACCCTAGATATAAAAGTCTCTCCACCAACCTTCTATATTTGTCTGGCTAAGAAAAGTAAGGCACCTTGATGTTGAATTCTAACCTGTGAGGCAAGGGATTACCACAAGCTTTTGCATCAGTAAGGTTTACGATCTTAACATGTGTACTGTTTATTAGATAAATGAGATGACTTGGGTTCTACACAAAATTGGTAATGAAAATATATGAGAGAAATTCTTGGGTTTAGGGATGATAATTTTGGTGATATTATATGAATGAGATTTAGAAAAATAAATATTGATTTCAGAGCTATGTAATAGAGTTTCATTCATTGATAAGCTCGATTTGGGTATGAGAGAGGAAATGATGAACTCGGTTTAGTTACATATAACATTATTATACATGGGAACAAGATTAGTACACTTGGATAATATGATATAATGGTTGTCTTTATGTGTTGGACAGAATACCTCAAAATTTGATATATTGATGGAGTGATAGTGAATTAGAGTCGTGTTTGTGTACTTGATGTAGTATGTGAGAAAGCTCACAGTACACCATAGAAAATACATCCTAGTAGTATAAAATTGAAGTAAAAGTGTGTCTAAATATTAGCAAGGAAAAACAGAACATTAGACATCAGTCCAATCTTAGCCATGTTTTTCTTGACAAAAGATAGAAATTCAGAGAGTTCAGAGTATATAGAAGAACCAGTGGAAATTCTGAATGGGATGATAAAGAAATTGAAAAGTAAAGATATAGCCGTGGTAAAAGTCAAAGGGAGTAATCACTTTCAAAAAGAAGCAACTTGAAGGTTGAATAGAAAATGAGAAAGAAGTATCCATATTTATTCTTGAATGGGTAGATAAACAAATTTCAGGGACGAAATTTTTATTAGGAGGGGAGAATTGTAATGCCCCTAGAATTATTTCCTAAAAATTCTCATTTATTAAGTATAAGAATATGGATATATAGAGTGATGAATTATATTATAATTGTGGTTAAAGAGATAATTAGAAGATGAGTTAAATGATTGTAGTCATTTCAATATTTGTGAAATAGGAATTTTGGGATTAAAGTGTAGATTGTGAAGGTGAAGTCGAAACAAATACAATCTTTTCTTAATATATGTACATATATATGTATAGACTCACACTTTTAACTTATATGTGAAGGAAGCGGATCGGTCCGGAAAGCATGGAGGAAGCACGAAAAATCAAAAAATGATTAAATTAGGCAACAATTAAAAAAATTAATCTGGATCAAGGGGTGTACCCTTGATCTTTTACGGGCGTTTAGTGTACAAAATAAACACATATACATAGGCCAAGAATAATACGAGAAAATAAAGAGCGAAAAACTGTAAATCGAATTTACCATTCATCATTTTTCTCGTATAGCTACAAGCATTAACTCCTCTCTGTTTTCGTTTCTGAATCCGTCTATGGCGAGATCTCGATCTTGAGACCCTCCAATGACACACCACCACTAAGGATGTGGACATTTCATGCTCGCAAAATCTCCACAGAAGAGATGGAGATAAAAATAATTGCTATGAATTAATGTGTTTTGATCTCTTTATCATTTTCTTTGATTTCTAAGACCAAAAGAAAAACTTGAAGATGAACAACATGGGAGAGTGAGAGAGGCATGAAATTTTTGAGGTTTGGAGAGGCTAGTATGTGTTGTGTGGGTGGCTAGGGTTTAATGAAGGTATATGTATGACCTAGTCATACACATACAAGGACTCCTAACCTAGCTAGGCTCCAAAACAACCATCCTAACCCTAGGGCATGGAATTGGATGTCGGTTCCCATCTTTGATTAGGCAACTACGTTTAATCATCGAGATGCGTATATTCTACAGATCCGATCTAGGAAATCTATTCTTGATTGATCAATCTCTTTGGCCAAAGACTTTTAGAGTCTAAACCGTCTCAGAGTGGATAGGAGAACTCTCTATCATATAATGACAGGGGACTGATCCTTTCTTGGAATCCACCGTCCTTGCTACATACCTCGACTGTACTGGATAAGGCTTATGATGACCATGGCTCACAACACAACCACCCCTCACCATATTCAAGATACAGTCTTCGTATATACATGACTGCCATGATTCCTAAAGTTTGAGGACTAATCTCGTATTATCAGAACCAGGAATCCAAGTCATATCGATCAAACCTTAAGAGGCTTCCATTTGACCATTTCCGTTGGTCACTTCAGTCAATTGACTACCTTGCCAACTAACTCACTAAAACTGCACAGACGACCTACGTCTCTTACCAATAAAACACGACTGTAGTACTCAGTGCAAGTCTCCGTAGAAGCCTTGATGCCCAGTCTCGAGGTCCTCGACTTGGAACGTTTCAGATCGACCTTCAAGAGTTGGTTTCGTAGCTACCAAACCTATGCGCAGCCCAACTCCACGGGTTTAACCTTTCGGTCTGTGGGCATTTCATTGTGACATTGAAACCCATTCAATATTAGTGGTAAGCACAACGAAACACGTTGTCGTCTTAATGAATTCTTACTGTATTCATCTATCTAACATTTTTTGATAAAGATTGTCGAATGGAAAACAGCCAATCCAATTGGCTTTTGATCACCCATTCCAAAAATCTCCCACTTGACCAGTAAACCAATTACCCATGTTGCTCAGAAGCTTCTGAGAATGAGCAATCTACGATATCGGCTCGATTTCGTGGCTCTACTTTATTTTCTGTTGGATCTACAAAGTCCAACTTTGTATTTTCTTCACCATCGCTGGCTGCAGATGGTTGTTATCTAAGAATTTTTGTGGATCTTGTGATGAGTTCTCAGGCCCACAAGGCTCTCGCCTTAGCCTTGTCGTTTACCTCCAAGGCTACAATTGGCTCGGCCGTGTTAGGCACCACATCCATATTATGGATATGGTTTTTCGATCCTAACCACTTTCCTAGATTGAGTTGTTAAAGTCTTCCCACATTTAACTTTTAAGACGGGCGGTCTGCTTGAAATTCTTTCAAGCTACCATGCCTACCATCAAGTCCAAACAAGGCTATACTTTGGACTTATCTGTTATTCACATGAGTCTGGAAGCTAGTATTGCTTTAGCCTTCCAATAAACTCTTCGCAAAATGTGTGTTAGAAACACTTCTTTAATCCTTATTAAGGTATTAAAGAGTGCTTTTGACAACTGTCCACTGCCAATTTGTGTATTTCTGATATATGTTCTGTCATGCCCTAAGCATACACAACATCAGGTCCAACACACCAAACCAACACTTTCGTGTTATCTTCAGCATAAACGTAGGGGTTTCCAAGACATCTAAGCTTTCTTATCAATTAGACGTAGTTGAGTCTTTAATAGCTTAAGATTTCTCATCAGTCAGCTATGACTGAGTCTCAAACAGCCTTGAGCTTTCTCATCAATTTTCTAAGACTGATTCATGAACAACTCGACCCTAATGTAGGAATCATATTTCTTTTATGGAGAATTTCATGAACAATTGTATATTAGTGTCTTTAGTGTTCCTAAAACATCTTAACCTCATTCTAAAAGAGTAAGCCGTTTACACAAAAAACACATTGGAACTCACTCCAACTCCCATGACCTTGGGCTCATTCTATCATATCATACCCAGTATGATCCTCTGATAAATCGAATATTCCAATTTTATGAACTGTCAAACCTAATTTGAACTTCCTAGTGAATCCTTAGGCTCCAAACCGTTGATTCTGAACGATGTCTGACATGCTCCTCATGTCCTATTGGATTAAAATCCAATTCCATGGACAAATAAGGACTGGAATATGGTCAGTTAGAAATATAGTTGATTAAGAATGATGCATTTGAGAATTTGTATGAAAACTTACTCTCACTATTTCCTTGACATGTATAGAACTATCCTATCAACTTAAGTACTTTGTAGGAAGATAGTTTAATCATACAATAATGGCTACTCTGTTTCAGTGAAACACAGATCAAATGAAGTCCAACTTAGTTTGATTTCTTCCTTATCAGAGACCGATCAACTGTGATCCTTTCAGGAAGAACGTCATCGAGTGAGAACCACATTCTCATTTTTTATATTAAAAAAACTCCCACTAAATACACACCCTCTCGATTCAATCAAAATTCGATCATGTTGGTTTATCACTCGGAGTCTAATTCTTTGAACCTCATCAAACAAAATTAGACTTGTGAACCCCCACACTGATCTTGTGTATTTTAGTAACTCACAAATATCACACTAGATCCAAACCAACGTGTAACTGGCAAACTCATTTTTTTCCACAAAAGAGCTTTTGTGTCTTTCTCCTTCTCAGTAAGGTTTTGAAAGCTAATGGATCAAAATCGCCTATTTCTAGTGCTCTTTGAACCCATCACTCTTTCTCTTCCTTATCTAGAATAGATCAACCTATCAGGACTGCAAGCTTGAGCTCTTGATTATTATTTTATTTTTTATTTGAGTATGCATAATCCAATTATGAGATAGTATACGTTTCACCCAGTAGACATGAATCCCATTCATTGTCAAATAAAAGACTTTATTGTTCAAAACATGTAATCAAAATTGTCCAGCAATAATTGAAAATATTATTTCGATCATGCTAGGTTACATAGATACTATGCTAACATGGTCACCACTAAACCTAACTGAGACCCTAGTCTTTGCAGCAGTAGCGCCTCTATCGCTAAGCTTTAGGACCTTCTTATTTTGGTTTTTCTACTCCTCATTATCATCTGCAAACCATTCACAGGTTTATGAATTCGTTGGTATCCATATCCAATACCAATAGTAGAATAGTGACTACATTAATACTTAATTAAAGACTAATACCTTCGTCGGAGAGGAGCTTAGGACACTCCCTCTTTCAATGGTCCTTCTCAAGCAAAAAATGCAAACATCATTCAAAATTCTTGACTGACAAGCCCTCTTCCTCTTTTCTTTACCCTTACCTAGTGGTGTAATAGGAGCACTCGAAGTGCTAGCAGCAGTAGAAGACGTCTCACCCTTCTTCGTCTTCTCGCATCTGACAACCTTGCCCTTCGCTTTAGAGGTTGAAGCCTCTCCCACTAGTACCGATGTTGCAAATTTTTCAATCATTGTCTTGTACTTGATCAATATATTAATCAACTCATGAAGGTTTTCCTCAAGCCCATTCATGTCATAGCTGATAGTAAATTGATCAAGGGAGTGAGATAGTGATTGTAAAATCAAGTCAACGTACGTTTCTTCCTCCACGAAATAAGCCTGTAGGTCTTTGAGCTTCTCCACTAGGACTAGCATCATCACTCCATACTCTCGTACAGACGATCCCTTAATCATTATCATGCCAAGAATGCCTTCATCACGGCATATCTAATATGCCATGCCAGTACCACATAAAATTCTTTCATGCAGTGTATTATCGACCAGACGTCCTCATACCTTTTGTAATATTTTTGGATCTCGCTACTGATCGAGCCCAGTACGATACTGTGTACTTTCCGATTGTTCACATGCCATTGGGTAAACTTTTCAAATGCCAAACATTCTCCGGCCAGGAACCTTTTCGGCAAAGTCCGAGGTAGAGACTTATCTAGAACATAAGTCTGGTTCTTGAAATCGAGGACTATCCTAAGATTTTTCAATCAATCCAAATAGTTGGTTCCATCAAATTATTAGCTTCAATTACATAGTAAGTGGATTCTTAGACATTAATAATAAACCGTGAAATATAAACAGATTATGTTAGATTAGGTTCAAGTTAAGGACTTAGACTTCAGTCATTAATCCTCTCACTATTTTTGTGAAAACACATCACTCTCAAATGGGGTTTCGGGAAAACTATTTTTCTAATGGGCTTGAGGTCTACAAGCAAAATTTCACATGTCCCACTTTTACGATTCACATGGAAATAACCTTGTGGGGGGTATCCAATACCATTCTCGTCCTACGAGATCTCCAAGATATTTTGCCACACATTTTTCAAGTGATTCTGATGACTCCAAGCACATCACGTTATTTGGAGTTAGATCGACCCATCAACCGAATCATAGTGCAAATTATCGCCCCCCCTGACTCGTGAGATAGGGAAATAGAGCATAGTTTTTTCATTCACAATAATAGTGCAGTTTCATTTCAGTCCATATGCGCCATGACTTGTGAAACCACGTATGAGTGAAATCAGCTTTCTCACTACATTACTGTGGATGGAAGGCATGGAAATTACATCACTTGGCATTAGTCCTAATTCATCAACCAAATCATAGCACACACTATCGCCCCCCATGACTCGTGAGACAGGGAAATAGGTATGTATTCAGTTCGTTCACAGTAACAGTGCAACTTTAGTTTAGTCCATACATGCCACGACTCATGAGACCACGTATAGGTGAAATTGGCTTACTCACTATATTACTTTGGATGAAATGTATGGAATAACGAGCCATTTGTTTATTTTCATTTTTAGGGTCTAATAATTTAACTTGGTCCAATCAAGTGATAGTTCATTTTAATATGACCAAGAACTCATCACAATATTAGTATCTTGCATGATAAGTATATCTAATATATTAATACATTAAATAAAATGCATTGCATGCAAAACAAAAACCTAGCATGCCCCTTTTGGATGATCACAAGCCCAAAAACCTATATGACCCATTGAGCCCGTAGTGGATCTATGGTCAGTCTAAGGGTAGGTCTACGCTATTACAAGATATATAACCCATCAACATGCTATGGATCTTGTAATCTCTCTTTATTTCTTCATCTACTTCGTGGGCTCCGTCCTTAGGGCCTCTTTTCCATGGATCTCTGTGGGCCATCCTGTGGCCTCCTCCATGGGCCTCCATCGTCTTGGTTGCTCTTTGCAATTATTTAAAAATAAAATAAATGTAAAAACCTCTCCACATATTCTACTCTCATTACAACTTAAAAATAAACCCCAATCAATAGTTGGGGAGAGTACATTAATAAGGAGAAAGCAAGCCTTAAACATATTAGGTTAAAAACGAAGAGCAAAAGAAAATAAGAGACACGCATGCCCCAACCCAATAGAAAATAAACCATATACAGGCTGTAATGGGCTTCGTGATTTTCCATGTTAATCCAATTAACAAAATAACACATTTATTTTCAAAATAACATGCACATAAAATATAATGCAAATCATGCATTATAAGAAATGATATCCAATATCATAAATTAATACACATCCAATCTCAGAAATTTATATGTAACATAATGCAACTTAATAATGAACATAAGTGCAACCCATGCAAAAAATGAATTCTTGTTTGAAAACCTATTCAAATTAATTTTAATAATTCTTGAATATTTTAGAAAAATATGCAAAAAAATCATAAAAATAAAAAATATGCAAACTCTAAAAAAACAAAAAAAATCGGGTAAGATGCCCAGTCGGTCGGCCGCCCGCCTGCCAGCCAATCGGCACGCAGCGGTCGTCTGTGCATTTTTTCAACTTTTTTTTTAAACTTCCAATTTTTTCCTGCAATTTCTGAAACAACAAGAAAATAATCAATTTTCAGAAATTCCAAATTTTGAAAATTCTCATGCCTAAAATTAAATGTAAAATTAAAACACATAAACCCTAGATCTAGATATATAATTAAAAACAAAAAATTATGCTTCCAAAGCTGATTTAAAATTTATAAACATGTTGAAACACGTAATACACGTTAGATTCTAGGCATATAGATCGAACCAGGCTCTAATATCACTTGAACGAAGCGGATAGGCTTGAGAAGCGCGGAGGAAGTGCAAAAATAAAAAAATTATTAAATCAGGCGATAATTAAACAAATTAATCCCAATCAAAGGGTGTACCCTTGATCCTTCCCGGGTGTTTGGTGTACAAAATAAAAACATATACATAGACCAAGAATAATACGAGAAAACAAAAAGGCGAAAAATTGTAAATCGAATTTACCTTTCGTCATTTTTCTCGTACGGCTACAAGCATTGACTCCTCTCCATTTTCATTTTCGGATCCGTCTTTGACAAGATCTCGATATTGAGACCCTCCTAATAATGAAACACCACCACTGAAGGATGTGGAGATTATGTGCTAGTAAAATCTCCATGGAAGAGATGGAGATCAAAACAATCGCTATAAATTAACGTGTTTTGATCTCTAAGACCAAAAGAAAAACTTGAAGATGGACAACATGGGAGAGTGAGAGAGGCATGAAAATTTTGAGGTTTGGAGAGGCTAGTATGTGTTGTGTGGTTAGGGTTTAATGAAGGTATATATATGACCTAGTCATACACATACAAGGAGTCCTAATCTAGTTTGGCTCCAAAACATCCATTCTAACCGTAGCCACCCCTCATGCACGAAATTGAGGCTCCAAAATCAGCCAACACACTCCAAAATTTCCTCCTTAAGTTAGCCAAGGTCCAACTAAGGCCTTAGGCTTGTATTTAATGGATCGGACTCGATAAAATCAAGTCTATGACACCCCTCCGTAATCACATTCAATTACCCTCATAACTCATAATTAAACCAATAAGATAATTGACAAATTCAACATTTGATAACCACCTCAAACAAATTACATGCTTCATTAGAGTATTTAGCTATTACAAAATATAAGACACCAACTTAGTTACAATTTCATATTCTTGTGTCCATATATCTGTAGCCCGAATTAGAACGGCACCGACGACCCACCTATACGGCTGACACTGACTTATGATCTATTTCCTGAAGAGAAAAATATACGGCAAATTTATGAGTTGTCACCCAATAAGTATAGCCTTTTGGTGTATATATATTCACAAGCAACATGTCAAATATAAAACAATGATACCAACATAACCAATAGTTTCCATACATTATTAATAGATAAAGACACCACATAGCTACAAGCAAATATCAAATCAAGACATAATAGTGACATTTTAGTCTGTTTTCTTAGGGCCCTGCTTAATCTAACTGGAGTGCAACACTCAATGACCTTTGCCAGCTATCACCATCATCATCTCAATCACAATCCTACTTCTTCTATTTTTTTTTTCTGATATCACACAGCACACAACTCGTGTGTATCCCATCCTCCCCACTGATACCACACAGCACATAGCTCGTGTGTATCCCATCACCTCCACTAATACCACACACCACGCAGCTCGTGTGTATCCCATCATCTCCATTCATCAATGACAACACACAGCTCTTCACTGATCATATCATCTAAGCCATTGAGTATGTCCCCAGTTAGGTAGCCATCGTTTCATTTTAATTCAACATCATTGACTTACTCGTTCAATTCCATATAATAATATTTTCTTGTCAATCACTTCCTATTTGATTTCCTTCCACATTCAATTACACAGCCACACAATCATTCAGCCAACATTCATGTAGCACGATCACAATTAAGCACATCATATCAATTCCCTACACTGTTAGTAATCTGGAAAATCATTTTGGTTGCCTTCCTTGTTTCCACCTTCCTAAAGAAAACCCGTGAGCATTGATCCCCCCCTTGAGCCACTGGATTTTAGCTCTTTGCTATAACACGATCTGCTCCAGCTTCACCGCCTTCAGATATACAATACGACAACAGTGATCAAGACACAGGAGTAATGCATTATGTCGGTTTTCCTACAATAATGTTTGGGCAATTGCTAGGAACTCCTTAGCTAATTTCATATTCTGTGTCAAGTCCCCCTTATTCCTCTTTTGAGCCCGAAACACCTACTTGAGTACCTTAGCTAATTTCACAGCATACATGGCAGTTCCCACAATATTGTGTCGCCAAATACTTTGCACAAAAGGAATAAAATTCGAGAAATCAGCTAAGTAGTTATCAAATCGAAACGTATTTAATGTGTAGTACTTGTGATCCCTTCGAGTATCAGGGGAGAGCGATCAGATGTGCGACGTAGGAGGTTGTTATACTAGGCGTTCGACCAATGTAGCATCCACTGATCGTTCACTAGTATTTGATCAAGTCGTTTCCATAAGATCCTATGGCTACTGCTGCAGTTATGCCAAGTAAATAAAGAGCCCTACAACGAAAGGGTAATAAGTGCAATATTAAAAAGAAAGTGTTGGAACTCAACGATCGCCATCCGTATATCCCTCGAGTTTCCACAAACCTTGCTCATGTCCACTACTGTACTAAAATCCCCCATAACTATCCACGGGGCATCAGATGTGGACAACATGAGTACCTTAATTGCCATCCAGAGCTCCCTAAGAATCCCAAGCACATTGGTTCCGTAAATCACAGTGACATATACATCAAATGGGACCTTCTAAAAGATAGTTTACATTGAATAAATTGTACATGAAGGTTCAAATTTCAACTTCCATCTCATTCTCATCCCAAGTCAGCAATATACGACTACCAATACTAGAATAGTCAGTGAACCATTTTCAATTTGACAATTAACCCACACATGATTGCACACGCATCACATTATTTGGAGCAACCCGAGTTTCCAAGAGGCCAAGAAAGTTTAACCTATATTTCGAGATCAGATCTTTAACCACAACCTCATGATCGCGCCGGTTTAGGCCATGTACATTCCAGACACCAACATTCATCATGAAAAACCCTTGAAAGGGCTGCATTATTTGGGCTCTCATTCGAACGATCTGCAGTCTCATCATCAAGTATCAAAGCATCAAAAGGATTAAAGAGAACGAGCTCTTTGCCTTTCCCTCCATTCTTATCCCGTGTTTGGTCTCGTTCATCAAGAACTCAAGAAGTTCCCGAATCCGTTAAGTTGTGCTGGGGTGCCGAGGACATAGACCATGCACTCTTAGGACCATTCTGTTTCCATACGGGTGCGGCTTGCTTCGGGTTTGGAGCCGGGCGTTTCACATATACGACTACAGGTACTTTCCGCATAGGCTTAGTACTAGGACATGCTGCGGTTGTATGACCAAGAATCATGTAAGTTACACACTTTTGGGGGAGCCATTCATATTGTACATCCACTTGGCACGGTATTTCATCTCCACTCTCCCTCGGCATTATAATTACGATATGTTTTGGCAGCTTCGGGTACACGTTAACCAAGACAGATACACGAGCAAAGTCCAGTCTCGTACATGCCTTGGTAATAGAATCCGAATACAACAACTTTTCAATTCCACTAGCCACAATACTTAACCAGGTATCATTCTAGAATTCCACCGACAGGTGCCTGAGTTTAATCCAAATCAGAACCTCCGTATGTTTGTGTCTAAGCAGCGCCATTCCGGGCTCCCATCATTAAATAACTATAGGTTGGCCTTGGAACAACCATGGTCCACCCTCTATCCCCTCCTCCATTGTCACCTCCGATTTGAATTGGAAAAAGAAAAATCCGTTGGTAATGGCAATTATGTTCTTGATCCCTGACCACCCTGATCGTACATATTCATTAAGATGGTGGAAATAGGGTGTTTTCCCAAGGAAGTATCCAACAGCCGTACACTTCCATCTCCGAGAACCCTCTTGGACGGTCTCTAACGAGGGCCGAACAATGACTTCTCCATTTTGGATCGATAGGGGAACAAAATTAAAGGTTTTCCATGAGGAGTTATGAGAACTATCGACCTGGGAAGCGCAACGAAAGCATGAAAAATCGAAAATGATAAATCATGCAATAAATAATGGCGATTAACCCCAATCAAGGGGTGTACCCTTGATCTTTTCCGGGCGTTCGGTGTATTAAAATAAATTCAAAGGCCAAGAATACACAAGAAAATATAAGGAGCAAAAACCATAAATAGCATTTACCTTTCGTCGTTTTCTCGTACGGCTACAAGCATTGTTTCCTTTCTGTTTTTGTTTTGGTCGATGGCGAGATCTCGATCTATAAATTCACGTATTTTGATCTCTTTTTTATTTTTATTTATCTCTACGACCAAAAGAAAAACTTGAAGATGGAGAACATGTGGGAGGGAGAGAGGCACGGAATGTTAAGGGTTTGGAGAGGCTAGTATGTGTTGTGTGTGTGGCTAGGGTTTAATGAAGGCATATATATGACATAGTCATACACATACAAGGAGTCCTAACCTAGTTAGGCTCCAAAACAACCATCCTAACCCTAGCCATCCCTCATGCATGAAATTTGAGGCTCCAAATCAGCCAACACCCTCCAAAGTTTTCCTCCTTAACTTAGCCAAGGTCCAACCAAGTCCTTGGACTTGTATTTAATGAATCCGACTCGATAAAATCAAGTCCATGTTTCATGACTTAAATTAAATTTAATTTAATCATACGCCCAGCATTAAACTCCATGTCTTTTACTCTAATTAAAAGATCCAAGCCCATGCTCTCTTGTTTCATTTTATAAATCCAATTTATAAATTGGACCAAGTTCAATAAAATTAATTCAATTAATTTTAATAGATAACTTGAAATTCCAATTAATCCAATTAATTAAATTTCAAGTCATCCATCCAATGGACTGGTCTAAAAAATGATCCAATTAAATTAATCCAACTCTTCTAGAATTAATTCCAAATTAATTTCATCCCATTATAGTGGTAGTGTTTAGCTCTTTAGCTTCACCTTCAACTAGACTTGGGCGTGTGTGACCAGCACAATTAATTAAATCTAATTTAATTAATTATTTGGGATTATCCCATATCTGAAAAATGGCCTATTACCATGCTGTCTAGCAATTGTCCATGGCACTAGAGTCTAGGTGAATATTGGCTTGAATATTTAGGCTCTGAATCCATACGAGTATGGTCCTACTGTCCACTGTCTCCTGGCCTTAGTCTAGAGCATGAAATTGGGTGTCGGTTCTCATCTTTGACTAGGCAATTATGCTTAACAGTCGAGATCTTTTTACTCGACTACTTCGATCTAGGAATAGGAAACCTATCCGCGATCGATCAATCGATTTGGCCAAAGACTTTTAAAGTCTAAACCATCTCAAAGTGCATAGTAGAACTCTCTGTCATATACTGATAGGGGACAGATCCTCTCTTGGAATCCACCGTCTTAGCTACATACTCCTAGTGTGCTGGATAAGGTTTATGATGACTATGCCTCACGACACAACCACCTCTTGCCATATCCAAGATACAGTTTTCGTATGCACGTGACTGCTATGATTCCTCAAGTTTGAGAACTAATTTTCATACTATCAGAACTGAGAATCCCAGTCATACTGACCAAACTTTAAAAGGCTTCCATATGATGTTTCTCGCGAATCACTTCAGTCAGTTGACTACCTTCCCAACTAACCCACTAAAACTTGGAATGTTTCAGACCGACCCTTCATAGCTGCCAAATCTATGCAACCCAACTACATGAGTTTAACATTTTGGTCCATGGGCATTTCGTTGTGACATTGTAACCCCATTCAATATCAGTGGTAAGCATAACAAACATATTTCCATCTTGATGAATTCTTACCTTCATTAATCTAGTATTATTTGATAAAGATTGTTGAATGGAAAAAAACCAATCCAATTGACTTTTGATCACCCATTCCAACATCAATGACTCAAGTAAATTAGTCAAGTATTCATGTCTCAATTTTGACTCAATTTAGTTATATATGTTTATTTATATACATTAAATAAATATATTAGTTGTGTATATTTACTATTTATTTATATAATTTAAATATAAAATGTATAATATATTGAAAAATATATAATATATATGTATAATTAATAAAATTAAAAAATATATATAAAAAGAATTTGGTTTTTAAGTTCGGTTCGGTCACCAAGCAAGAAAAAAAACTGACCAACAAATCGATTTATTTTAATAAATCAAAAATTCAGTTCGGTTTGATTGGCCGAATTGTGTACACTCCTAGAAGTCTCAGCTCAACTAGCCGTTGGAGTAGATGGAGGTGTTAGTCAATTGTTACAAGAAGGAGGACAACTTTCCAAGCCGTCCATTGGTAGAGGGGGTTGCAGTTAGTTATATATATATTTTTTAATTTATAAGTTCTAAAAAATCCTAATCAACTTTTCTTTTTTAATATTTTTTCTGGAGACATTGTATAAGCTGACAGAGGAGGGTACCTTGCGCAAGCTGAGACTCACCCTCTAGCCGATGATCAAGACGTCGAACCATTATATTAGGATTTTATTTTATTTTTCTATTTATATTTGAAGTTAAATTTGTAACTTTAATTCTTTTTAATCTATTACTAGTAATTTTATTTTTATAAATTGATTTTTATAATTTTTATATTTAACTAAACATAATTATTTCTCATGGAATCTTAATCATAGAAATAAAAAATTAAAAAACTCTTCGATGCTAGATGTCAGAAATATTACATTGAATTTCGGCATGGTTTGCTGGAAAAAAAAAACCCTTGGAACATTTGTATTCAAAAATAAAAACAAAACAAAACTAATTTGGTTTGAAAATATTCCATCCCAAATTCACTGGAATTTCGTAATTTTGTTAATCGTTTGTGGGATGCATATACCGATGGTTTTTTTTTCTTTCTAGAAAACATCGAAAATTATTTTCGACGCCTAATTTTTAGAATGAATATTTTTCGTTGGCAAAACAATTGAAACTTGTGTCAAGCTGTGTAAAATTCCTCGCTATAAAACCTTTTTCTCTTTTTTTTTTTTTTTTTTTGCAATGATTGTTTTCAATATTTAAATTGGACGGAGCAAACAAAAAGATTGAAAACTAATATAGATGGAAAATTAAATTTTGTAAAATAGTTTTACAACAAATGTATTAGTCCAATTTTTTTTTGTGTGTTCCAATAAAACTACTATAGCAATTGAATGTTTGTTATTCTTTTAGTTTTTTTTAAGTATCCATTATATATATATGTGTGTGTATATAGTGGGATTAATGAATTCAAAAGTATCAATTGAGTTTTCTTCTCAAAATATTTGAAAGTGATATTTTCTGTGGTGGCAAAGAACCAAATACATTGGTGTAAATATTTCTTTTACACATTAGTCTGTCTGTATAATTTTAATATAATTATAATTTAATTTCAAACATAAATTATTGACCCCAGTTCATGAATGAAATCCAATGCTCAAAGTGTAATACTCACCAAAAATTATGAATTCGGTAACTGACATTAATTCATACCTATCTTTATATACCAAATCATTAGTTATATTTTTCAAATTCAGACACACCTATCATATATATTGCTTTCAAATATCTAGCCTTTGAAATTGAATGTCAATAAATTCTTAGTTAATAACATTTTGAATTTCAACAGAAACCCAACATGATTGAACTGTCAAGAAAGGTACACATGATTAATTTTTTATTTTTGAGTATCAATTTTAATTTCATCAGTACTTTAAGTTTCCGATTTTACTCAATAACTAGAGATGTGTACATTGAATATTGCAAATATAAATGGTTGATTACAATACAACAATATGTACAAATTGATGAACTTTCTTACTTAATTTTTATAAATATTCTCTCTTTTTTTTTTTTTTTTTTTTTTGCCTTTTCTGGAGGAATCTGATTGTAGAAAATAATTTATCGTATTGTATTCAAAAACTAATTGAATTTATATATATTTCTTTCTGAAATTGCTTCTTGTCTAATTATTACAATAATATTAAGTAAAGACAAATCGAAAAAGAAGAAATTAAGGGGAAAATATTATGAAAGAGGACAGAACAAAACATTCGAGGCTTTTGCTACCCCTGACGAGCATTGTTATTTGAAATACTCGCACATACACACAGAACATTTACTCACACTCTCTCACTCAACCACTCATACTTCACGTTTGCTCACGCCTTTTCTCCCTGAACACACTCACTGCAAAACACGGTTCAAGTCCATAAAGTATTCTGTGTAGAGAGCCCTGGGAACGTTACATCTGATTCCTTCAGTGGTTGAGAAATGGCGGAGAACTCAAAAAAATTAAGATGAATTATATGCATGCAACTACATTCTTCTTTTTCTCACACATTTAATTCTTTTCTTTTCTTTCTTTAATTCTTATTTTTGAATTGATTTGTTAATTCGTCGTCACCGTATGATTTGCCAACAGAATTCTTCAAGAACATACACTAAAGGTTTTGACCGAATTATTTCATCCGACCCGTACTCAAATTTATCTTGTGAAAATTCCGGTGATGTATTATTGCCGGATCCCATTTCTTGTGCTTCACCGGCAAGTTTAATGGAGCTTCAGGTATATATTTAATTATTTTGCTTTTTTGTCTCTCTAACTTCTTTTAATTAATTTCTTATCCTATCTAAGTTTTAAAGAATAAATATTTAAATTTTGAATATATTAAGAGATTATTTTCCCATAATTAGAGTTCAACAAGAGATTCAACTTTAATTATTTTATAATATTTTAAAATAAATTCATATGAAATCCATTCTTCAGGCTGTAAAAATCATGCTCAATAAAACTTGTCTTTTTTTACCTTATTTTTTGATATATCATTTTACCATGACTAGAAGTTGGGGTGACTAAACTCATATTTGAAAATAGTAACTTCTATCCCACTAAATTTTACCTTAAATTAAGCACAAAGTGGGGGATGAAGAGAAAGTGCAACAACAGTGGTGAAGAATCTCATTGAGGAATTTGAAGTTGAATGGTTAATTAATTATTTGACCCTTTCATTTTACGTAGAGTTTTGGTAGTGTTTGATGGTTAATTAATTAAGTTGGTGAATTCCTTCATTTGCTCCAACGTGCTCTACTTGCTACCGACGTCTCTTCGTCTCACTCTTCCATGCTCTATTTTGTTTGAAGAAGTACCATAGCTACCTTTTGTTTTATCTCCAAATTGATCTTTTTAATCCCCTTCAAAATGATGCTCGCACTCAAATCTTTTCACCTCAAAACTCAATGATTCATGGTGCATAATGGGTCATGCCGGTCAAAGGCTGGCATGGACTAGCCCAAAAAGCCATGTTCAGGACCTACCTAGTGCCATTTATGGCCATTTTGAAGTGGTCATGGGCCGTTAAATGAGCCTCAATTGAATCCATTTTTAAATGCAGGTAAGCCCATAAATTAGCTCCATTGAGACTTGGCCTAGGTTCAAATCCAGCCAGATTGTGCCTGTTTTTTTTTTTTAATGAAATTGAGATACTCTTTTGAACAAACATAGATAATTTATAATTTTTTTAAAATAAATAAATTATAAATTAAATAAAAAATAATAATTAATCATTAAACACCTTCAAAACTCTACTTATAATGAACGGGTCAAATAATCACAAGATGAATTTGAATTCGGGTCGGATGAAATAATCCAACCAAAATCTTTAGTGCATGTCCTTGAAGAATTTCGGTAGCAAATCGTACGAAATTGATGAATTTATAAATCGATTCAGAAATAAGAATTAAAGAAAGGAAAAGAAAGAATAAATGCTTGAGAAATGAAAAAATGGAGAATCGTGCATAAAATTCATCTTACATTTCTGGAGTTTTCCGCCATTTCTCGGTCACTGAAGGAATAAGATGTAACCATCCTAGGGTTCTCTGCGCACAGTATTTTATGGACTTGAAACAGTGTTCTGCAGTGGATGTGTTGAGGGAGAAAAGGCGTGATCAAACATGAAGTATGAGTGGTTGAGTGTGAGTAAATATTTTATGTGTATGAGTGAGTGTTTCAAACAACAAAGCTTGAATAAATAGAATGAAAGTTCTAATACATTTGGAAAATCAAAACCAAGACAAGAATTTTTGACGAACAGGATAAAAAATCATTACTCTTTCGACATACGAAAAGGAATTTTCTAGATCCCTTTCTTAAGTTGAAGACTAGGAACACAAATAATGCCCTCAAGAATGATTTGTTCCTCGCATTTATAGTTCGTCCTATTGCCCGCTTATTTATTACTTATGCTAATATCTACCCCAAAATGGATCCATTTTCTGACATTGAAATCTGGCAATAGTTACATAGTCGTACCAATTCAATTTGCCTTCCGTTATGTCTTTTTTCCATAATATTTTTCCCTTAATTTCTTCTTTTTGTGGTTTGTCTTTGCTTAATATTATTTTAATAATTAGACAAGAAGCATTTTTTAAAAGATATATATATATATATATATATATATATATATATATATATATTCAAGCTATTTATGAATACAAAATATAAAATTATTTTCTATATCAGTTTCCTCCAGAAAAATAAAAGAAAAGGAGATAATATTTATGAAAATTAATTAAGAAAGTTCATCATTTTTTACATATTGTTGTATTGTAATCAACCATTTATCTTTGAAAAATTCTTTATATACAACTCCAGTCTTTAAGTAAAATTGAAAAACTGAAAGTAGTGAGGAAGTTAAAATTGATATTCAAAAATGAAAAATTAATTATGTATACCTTTCTTGACAGTCCAAATCATTTGGGTTTTTGTTGAAATTCGACAATATTATTAAATAAGGAATTATTGAGATTTGGTTTCAAAGGCTGGATATTTTGAAAGAAATATATGGATAGGTGTGTCTGAATTTCAAAATGTAATTAATGGTTTGGTGTATAAAGATAGGTATAAATTAATGTCACTTACCTAATTCATAATTTTAGTGATTATTACACTTTGAGCATTGGATTTCATTCATGAACTGGAGTCCACTAATTTAAGTTTGAAACTAGTTTTCAATTATATTAAAGTTTTACAGACAAACTAATGTGTGTAAGAAATGTTTACACCAATGTATTTGGTTCTTTGCCAATGAACTGGAGTCCACTTTCAAATATTTTGAGAAGAAAAAATTCATTGACACTTTTGAATCCATTAATCCCAATATATATACATATATATATATATATATATATAATAGATACATAAAAAAGCTAAAAAATAACAAAGATTCCACTGCTACAATTTTTTTATTGAAACACACAAGAAAAAAGTGGACTAATACATTTTTAGTCCCCTATGCTAGTTAGAAGGTGTAATACATTTTAAAGGGACTGAATTTATAATTTAAAAAATCCATCCAATGAAATTTAAATATTGAGTGTGTTCCTTTGTACACGATAACAATGTAGCTTGCCTCTATTCGAAGTGTGCCACGACTCGTGAGACCACTCTCGGTAGTGGTAGCTTCCTCACCATGTTATTATATATGAAAAAATCTGGACAGATCAAAACCATTTTGATCTAAGTCTATTGTGGGCCCTAACACCTTAACTTGGTCCAACCAAGTGAGAGTTAAAACATTTTAACCGAGACCTCATCACGTTAGTGTTTCGCATGCATAAATATCAAATATTAAAGTATTTAAATAAATATATCGCATGCAAATAAACCTAACACACCCCTGTTGGATGAACATATCCGACCCACTGAGCCCGCGGTGGATCTATGGTCTGTCTAGGGTGGATCTATACTATTACAAAGTTCATTTTCCCATTATCAAGCTAATGGGCCTTGTAAGCTCTCTTGGATCTTCTCGTGTTTCTGCCTTGGGTCTCCATCCATCGTAGGCCTTCTTCTCTGTGAGCTTGCTTTAATTATATAAAATAAAACCTCACAAAAATCCTATCTACTCTCTCTACATCAGAAAAAGAAACCCTGATCAAAAGTGGGAGGGAGTACATTAATAGGGAGGAATAGCAAGCCTTATACTTTCCAAGCATAAAAAGAGAGATGAGAAGTAAAAACCAAGAGGCACATAGGCCCCACCCAACAGAAAGTAAAATACATACATAAGGTCTAGGGCTCCGTGATCATCCATCCATATTTAACTAGCACATAATACCAATATTTCATGCTAGGTAGTATAAAACATTTATCCAATGTACAAAAACCTCGATATCCAATGTCACAAACAACAATTATATGCAAAAATCACAAGTTTAAAATTTATAATTTAAAAGGATAATCATAAGTCATGCATTCAATGCACATAAATAAATCGAATTAATTAAGCAATTGAATTCTAGAAAAAATCCAATTTAATCCAAAATTAAATCAGCAAAATTATAATATTTCAGAAATATTGCAGAAATTAGAAAATTTAGGAGATACCGTTGTCATATACTGACAGGAGACAGATCCTCTTTTTGGAACTCATAGTCCTCGCTACAGACTCCGATTGCACTGGACAATGCTTATGGTGACCATGTCTATGAGATGATCACCTCTCATATAGATCCAAGATACAATCATCGTGTGCACGTGACTGTCGTGATTCCTCAAGCCTGAGGGCTATTCCCGTACTATCGGAGCCGAGGATTCAAGTCATATCGACCAAGACTCTGAGGCTTCCATATGACGATTTCCGAGAGTCAGTTTAGTCGATTCGACACCTAGTCAATTGACCCAAATTAGTGAATACTCATTTTATTCACTAAACAATATTACTCAAATAAAGATTGCTTGAATGGTTTCCAAAACTGCCATTCCAATTGGCTTTTTGGTCACTTATTCCTGCAATGTGGACGGCGCGAGTGTCTCAACTACCGTCCAGAGCTTTCCTACGAACCCCAAGAATCACAGTGACATATACATCAATATGAGACCGTCTAATGGATGGTTTACAATGAATAAATTGTACATGAAGGTTCAAAATTTCAACTTCTGTCTCATTCTCATCCCAAGTCAGCCATATACGATTACAAGTACTAGAATAGTCAGTGAACCATTTCCAATGTGACAATAAACCCATACACGATTGCACAGACATCACATTATTGGGAGCAACCTGAGTTTCCAAGATGCCAAGAAAACTTAACCTGTATTGCAAGATGAGATCTTTAACCACAACTTGATGATCGCTCTGGTTCTGGCCGCCTACATTCCAAACATCAGCATTCATCATGAAAACCCTCGGAAGGGCTGCATGAAGAAAGTGGATTAGCTCAGGAAGCGCAACGAAAGCACGAAAAATCAAAATACGTAAATAAAACGGTTAAATCACGATCAAGGGGTATACCATTGATCTTCTCCCGAGCATTTGGTATATCAATTACAGATCTAATCATGAAATTAGGCTAATGAATTTGAGGAAAAAATGAGAGCATAAAAAATAAACGAAATACCTTAAATTTTCATCTCCAATCGGCAATACGTGGATCTCCTCTCCGGAGTTCTTCCACGCAAGACTCCAATGTAGGAGACCACTAATATCATCCACACCACACTAAAAAGTTAGATTTATCCTTGTGCTAGCAAAGATTAAATATGTGGAAGAGGAATCAAAATTACACTACGAATTAGTGTGTTTCGATCTCTTTTGTTCTTCACTAAGTTCTAAATCAAGAACTTCAAGAGATGAATGAGGAGAATTTTTTGCTACTTCTAGGGGGGAGAGAGCATGAAAATTTGTGTTGAAGAATTGGGATCAAAGGTTAAGATTGTTCGGATAGGTGCCGAAAAACCAATTAGATTGGCGCACATGTAATCTAATCCTAAAGATAACTCGATCTATTTGTAATATTATTAAGTGAATAAGATGAGTATTTCATGTTTGTATATATAATTATCGTGCGCATCATGTCTGTTTACTGTTCTTGTCAAACATCAGAACAAAGCCCACAGACCAATTACACAACCACGCAACAGTTGCACCGTGCATTGGATGGTGGTCATGAAATCAACTGCCTAGGGTTGTCTGAAACGTTCCAAGTTGCGGACCTCCAGAATAGGCATTGAGTGTCCTGTGGAGACTTGCGTTAAAGAGTCGCATTCACTGGATTAGTGCCACATTTCATCGATGACAGACGTGGGACGTCTATGCGATCTTAATGGATCATTTGACTATGCATCAAGTCTACTTAACTGACTCACGAGGATCATCACATGGAAGCCTGGGAGGCTAAGGTCGGTGTGACTTGAATCCCCAACACCGATAGTATAGGAGTAGTCCTCAGACTTGAGGAACCACGGAAGTCATGTGCATACAATAACTATATATTAGATCTGTGTGAGAGGTGATTGTGTCACAGACATGGTCAACATAAACCTTGTCCAGTGCAGTCAAAGTATGTATTGAGGATGGTGAGTTTCAAGATGTGGATTTGTCCCCTGTCATTACATGACAGAGGTATCTCCTATGCACTTGGAGATACAATTACACTCTAAGAAACTGTGGCCAAAGATCGAATAAGATGAGAGGTTCCTATGCCGAACAATGGGCGTAATGCGATCTCAAGTAATAAGCATAGAAGCCTAGTCCAAAATGGAAACCGACGACAAATTCCATGCCCTAAATCAAGGTCGGAAAACGGTAGACGGAAGGACCGTACACGTATGGACTCAAGGCCTAAAAGTTCACACAAAAAATTCACCTAGTCTCTAGTGTCATGGACCGTTGCTAGACGTCCACACATAGTGACAGGCTCTCTTGATCAAAGGTTGATCAAGATTTTTTAATTAAATTAAAATATTTAATTAATAATAGTGTTGGACACTAGCCCAAGTCTAGCTGAAATGTGGTCCTAAAGAGTCACACACAACATCACCGAGAAGGACCAAGGGCTTAATTGGGAATAAATACCATAAGTAATTGGATTACTTATAATGAGAGAGATCCATTGGATGGATTAGTCCAATAATAAATTAACCATAACACAAAAGAGAGAAAAATAATTTTTCCTCCTTCCCTCCTAGCATTCGGCTGCCCCTCTCAAGACATACATAGTGTGTGTTCATCTTTTTCTTTTCTCTTCTAGCAAGGAGTAAGAAAGAGTTTCAAGTTCCGGTGTGGTGTGGACTAGCTTTGGAAGATTCCTACGTTGGAATCTCAAGTGAACGAAAAGGCGAAAGAATCGAAAATAAAGGTAACGTTTCGATTTTTTAATTCCGTTCCTCTTCTGATTTCAAACCATAGCTCGAAAAATTATTAATATGTTATTTCGTTTACCACATCAAACGCCCGGGAATTCCAAGGGTACACTCCTTGGAAAATGATTTTATTTATCATTGTTTTTATTTCTTCCTTTTATTTTACCGCTTCCGCTCGCTTTCATTTCCGGGCCGGTCCACGCGATCCTTTCAGAGATATGGAAGGAAGACCTAGTATTCTAACTTCCACATCACTTAACCACTTCCAAACTCTACCACCACTAGTCCTCACCCTTGAGCATGAAATTCACTCATATTTCATCCAAAATTTCTACTACTTTTGACCAATAAAAGGTCAACATGGGTTAAGACTTAAGCTGAACCCATGTACCATTCTTGTTGAACTTAATATTTAATTGAATTAAATAAAATACCCAACCAATAAAGTCCAAGTGAATATTTAATTCAATCAAATACTCACAAGCCCAAAAGTCACTTAATTATTTGAAGGAACCCAACTTAACTAATTAAGGACAATCAAACAACTAGGCCAGCTAATTATTTCTAGCCCATTTCTAATTAATGAATCCAATTCACTAATTCGATAAGTCCATCTACTATTTAATTAATGGATCCAATCCACTAATTAATTATCACAAGCCTTTTTAAATTAATCCAATCAATTTAAAAAGGATAAGTCAAAATTTCAATTAATCGAATTAATTAAATTCTGAACTATCCATCTAATGGATTATTCCTCATAATGATCCAATCATTTATACTCTCCAAGAACTATTTTAATCTTAAATTAATTCACCTATTCCGGAATTAATTCTAAATTAATTCCCACACCTTTCGTGATTTGTGTGTGACTCTTTAGGTTCACCCTTAGTTAGACTTTGGTGTGCGACCAACATAATTAATTAAATTAAATTAAATTAATTATTTTTTATTATTTCATAATCAGAAATAGCCCGTTACCATGGGTCGCCATCTAGCAATAATCCATGGCACTAGAGACAAGGTGAATAGTGGCGTGAACATTTAGGCTCCAATTTCATAAGGGTACGGTGCCACTGCCAACCATCTCCTGCTTTAGTATAGGTCGTAGAATTGGGTATCGGTTCTCATCCTTGACTAGGCCCCTATGCTTTATACTTGATATGCATTTACCCTACTAATCATAGGTAATCCCTTACCCCTCGATCAATCGCTATGGCCATAGACTTGGAGTGTCTAAAGAATCTCAGAGCGTATAGAGATCTCGCGGTCACAATACTGACAAGAGACAATTTTTTTCCTTCCACCGTCCTAGCTACATACTCCAAATGCATTAGATAAAGCTTATGACGACCATGCTCCATGAGATAGCCACCTCTCGCCAAATCGAAGATATAGTCTTCATATGCACATGACTGCCACGATTCCTTTTTTCCGAAGAGTAATCCCATAATATCGGAACCAGAACTTGCAGTAATACCGATCAAGCCTTAAAAGGCTTCCATATGACGATTCCCATGAGTTAGTTCAGTCAGTCGACTGCCTGACCAACTAACCCACTAAAACTGCACAGACGACCTACGTCTCATGCCAACGAAACACGGCTGCAGTACTTAATGCAAGTTTTTATAGGACTCTCGACGCCCTATCTCAATATCTCGACTTGGAACGTTTCAGACCGACCCTTAGGACTTGATTTCATAGTCGCCAAACTTGTGTGCAGCCTAACTCCATTGTTTAACCTTTTAGTCTGTGGGCATTAAGTTGTAACAGTTAAACCCCATTCAATATCAATGATAAGCACAACGAAAACACACTGCCAACTTGATGAATTCTTACCGTATTCATCAATCAAATATTAGTTGATAAAGATTGGCAAATAACAAACAGCCAATCTAAATGACTTTTGTCACCCATTCCAACAATCTCCCACTTCACCATTGAGCCAACAATCTTCATCGGGCTTCTTCTCCATGGATCTTCCTTGGGCCATCCAATGACCTCCTCCATGGGCCTTCATTGCCTTGGGCTTGCAACCCTTAGTGGTCTATTTTATTTTCTGCTGGATCTACACGGTCCAACCTTGTATTTCCATCACCATCATTGCCTGCATATGGTTGTCTAAGAATTTCATGGATCTTGTGATGAGATCTCGAGCCCACAAGGCTCTTGCCTTAGTCTTGTCATTCACCTCTAATGCTACAATTGGCTCGACCGTGCTAGGCACCACATCCATCCAATGAATGCGGTTTTTTTATCCAAACCACTTTCCAAATCTGACTTGTTATAGTCATCCCACATTCAACTTTTAAGATGAGGCATATGCTTGAAATCCTTTCAAACAATCATGCCTACCATTGAGTTTGTACGTGACTATACTTTGAGGACTTATCGATTATTCACATGAGTCTGGAAGCTAGTATCACTTTAGCCTTCCAGAATCAACTCTCCACAAAACATATGTCAAGAACACTTCTTTAATCCTTATTTAGGTATTAAACACCGCTCTTGACAACTATCTACTACCAAATGGTGTATTCCCGATATAAATTATGCCATGCCCAAAGCATACACAACATTAGGTCTATCACACCAAACCAACACTTGTTGTCTTCAACACAGACGTAGGGGATGCCAAAGATATTTGAGCTTTCTCATCAGTTAGATGCAACTGAGTCTTGAATAGCTTAAGCTCTGTCATCAGTCAATCATGACTAACTATTGAACAACTCAGCTTTAATGTAGGAATCCAATTCCTATTATGGAGAATTTCGTGAACAGTTTTTATTAGTGTCTTAGTGTTTCCCAAACATCTTAACCTCATTCTAAATGAGTAAGATGTTACACACCAAACACATTGGGACTCACACCAACTCCCATAGTCCTCGGCTCATTCTATCATATCACACCCAGTATGATTATTTTATAAATCCAATATTCTAGTTTTACAAAGTCTCAAACCTAGTTTGAACATCCTAGTGAATCTTTAAGCTCCAAGCCATTGATTCAAACGATGTCCCACATGCTCCTCATTATATCACTTTGGATTAAAAAATCCAATTTCATGGACAAAAAAGGACTGAAATATGGTCAGTTCGGGATGTTATTAGATTACGAATGATTGTGTTAGAAATTGTATGAAAACCTGCTACACACTATTTTCTTGACATGTATAGGACCATCCTATTAACTCAAGTAATTTATAGGATGAGAATTTCATCATACAATAAAGGTCAATTTATTTTAGTCAAACACCAATCAAACAAAGTCCAACTTAGTTTGATTTCTTCCTTATTAGAGACCGGTCAACCATGGTCCTTTGAAGAAGAGATTCACCGAGTGAGAATCACATTCTCATTTTTTTATATTCAAAAACTCCCACTAAATACACACCATCTTGATCCAATCAAAAAATAATCAATTTGGTTCACCACTCCTTGTCTAATTCCTTTATCTCATCAAATGAAATTACACTTGTGAACCCTACACTGGTCTTATGTATTTTAGTGAGTTACAGACATCGCATTAGATCTAATCCAACACGCAATTGGTAAGCTCATTTTGTCCCATAAAAGGGCTTCTACGATCTTTCTCCCTCTTAATAAGGTTTTGAAAGGTAATGGATCCAAATCGCCTATTTCTAGTACTCTTTGAACCCATCAATTTCTCATCCTCAACTAGAAAAGATTGACCTACCATGACTGTAAGTTTCATTCTTTATATCATTTTATTCGTTATTCGTGTATGAGATAGCGAAAGTTTCATGATCAACCTATCAGACATGAATCCTATTCAATCTTAAATAAAAGTCTTTACTGATCAAAATATGTAATAAAAAATTATCCAACAATAATTGAAAATACTATTTTCATCATACTAGGTTACATAAAAACTATCATAACATGATCAACACTAAGCTAAACCAAGTCCCTAGTCTTTGCAGCAACAACCCCGCTGTCGCTAAGCCTTAGTGGACCTTCTTATTTCAGTTTTTCTACTCCTCATTATCACATACGAACCATTCCCAGATTTATAAGTTCATTGGTATCCAATATCAAGAGTAGGATGGCGATTATGTTAATACTTAAGTTAAAGATTTTACCTTCATCGGATAGGAGTTTATGACACTCCTTCTTTTAATGGCCCTTCTCTCGGCAATAAATGCAAACATCATTTTGAATCTTCGATTGACGAACCCTCTTTCTCTTTCCTTTACCCCCGCCTAGCGGTGCAACAGGAGCATTTGAACTAGCAGCAGTAAAAGACGTCTCATCCTTCTTCCTCTTCCCGCATCCGACAACTTTGCCCTTCGCTTTAGAGGCGGAAGTTTTTCCCACTAGTACCGAAGGCGCAAAATTTTCAGTCGTTACCTCGTACTGGACCAATATATTAATCAACTCATGAAGGATTTTTTCTAGCCCATGCATGTTATAGCTGATAAGGAATTGATCTAACGAGAGAGGTAGTGATTGCAGGATCACGTCAATGTACGTTTCTTCCGTATCAAAATCAGCCTGGAGGTTTTTAAGCTTCTCCAAAAGGGATAGAATCATCACTCTATGCTCTCATACGGATGATCCCTCAATCATTCTTATGCCAAAGAATGCCTTGGTTATAGCATATGTAATGTGTCGAACTATCCTCAAATTTCTCAGTCATTCGAATAATTTGTTCCATCAAATTTATTAGCCTCAAGTATAGAATTAAGTGAGACATCTATAATGAACAAAAAGTATTAGCAGATTATCATAATATTAGGTTCAAGCTAAAGACTTAGACTTCAGTCATTAACCCTCCCTCTATTTCTATAAAAGCCCATCACTCTCAAATGGGATTTTAGGAAATCTTTTCCTAGTGGGTTTGAGATCCACAAGCAAATTCTTCATGCCTCACTTTTATATTTCACATGAAAAATAGCCTTTTGAGAAGTATCCAATATCATTCTCGACCTACTAGATCCCTAAGATATTTTGTCTCACCATTTTCATGTGATTCCGAGGACTCCAAGCGATGACATTACTTGATGTTAGACCCAACCCATCAACCAAATCATGCGTAGACTATCACCCCCCATAACTCGTGAGATAGGGAAATAGATGTGGAGTTTTTTCATTCAGAATAATAGTGCAGCTTCATTTCAATCCAAACGTGCCACGACTCGAAAGACCATGTACGGATGAAATCAACTTTCTCACTACATTACTGGATGGAGCACGAAAATTACATTGCATGGCATTATTCCTAATCCATCAATCAAATCATAGCACATACTATCGCCCCCACTACTCGTGAGACAGGAAAATAGGCGTGTATTCACTTCATTCACAGTAACAGCGCAACTTCATTTCGATCCACACGTGCCATGACTCGTGAGACCACGTATGGGTTAAATTGGCTTCCTCACTAGATTACTATGGATTAGATACATGGAATAACAAGTCATTGTTTTTTTCATTTTAGGGTCTAATATTTTAATATGGTCCAACCAAGTGAGAGTTCATTAATATATGACCGAGACCTCATCACAGTATTAGTATTTTGCATGATCAATATATCCAGTATATTAACGCATTAAATAAAATGCATCAGAAGCCCATAAACCTATGAGACACACTAAGCCCGTAGTGGATCTATGGTCAGTTTAAGGGTAGGCCTACGGTATTACTAGCCTTTTTAACCTATTAACAGAAAATGGGCCTTGTAAATTCCTCTTTCTTCTCTTGAGCTCTCCTTCATGGGCTTCACCAGGCCTCTTCTCATGGGTTTCCGTGGGCCATCCAATGACCTCCTCCATAGGTCTTCGTCGCTTTGGGCTTGCTATCCTTAGTGGAGAAGCTCAGAAACCTCTAGGCCGATTTTGAGGAGGAAGAAACATACGTTGACTAGATTTTACAATAACTCCCCTCCCTTGATCGAATTTATTATCAGCTATAACATAATGAGTTTAGGGAAAGCCTTAATGAGTTGATTAATATTTTTGTCAAGTACAAGGCAACGAAAAAAATCTGCGTCGTCAGTACTAATAAGAGAGGCTTCAACCTCTCCCACTTACCAAAACTCCTCCACCACTACTCCTCACCCTTGAGCACGATATTTCATTCATATTTCATCCAAAATTTCAGCTACTTTTGACCTTTAAAAGGTCAAAATGGGCTAGGGGCTTGATGCATTTTGGACCGGCTCCAATTAACTTGTCCAACGAGTTCAATTGAGCCTATATACCATTCTTGTTGGACTTAATATTTAATCTAATTAAATAAAATACCCAACAAAGAAAGTCCAAGTGAATATTTAATCCAATTAAATTCTCACAAGCCCAAAAATCAATTAATTATTTAAATGAATCAAATCCACTTTAACGAATTAAGGACAATCAAACATAACTAGTCCAACTAGTTATTTCTAGCCCATTCCTAATTAATGATTCCAATTCACTAATTAGATAGGTCCATCTACTAATTAATTAATGGATTCAATCCACTAATTAATTACCCCAAGCCTCTTTTAAATTAATCGAATCAATTTAAAAAGGCTAAGCCCTAAAATTCAATTAATCGAATTAATCAAAATTCCAAACTATCCATCAAATGGATTATTCCACATAAATGATCCAATCATTATACTCTCCAAGAATTAATTTAATATGAATAAATTAATTTGCCTCTTCCGGAATTAATTCTAAATTAATGCCCTGACCTTTCGTGAGTTGTGTATGACTCTTTAGGTTTACCCTTAGATAGACTTGAGCTTGCGACCAACAAAATAAATTAAATCTAATTTAATTGATTATTTCTGATTATCCCATAACCAGAAATAGCCCGTTACCATGGGTTGTCGTCTCGCAATAGTCCATGTCACTAGAGACTAGGTGAATAGTGGCGTAAACATTTAGGCTCCAATTTTATAAGGGTACGGTCCTGCTGTCAACCATCTCCTGCCTTAGTCTAAGGCATGAATGTGCGTCGGTTCTCATCCTTGACTAGGCACTTATCCTTTATACTCGAGATGCATTTATACTACTGATCATCATAGGTAATTCTTGACCACTCGATCAACCGCTGTGGCTATAGATTGAAGAGTCTAAACTATCTCAAAGCTCATAGGAGATCTTGCTGTCACAATACTGATAGGAGACAAATTCTTTCTTGGAATCCATTGTCCTCGCTACATACTCCGATTGCATCAGATAAGGCTTATGATGACCATAGCCCATGACACAACACCTCTCGCTATATCCTAGATACAAGCTTCGCATGCACGTGACTGGTTGCAGGCAATGGATCGGCCCGAGAAGCGCGGTGGAAGAGCAAAAATAAAAAATTTCAAGAATTAAAGAAAATAAATATCCGATCAAGGGGTGTACCCTTTATGTTTTTTTCGAGTGATTGATGTAATATTATAAATACGTAGGCCATGAATCAAAAGAAAACAAGAAGAGAACTACATAAATTCAAAATCAGAATATTACCATTGTTGTTTTCTAGTTTTGCTTCAAGCATTGATTCCGTTGGTCTCCTTGATCTAAGATCTAGATCTGGAGATCCTCTAAAGATTAATACACCACCACTAAGAGGATATAGTGATTTTGTGCTAGCAAAAATACCACAAAAGCGCAAGAACCAAAAATGCTATTGATTAATGTTTGGTTCTTCAATTCTCTTTCGATCTCTAAGATCTTGAGAGAGTTTTGAGAAGAGAGAGTGAATTTTCATGGGTGAAGTGCATTTTAGGGTTAGGGTTAGAGTGTTTTTTAGAGCTATATATATATAGTCATAATATAGCAAGGAGTCATGACCTAGCAAGACTGCTACACCTAAAAACCACCTCTAAACCACCTTATGACAAAGTTTGGTGCACCTAGGCACCAAACTCGGCCACACACACTCCAAGGAGGGGTTTGGCTCCTCCTAAAGCTAGGCATGGTCCAACCAAAGCCTTAGGCTTGTATTTTAATGGATCGAATTTGATTAAATAAATTTAAACCAAGCCCATGTCAAATGGACTTTTATTAAACCCAATTTAATTTATAAGTCCAACATTAAAACCCTTAATCCAATTAAGAGATCCAAGCTCCTTTTAACTCTCCATTAATTTATGAATCCGATTCATAAATTGGACCAAGCCCAATAAAATTAATCCAGTTAATTTTAATGGCCAACTAAGAATTTCATTTTAATCCAATCAATTTAATTTCAAGTTATCCATCCAATGGATTGATCTAAATAAATGATCCAATCATTAATCATCTCCAAGAATTAATTTAATCCAATTAAATCAATCCTGCTCCTCTGGAGTTCATTCCAAATTAACTCCATCCCAATATAGTGGTAGGGTGTGACTCTTTAGGTTTACCTTCAGCTAGACTTAGGCATGTTCCCAAACAATTAATTAAATCTAATAATTAAATTATTTATAAATTATCCCAGCCAAGGGTCGTCCGTCTAGTAACAGTCATGGCACTAGAGACTAAGTGAATATAGATTAACGTTAGGCAAATTCATACGGGGTCCTTCTATCAACCGTCTCCCGGCCTTAGTCTAGGGCATAGAATTGAGCGTCGGTTCCCATCCTAGACTAGACTACCCGTTTGCCTTACCGAATTATCACGTGGAAACTATCCCACTTATTCAGTCACTATGGTCACAGATTTTTAGGGAAACGTTTCTTAAAGTGTATGGGAAATCCTACTGTCACGATATTGACAGGGGACGGATTCTTTCTTGGAACACATTGTCCTAACTACACGTTATGACTGCTCTAGATAAGGCTTATAACATCCGTATCTTTCTAAACAGACATTGATCGCTAGATCTAAGCTACAACCACCATGTGAATGTGACTGCCATGGTTCCTCAGTCTAAGGGCTAATCTCGTACTATCAGAGGAATCCAATCAATCATCGACAAAGCCTTAGGAGGCTTCTATATGACGATTTCCACGAGTCAGTTCAGTTAGTCGACTACCTAACCAACTAACCTACTAAAACTGCATGGACGACCTACGTCTCCTGCCAACGAAACATAGCTGCAGTACTTAGTGCAAGTCACTATAGGACACTCGATGCCCTATCTTGAGGTCCTCGATTTGGAACGTTCCAAACCAGTCCACAGAGGTTGGTTTCATGGTCGCCATCCAATGCATAGCCCAACCTCTTGGACCTACTCGTTTGGTCTATGGGCTTTGTCGTGCAGTTAAGTATTAGCACAATAAGTAAACAAAACAAAGAATCAAGCCATAGTATGAATATTACCTTTATTCAAAGATATAAATATTATATTACATCAAAATTGTCAGAAATAGTTTACAAAAGCCCAATCCGATTGGCTTTCTGGTCACCTATTCTAACAATGGCATGATTCGTCAAGCCCGAGGACTAATCCTATACTATCAAAATTGGGAATTCCAGTCATACTGTCCAAGACTTAAGAGGCTTCCATATAACGATTCCTGCAAGTCAATTTAGTCAGTCGACTACCTGGCCGACTAACCCACTAAAACTGCACAAACGACCCATGTCTCATGCTGAACATACACGGGTACAGTACTTAGTACAAGTCTCTATATGACTCTCTATGTCCTGTCTCGAGGTCTTCAACTTGGAACGTTTCAGACCGACCCATAGGAGTTTGTTTTATAGCTGCTAAATCTATGCGCAGCCCAACTCCGTGGGTTTAACCTTTCGGTCTATGGGAATTTCATTGTGGCACCATTCAATCTAAGATGCCTAACCGCTGAATCGATCATTCAGGGGACATGAGCAAAAACTTTTTGGAGAGAGCACGTTGTATGCTTTCTAATGTTGCTTTGCTCTGTCTCCTAGATGTAGGAACGCAAGAGAAGTAGGAATGGGGTCAATGCAGTTGCCCAAGCATCTAATGCATTTAGTACAACTGACTGAACACCAGCACAATCTTGATGCAACAAATGAAAGATTCAAGATTTCCGCACGCGATTCGCCGTTGAATGATCCATGAAGTTGTAAGCACAATGAAAACACACTACCAACATAATGAATTCTTACCGTATTTATCTATCTAATATTATTTAATAAAGATTGGCGAATTGTAAACATGTAATCCAATTGGTTTTGGTCACCCATTCCAACAATCTCCCACTTGACCATTGAGCCAATTACCCATGTCCCTCAGAACATTCTGAGTATGAGTAATCTACGATACCGATACAGTTTCATGGGTCTACTTCATTTTCTGTTAGATCTACGTGGTCCAATCGTGTATTTTCTTCACCATTGTTGCCTGCAGATGGTTGTCTAAGAATTTCATGGATCTTGTGATGAGATATCGGGCCCACAAGGCTATTGCCTTAACCTTGTCATTCACCAATAAGGCTACAACTGGTTCGGCCTTGCTAGGCACCACATCCATCCAATGGATGCGATTTTTCAATCCAAACAACTTTCCAAATCTGACTTGTTACAGTTGTCCCAAATTCAACTTTTAAGATGAGGCGTCCACTTGAAATCCTTCCAAGCAACCACCATTTTCGACCTACAAGATCCCCAAGATATTTTATCTCACCATTTTCATGTGATTTCGAGAACTCCAAGCAAATCACATTACTTGATGTTAGACTCAACCCATCAACCAAATCATAGGTAGAGTATCACCCCCTACGACTCGTGAGACAGGAAAATAGATGTGTAGTCTTTTCGTTCACAATAATAGTGCAGCTTCGTTTCAATCCAAATGTGCCACGACTCGTGAGTCCACATATGGGTGAAATCAGATTCCTCATTACATTACTGTGGATGGAAGGCACAGAAATTACATTGCTTGGTGTTATTCCTAATCCATCAACCAAATCACAACACACACTATCGCCCCCCACGACTCGTGAGACAGGAAAATAGGTGTGTGTTCACTTTGTTAACAGTAACAGTGCAACTTCATTTCAGTCCACACGTGCCACGACTCGTGAGACCACAAATTGGTGAAATTGACTTTCTCACTACATTACTGTGGATGGAATACATGAAATAACAAGCTATGGTTTATTTCTATTTTTGGAGTCTAATATTTTAACTTGGTCCAACAAAGTGAGAGTTCATTAAAATATGACTGAGATCTCATCGCAATATTAGTATTTCGTGTGATCAATATATCCAATATATTAACATATTAAATAAAATACATTGCATGCAAAAGAAAAGCCTAGAACGCCCCTGTTGGATGATCACAAGCCCATAGACCTATGCGACCCACTAAGCCCGCAGTGAATCTATGGACAGTCTAAGGGTAGGCCTACACTATTACAAGCTTTTCTTAAACCCATTAACAGACAATGGGCCTTGTAAATTCCTCTTTGTTCTCTTGGGCTCTCCATCGTGGGCTCCACTAGACCTCTTCTCCATAGATCTTCCATGGGCCACCCAATGACCTCTTCCATGGGCCTTCATCGCCTTGGGCTTGCTATCCTTACATTTCATTTTTTAAAAATAAATATCCTCACCCCTATCTACTCTCATTACATCATAAAATTGAGAAATTCCAATCAATAGTTAGGGGGAGTACAAAGGGAGGGAGAAAGCAAGCGTCATAATATTAAGGCTAAAATCGAGAGAGTTAAGAGAAAAATTAAGAAACACGCAGGTCCCAACCCAATAGAAAATAAATCATACATTCGATCCTAGAGCTTTGTGATCATCCCATGTTAATCCAATTAATATAACAACAAGGGAGAAAATTAATCAACTAAATAATTAATTAGTCTAACTAATTTATTTAAGCCCATCTCTATTAATTAATGAATTCAAGCAATTAATTAAACAAGCCCAACCACTAATTAATTAATGAATTTAATTCATAAATTAATTAGCTCAAGCTATTTAAATTTATCCAATTAATTTAAATTGCTAAGCCCAAAATTTAATTAATCCAATCAATTAAATTCTTGGGCTATCCATCCAATGGATTATTCCCAAATAAATGATCTAATTATTTATTTTCTTTTCTTCATGAATTAATTTAATCCAATTAAGTTAATTCATTTATTTCGGAATTAATTCCAAGTTAATTCCAACACTTCCACAATGATTTGTGTGTGACCCCTTAGGTTCACCTTCAACTAGACTCCGGAGTGTGTGATCAATATAATTAATTATATCCAATGTAATTTATATTTCTGATTATTCCATAATCAGAAATCATTTGTTACCATGGGTGGGCGTCGAGCAATGGTCCATGACACTGGAGACTAGGTGAATGTTGGCGTGAACATTTAGGGTCCAAACTATACGAGTACGGTCCTATTGTTAACTGTCCCATAGTCTAGGGCATGGAATTGGATGTTGGTTCCCATCCTTGACTAGGCAACTATGTTTAATACTTGAGATGCATTTACTCTATTGATCCGATCTAGGAAACATATCCCTATTCGATCAATCCCTTTGACTAAAGACTTTTAGAGTCTAAACCATCTGAAAGTGCATGGGAGAACTCTTTGTCATATATTAACATGGGACAGATCCTTTCTTGGAATATACTGGATAAAGCTTATGATGACCATGCCTCACGACACAGCCACCACTATCCTTATCCAAGATACAATCTTCGTATGCACGTGATTACCATGAATCCTCAAGTTCGAGGACAAATCTTGTAGTATCAGAATCAAGATTCTCAGTCATACGGACCAAGCCTTAAGAGATGTGACGACTCCCGCTAGTCACTTCAGTCAGTTTACTACCTTATCAACTAACCAACTAAAACTACAAAGGCGACCTACTTCTCCTGCCGATGAAACATGGCTGCAGTACTTAGTCCAAGTCTCCATAGGACCCTCGATGCCCAGTGTCGAGGTCCTCGACTTGGAACGTTTCAGACGGACCCTTAGGAGTTGGTTTTATAGCTGCCCAAACCTATGCACCCCGACTACACAGGTTTAACCTTTTGATTCGTGGGCATCTCATTATGACATTGAAACCCCGTTCAATATCCGTGGTAAACACAACGAAATACATCGCCATCTTGATGAATTCTTACCGTATTCATCAATTTAATATTATTTGATAAATATTGTCGAATGAAAAATAGCCAATCCAATTGGCTTTTGGTCACCCATTCCAACATCAATTACTCAAGTCAATTAGTCAAGTACTCATGTCTCAATTTTGACTCAATTTAGTTATATATGTTTATTTATATACATTAAATAAATATATTAAGTTATGTATATTTACTATTTATTTATATAATTTAAATATAAAATGTATAATTTATTAAATAATATATTATATATTGTATATAATTAAAAAAATTAAAAAAATATACATAAAAGAATTTGTTTTTCAGTTTGGTTCGATTTGGTCACGAAACTAGAAAAAAAAGAGAGCGAAAAAGCGATTTAGTTTAATAAATCGAAAATTCAGTTCGGTTCGATTCTCGATTGATTAACCGAATTGTGAACACCACTAGAAGTCTCAGCTCAACTAGCAGTCAGAGTAGATGGAGGTGTTTGTCAATTGTCACATGAAGGAAGACAACTTTGGAAGCTGCCCATTGGTGGAGGAGGTTGCAGTTAGTATTTTTTTTTTAATTTATAAGTTTTAAAAAATCCTAATCAATTTCTCTTTTTTTTATATTTGTTTCTGGAGACATTGCATAAGCTCATAGAGGAGGGTACCTTGCAGCCGCCTCTGGCTGGATGTTGAGACTCACCCTCCAAGCAATGATCAACACGTCAAACCATTAGATTAGGATTTTATTTTATTTTTGTATTTTTGTATTTATATCTGACGTTAAATTTGTAAGTTTCATTTTTTTAATCTATTATTAGTAATTTTATTTTTAAAAATTAATTTTATAATTTTTATATTTAACTAAACATAATTTTAATATAATTGTAATAAAAATTTAAACTTAAATTACTGACCCCGATTCATGAATGAAATTCAATGCTCAAAGTGTAATAATCACTAAAATTATGAATTTGATAAGTGATATTAATTCATACCTATCTTTATATACCAAATCATTAATTACATTTTTCAAATTCATACACACCTATCACATATATTTCTTTCTAATATCTAGCCTTTGAAACTGAATCTCAGTAAATCCTTAGTTATAATATTTTCGAATTTCAACAGGAACTCAAAATGATTGAACTGTCAAGAAAGGTACACATGATTACTTTTTTAGTTTTGAGTATCAATTTTAACTTCATCACAACTTTAAGTTTTTCAATTTTACTCAAAAACTAGAGTTGTATACATTGAATTTTGTAAATATAAATGGTTGATTACAATACAACAATATGTACAAATTGGTGAACTTTCTTGCTTAATTTTCATAAATATTATCTCTTTGTTTTTTGCATTTTTTGGAGGAATCTGATGTAGCAAATAAATTTATTGTATTGTATTTATAAACAACTTGAATCTATATATATTTCTTTCTAAAATTGCATCTTGTCTAATTATTACAATAATATTAAGTAAAGACAAACCAAAAAATAAGAAATTAAGAGGAAAATATTATGAAAGATGACAGAACCGAACATCCGAGGCTTTTGCTACCCCCTGACGAGCATTATTGTTTGAAACACTCACACATACACACACAACATTTGCTCACGCTCTCTCACTCAATCACTCATACTTCACGTTTGCTGACGCCTTTTTTCCCTGAACACACTCACTGCAAAACACTATTCAAGTCCATAAAATACTGCGTGTAGAGCGCTCTATGAACGTTACATTTGATTCCTTCAGTGGTCGAGAAATGGCGGAAAACTCCAAAAATATAAGATTAATTCTATGCATGCAACTACATTCTTCCATTTCTCAAGCGTTTAATTCTTTCTTTTCCCTTCTTTAGTTCTTATTTTTGAATTGATTTGTTAATTCGTCAACATCGAATGATTTGCCAACATAATTCTTCAAGAACATACACTAAAGATTTTAGCCAAATTATTTCATCCGACACGAACTCAAATTCATCTTGTGAAAATTCCGGTCATGTATTATCGCCAGATCCCATTTCTTTGCTCCGCCGTCAAGTTTAATGGAGCTTCAGGTATATGTTTAATAATTTTCTTTTTGTCTCTCTAATTTTTTTTAATTAATTTCCTATCTTTTCAAAGTTTTAAAAAATAAATAGTTAAATTTTGAATATATTAAGAGATTCTTTTCTCATAATTAGGGTTCAACAAGAGATTCAACTTTAATTATTTGATAAATATTTTAAAATAAATTCATACAGAACCCATTCTTACCTTATTTTTTGATATATTTTTTTACCATGACCAGAAGCTGGGGTGACTAAACTCATTTTTTAAAATACTAACTTCTATCCCACTAATTTTACCTTAAATTAAGCACAAAGTGGGGATGAAGAGAAAGTGCAACAGTATTGGCGACGAACATCATTGAGGAATTTCAAGTTGAATAGTTAATTAATTATTTATCCTTTCATTTTACGTAGAGTTTTGACGGTGTTTGATGGTTAATTAATTAAGTTGGTGAATTCCTTCATTTGCTCCAACGTGCTCTACTTAGTACCGACGTCTCTTTGTCTCACTCTTCCATGCTGTATTGTGTTTCAAAAAGTACCCTAGGTACCTTTTGTTTTATCTCCAAATTGATCTTTTAAATCCCCTTTAAAATGATGCTCTCATTCAGATCTTTTCACCTCTAAAGTCAACACCTCATGGTGCATAATGGGTCAAGCCGGTCCAAGACTAGCATGGACTAGCCCAAAAAGCCATATTTAGGACCTGCCTAATGCTATTCATGGCCAGTTTTGAGGTGGTCATGGGCCGTTAAATGAGCCTCAATTGAATCCATTTTTAAATGCAAGTCAAGCCCATGAATGAGCCCCATTGAGACTTGGCCTAGGCTCAAACCCAGCCAGCTTGTGCCTGTTTTTCTTTTAATGAAATTGAGATATTTTTTCTGAACAAACTTAAATAATTTATAATTTTTTTGAAATAAATAAATCATAAATTAAATAAAAAAATAATTAATTAATCATTAAACACCGTCAAAACTCTACTTAAAATGAAAGGATCAAATAATTAATTAACCATTTAGCTACAGATTCCTCAATGACATTCTTCATCATTGTTGTTGCACTTTCTCTTCATTCCCTACTTTGTGCTTAATTTAAGGAAAACTTTTTGGCATAAAAGTTTGTGTTTTCAAATATGAGTTTAGTACCTCCAGCTTCTGGTCATGGAAAAAAATATATGAAAAAAAATAAAGAAAGAAAAAGACAAGTTTTATTGAGCATGATTTCTACAGCCTCAAGAATAGATTCTATATGAATTTATTTTAAAATATTTATCAAATAATTAAAGTTGAATCTCTTATTGAACCCTAATTATGGAAAAAATCTCTTAATATATTTATAATTTAAATATTTATTTTTTAAAACTTTGCTAGGAAAGAAAATTAATGAAAAATAAATTAGAGAAATAAAAAGAAAAATAATTAAATATATACCTGAGACTCCATTGAAATTGATTGCGGAGAAAAGAGATGGTATCCAGCAAGAGTACATCTTCACAAGATGAATTTGAATTCAGGTCGGATGAATAATCCAGCCAAAATGTTTAGTGCATGTTCTTGAAGAATTTTGGTAGCAAATTGTCTGACAACGATGAATTTATAAATTGATTTAGAAATCAGAATTAAAGAATGGAAAAGAAAGAATTAAATGCTTGAGAAAAGGAAAAATTGAGTTGTGTGCATAGAATTCATCTTACATTTCTGGACGTTTTCGCTATTTCTCGACCACTGAAGGAATAAGATGTAACCGTCCTTGGGTTCTCTACGCACAGTACTTTATGGACTTTAACAGTGTTCTGCAGTGGATGTGTTGAGGGAGAAAAGGTGTGATCAAACGTGAAGTATGAGTGCTTGAGTGAGAGAGTGTGAGTAAATATTGTGTGTGTATGTGTGAGTGTTTCAAACAACAAAGCTCGAATAAATCGAAAAAAAGTTATGATACATCTGGAAAACCGAAACCAAGACTAAGAATTTTTTACGAACAGGATAAAAAATTATTACACTTTCGACACCAGAAAAGGAATTTTCTAGACCCCTTTCTTGTGTCGAAGACTAGGAAAACAAATAATGCCCCCTAGAATTATTTGATCCCCGCATTTATAGTTCATCTATGACCCGTTTACTTATTACTTATGCTAATATCTATCCCAATTTTATTCTATTTCAAATAGAATAAAATGGATCCATTTTCTTCATTGAAATCTTGCAATAGTAACATAGTCGTACCAATTCAATTTGCCTTCCCTTCTGTCTTTTTTTTATAATATTTTCCCCTTAATTTCTTCTTTTTGTGGTTTGTCTTCACTTAATATTATTTTAATAATTATACAAGAACCAATTTGGGAAATATATATATATATTCAATTTATCTATGAATACAAAATAATAAATTATTTTCTATATCAGATTCCTCCAGAATAATCAAAGAAAAAGAGATAATATTTATGAAAATTAATTAAGAAAGTTCATCAATTTGTACATATTGTTGTATTGTAATCAACCATTTATCTTTGAAAAATTCTTTATATACAACTCCAGTTGTTGAGTAAAATTGAAAAACTTAAAGTAGTGATGAAGTTAAAATTGATACTCAAAAATGAAAAATTAATTATGTATACCTTTCTTAGCAGTCAAATCATTTTGGGTTTTTGTAGAAATTCGACAATATTATTAATTAAGGAATTATTGATATTTGGTTTCAAAGGTTGGATATTTTGAAAGAAATATATGGATACATGTATCTGAAATTAAAAAATGTAATTAATGGTTTGGTATATAAAGATAGGTATAAATCAATGTCACTTACCTAATTCATAATTTTAGTGATTATTACACTTTGAGCATTGGATTTCATTCATGAACTGGAGTCCACTAATTTAAGTTTGAAGCTAATTTGCAATTATATTAAAGTTATACATACAAACTAATGTGTGTAAGAAATGTTGACACCAATATATTTGGTTCTTTGTCACCACAGAACATATCACTTTCAAATATTTTGTGAAGAAAAATTGATTGGCACTTTAGAATCCATTAATCCCAATATATATATATATATATATATAGATACTTAAAAAAGCTAAAAAAATAACAAAGATTCCTCCGCTATAATTTTTTTATTGAAACACACAAGAAAAAAGTGGACTAATACATTTTTAGTCCCCTATGCTAGTTAGAAGGGGTTGCATTTTAAAAGGACTGGATTTGTAATTAAAAAATCCATCCAATGAAATTTTCATTTCAAAAGACTCATTTCTTAACTTTTATTTTATTGGACAAAGTTATTTTGATCTTTTTACCTTATGAGTTCATATATTTATTGATATTCAATTATGGAATTGATTAGTTATTTCTAACAATATTCATTCATTTGTTGTAAAGACTCTTTTACAAAATGTAATTTTTCAACTTTATTAATTTTCAATCTTTTCTTTTGCTACATCCAATTTAAATGATGAAAGCAATCAGTACAAATTAAAAAAAGAAAAAAAGGTTTTCTACCGATGAAATTTTAGACGGCTTAACACGAGTTTCAATGATTTTGTCAACAAAAAAGCTTTATTTTGAAATTTTTATGGTTACTCAATAGAAAAAAAATCGCAATATGCATCCCACGAAAGAATAACAAAATTACCAAATTTTGGTGAATTTGGGATGGAATATTTTTCGATCAAATTTTTATTTTTTTTGGGTTTATAGATGTTCCAAGGGTTTTGTTTCTAGCGAACTGTGCTGAAATTTATCGTATTATTTTTGGCATCTACCATCTGAGAGTTTTTTAATTTTTTGAAAAATTAATTTTATTTCTATGATTAAGATTCCATAATAAATAATTATTTTTAGTTAAATATAAAAATATAAAAATTATTTTTTAAAAATAAAATTACTAGTATAAATTAAAAACAAAAATAAAAGTAAAAAATTTAACTTAAAATAGAAATACAAAAATAAAATAAATTCCTAATCTAATGGTTCCACGTCTTGATCATTGCTGGTGAATCTCAGCATCCGGCCAGAGGCGGCTCTAAGGTACACTCCTTTGTTAGCTTATGCAATGTCTCCAAAAAAGAAACAAAATTCGGTTAGGATTTTTAAAATTTATAAATTAAAAAATATTTAATTTTTACTAACTGCAACCTCCTCCACCCATAGGCGGCTTCAAGAGTTGTCCTCCTTGTAACAATCGAGTAACAACTCCATCTGCTCCGACTGCTAGTTGAGCTGAGAATTTTAGGGAACAAAGAAGTAGCTTAAAACTTAAAAAGTTATACATCAGCTTGTACTTTATTGAGTAATATGAATAATAACACTCTCCTCCCTTGAGGTTTGGTGTAATTATATATAGACCCCATATGGTTTTCAAAATTACATCTAGTACCCCTGAGGTTACTTCCATCTAACAAACAAATTCAACCGTTTATCAAAATTCTCTGAATATGCTAATATTAACCAAAAAATGAATGAAAATTAATATTTATCCTCGATTGACTTATTGCAAACTTATTGTTGGTTTATCAAATGTTTTTCAACTAAACTACCCTTATAATGGTTAATGTATACATCCTCACATGCATTAACGCGTAAAGAAATATGAGGATAATTTTCTTATGAAAAGGTTTATCTAACCTGCAATAAATTAGTAATAATAGATATGGACTTTTTTTAAAATTCTTTTATTAATATCAACAAAGTCGATCAATTTTTGAATGACGAAGGGACTTATGTTAGACGGAAATAAACTTCAAGGGTGCTAGATGTAATTTCTCAAACCACAAATCTCAGGAGAGATCAGTGTAATTATCCCTATGTAATTATATAATATATTATAAATTAGGTATTTGATATTATAATAGTCTATAGTATTTTGTAACAGTTTATTTTACACTATTATATGGTTTGGTTGCCTATTACAGTATTCAGTTACACTATTTTATAGTGTTATTATCGTATTATGGTATATTATAATATTTTATATGTTATTATAGGGTAAAATACATGTTGTCCCCCTAAACTATTCCTAATTTAACAGTTACCCCATAAATTAAAAAATGTAATAGTTACCTTATTAGTTGGACAAAAATGCCCCTATGTTTTGAATAATTATATTATTATCAATATATTTTAGTATTTTTCATATTAAATCATCACCAAAATTTTATCAATCAATTTTTTTAATAAAGAAAGAATTTAAGTTAAAGGTGGAGTATAAATTAATATAAATATAGTAGATACACAATAAATATAATATAACCCATTATATTATTACCAAATTAATATAACTTAATTTTACTACCAAATGAGTATAACTTAAATCATTACCAAATTAATATAACCTAGTTTATACTTCACCCGTGTTAATAACTTAATTTTATTACCAAATTAATAAAATCTTTTCATGATATTTTTCTGTACGCATTCACTACTTAACTTGGAGTCTGTAAAATATAATACAATTCAAATTATTTAATTCACTAATTATATAATACTTTATTAAATTAAAAGATATTTTTTTAATTAAGAAAATTATAATTAAACTTAAAATGCAAAATTGTTAGAAAAAGAAATTCTTTGAACTATCACAACAAAATAAAAAATGGGAGATTTGGGGTGGATGAGACGATCGTTCCAAAGCTCATTCTTTATTGGACGGTTATTGGCACTCTTGAGGAACGAAAAATTGATCGATTACATCATGGTCCTCCTTTTTTATGTTTTGTGGTTTTGGGATGGCCCAACCATTAGCAAAGGCATTCCAAAAGAAAGTGTTACAATTAGTGTTCTTTAAATTGGTCCAAACTTGTAAGTAAAAATAATTTGAACTTTATTTTCAAACACATTATTAAAGTTGGGGACGGTCTTAAGAAGACCGTTCCTATATATTACACAATTCGTGTCCAAAAAATGACATTTCGTAAATTCATTCCATAATGAGTTACAATTTGGAACACTTTTAGTACGTAGTAGGTCAAATATTACAAAACATCTTCCAAAGTATGAGTTTTATTTCATACGGAATGTGCTACAAGGACCGTGTCTGCATATGTTACAGTTTCAAATGGTTTACATGTATTATTAATATTGTATTACTAAACCCATTCCAAAGATAGTACAGCACATATATTTTAACGGATACAAACCGTTCCTATATGTGGTCTTAAGACCATTTCCGGTTGCACATCAACGGCGAATTTTTAACGGATTATTTTGTATGCCAGGAACCTTTTCAAAGACCATTCCAAATTTTCCTATATATATATGTTCTCTCTTTCAATTTAATCTCACTATCTTCTTTTATTCTTCTTATATTCTCTCTATTTCTTCAATCTCTCTTGAATTTTCTTGGTCTCTCACTATCCCACTAATATTTTTATACTATTGTTCGCCAATCTCTCTCGAATTTTCATTGATACTTGATGTTATTTTGATCAGGTAACAACTTCAACCCTTTATTTGTCAATTGATTATATTTGTTGTACTTTTGTTAATTAAATTTAATGTTCTAATAATATGTATATATATATATGTGTGTGTGTGTGTGTGTGTGTGTGTAGGACTCATCATGTTAAGATAGTTGAGGAGATGGTTGTTGAGAAGAACATGCCAAGGAGCGTGGGTCCTACTTCGGAGTTTCAGGATGGTGCTACTGCATTTATAGAATGGCCTAAGTCTCAACATGCATATATGGACGGTGAGAAAATTAAGCGTCCTTATCGAAAGTGCAAAAATAAAGTTTTCAAAATCCCGGACGAGGTAAATTTGGACTTGTTTATGAAAAGTTTTATGCCGAAGTATTATAATTGGACTTTACATGGCGAGGAGATAGTGTAGGATTACTTTGACGCTGTCATCGCGCCCCCTTTGCAGGAGGAGCAAGCTCCCGCTGCTCACAAGGGTACCAGTACGCATTGAGCTAGTGCCGCACAGATAGATTCTGTGCAAATGAGGGTTTTTGATGCCGACGGGTCAACTTTGTGATCTAATTACAACTAGGATGGTATGCATGATGATGGTATGAGGTCTAATGGTATCTCTTGCTGAATTGGTGAATGTCAAAGCTGATGGCCATATTTTAGAGCGAATATATGATCGAATATCCTAGTAGGCTGATAATATATTAACCTATGACCACACCCTACCTCTCAATTACTATAGTACGAAAAAGTTCATCAGAGACTTGGATTTACGTATTTAGAAGATTGATGATTGTAAGAATGGTTCCATGTTGTACTGGAAGAACGACATGGATATGGACTATTGTAGATTTTGTGGAGAAGCTAGGAAGAAGCCAACCTTGGAGTGAAATCCTAACTGTAAGAAGACCTTGTACGCCATTCTCGGGTACCTGCAGCTTACCCCTCCCCCGCAGAGGTTGTATTCTTCAGAAGCGGTTGCCGAGCAAATCACTTAGCATGCCAACCAACAGTTGGAGGAGGGATCCATGTGCCATCTGTTTGATGTAGAGGCGTAGAGGCATTTTGACCGGACATATCCCTATTTTGCAGCAGAGCCCCGTAACGTTAGACTTGGTTTGTGCATGGATGGATTCGCACCGCACGGGCAGTACAATAGTATGTATTTATGTTGGCCCATTATACTTACACCTTACAATCTCCCATTGGGAATATGCATGAGTTCTGAGTATATGTTCCTAAAAATGGTGTTCCTTGGCCCTTCCAATCTGAAACATCTCACCGATGTTTACCTGGGACTGTTGATTAAGGAGTTGCAGAATTTGTGAAATGTGAGTATAGTGATGCATGACAATGTAATGAATGAGACATTCATGATGCGCTGCATTGATGTGGACCATGAACGACCTTCCCGCCTACGGGATGGCGTCTGGATACAGTATCGCTGGTGTTATAGGGTGTCCAGTTCGTATGGAAGACATACGTAGATTCTATTTACAGAATGGTAGGAAGGTGTGCTACTTTGACAACTACAGATATTATCCTCCCCATGACCATCCATACCATAGGAACTAGAAATCATTCACTAAGAACCGTAGAAACAAAGATTACACGTCCAAGATTGATAGGGCAACAGATCCATGATTGGGTTGAAGACTTTAGTCCTATAGTTGAAGTACCGTTACTACTCCTACCGGGCTACGGTAGCGAGCATAATTGGATAAAGAAAAGCATCTTCTGAGAGCTCGAGTATTGGTGGATGCATCTGATACAACACTATCTTGATGTCATTCGCATTGAGAAGATTGTGTTTGACAATATATTCAATACTGTGATGGACATAAAGGAAAAATGAAGGACAATCTTAATGCATGGAAGGACCTAAAGATCATATGTAATCGATCGAAGCTTGAGGTGGACGAAAGAAGGCCGAACGTGATGTCCAAAGCAGTATATACCCTAACCAAGGGGCAGAAGAGGTGGATATGTGAATGTATTATTCATCTTAAGTTTCCCGATGGTTACACATCTAACTTGGCCCATTGTGTCTACATGAAAGAGCTGAGGATGCACGGCATGAAGAGCTATGATTGTCACGTATTCATGCAGAAGTTGATCCCAGTTGCCTTCCGTGAAATGCTTCCTGGGCCTGTGTGGAGTGTGTTGACAGAGGTTAGCTCTCTATTCCAGATTCTATGTTCGATGAAACTAGATGTCAACAAACTATAATAATTGGAATATAATGTCGTGACCAACCTCGAGAAAATATTTTCTCTAGTTTTCTTCGACTCAATGGAGCACCTAATTGTTCACCTACCATATGAAGTGCATGTAGGAGGGCCTGTGCAATGTAGGTGGATGTACCTATTTGAGAGGTAAGTATACGAGTTATTGTAGTTTTTTCAAATAGTTTTAGTGTCATATGTTTTCTAATGAATATTCATCCATTTAGATTTCTTCGAGACTTGAAAATGAAGGTAAAAAACAAAGCACAGGTCGAGCTGTCAATCGTAGAGGCTTACCTTATAGAAGAAATCGATTTATTCACTTCTCACTACTTTGAGCCGCAGATTCTTTGCAAACAGAATAGGCCCCGTAGCAATGACGACCTAATGATGAATGAAAATCGTAGCCAATGGTCTATTTTTAACCACCTTGGTCAAGCAAGTGGCACCTCAAAGAAGAGGTGGCTCAGCGGCTCAGAGCGTCACATAATCAAGATGTACATCTTATGCAATTGTGGAGTAGTCATGCCATACTACGAGTAAGTGTAAAGATATTGATAGTTTATTCACATTCTTATTTTACAGTTTTGACCTCTATATTGATATGTATTCTGTTTTTTTTTACATATATGTCTTTTTCTTAATGAAATCTATAAGCACCACCATTTGGGGGCCCCCAACATTAAGGAGCTAGTAGCTACTGAATTCAAGGATTGATTCAAACATCATGTAAGTTGTGCCTTATGAATTGTGTCACGACTATGAAACAATCAGTCATCAATGTGTGAAACCCGAATTGAACTACACGGACAATGAGCTGTTGAAGTTGATAATTAGGGTCCTACAACCGAGGTCAGAATATTCCTGTGTTACTTTGTGAACGGCTACAATTTCTACACTGAACGTCACAGTATAGACAAGTCAACTACGAACTGTGGGGTGTGTGTCAAAAGCTCATCATACACAAACACGGACAGTGACTTATACTCGAAGAAATAATTCAATTAGATTATCCACTAATTCCAAACATGCAGATCATTTTGTTCAAATGTTGTTGGGTCGATCTTGTGAGAGGTATGAAGATACATCCTGGTTATCACCTCATTGATATAAAGTTCAAGAAGATTATACCAAAAGAACGAACCATTCATCCTGGCTTAACAAACAGTACAAGTATACTACACGGAATACCCTAGAATGAACAGACATAGGAGACTTGATGGTTGTATGCAAAACAAAAGCCAAAAGAGTCATTGATGACTCTCGATGGACTGAAGTCGCATTTTAATAAGAGGAGACAATACCTACTCAACAAGTTGTGATGGAAAATCATAGTTATGACCTGCATGACCCAAATGCTATACAATTTAGTCGTTAATCATTATGTTGCAAATCAACAAGTTGCAAGTACATCCTGCTCGGAAAATAGTGAATCTAATGTCGAATCTGATGAAGATTACTTTAATGAGAATTACGAGACTAAAGAAGATAATAATTATGATTGAAAGTTCAATACTTCTGTAATAAAATATCTGTAAAAAATTTTTCTGATTAAATATTTCAATGAGTATTCTATACGAATAATTATATACTTTTTAAATTTGTTCAAATTAAGAACTATAATAAGTAGCCCTTACCGTTCCCAAACCGTTCTAAATAGGAACGGCCAACAGAAAGAACCGTTCGTTATATAACCATTCCTTATTGTATGCGAATAATGTTAAATTCAAGTTGTAATGGGCAATTAAATATGTATCGTGCCTGAAACTATTATAATATTCTACAGAAAAAATAAGGAAAGTTAAAAAAATAGGAACGTCAATATAAAATGACCGTGCCTAAAAGGAGTTCTAGACAAAATTCAAATTGGAGCCAAATGAAAAGTGGAGGGAAATTTACGTTTATGAATGATTGATAAAATTTGACCATTCCTAAGATGAATGTAAAGAAAACCCATGCCTAAAACGATATAAAAAACCGTTCCAAAATATGAATATAAAGAAAACCGTGGCTAAAGGAGTAACAATACCATACCTAAATAATACAAAACATTCCTAATTCACTTTTCGGTTGTGATATCTCCACATCCGTGAGCCCTGATACCAAACTTAAGTCATTTATTGCGATGCTCCAAACCAGTCCGCTGAAAGTGCATATAAATACCTCACCTCGGACTCGAGCCGTTTCCTAAACGATGGCATGGGCCTATACTCATGTATCAAGAAAAAAATAACTCTTCGCGGGAGAGATTGTACCAGCACCATTTTTTTGTAACGGTCAGACCAAACGTACAATGGGAAACGATACGGACTCCCCTACATATTGGTATGACCTGTTTTGTAATGGTTCATCAGAGGGCCGCTCAGCACATCAAGGTCCCGATTGGCAGGGAATTTTAAAACACTCTCTGAACCCTTTTTCCTGAGTGTTTGAGACAACGGCCAAAAAGCCGGTCTGGAGACCGTAAGCTGGTCCCGGTTCACGAACTTTATGTCGTCCCCGTATTGCCGTTAAGGAATCGGACTAACACCCCATTGCAGAGTAGCCGTTTCAACTATGGAAATTATTCCCTTTGGCGGCCTCTTTACAAAGTTCTAAATGAAATTGTGACTAACTACCACAAGATCGCAACCGAGGCCGCCCGATTTGGTTGTAAGTCGTCGCGACCCCAGGGTGGTCGAGCATGACACGAGAAAGGCCTGGCCTCTTTGGATTAACCGTAACAAAAGGCGTTATCACCGGGAGGACTGGCTCTTGGTCTCACACAGGAAGCGCCAGGTTAATAGGTCGAATCTCTAAATGTCATGTCTACCGAAAACCTTGTGCTGTCTACAACTGATCTGTCCAATCTCACACAAATTAGAGGGCGCTAGTGTGGTTCGCTGAATTTTCAATGCCAGGATTGAGATTGTTTTACCCTCCCTGTGAGCGAATTCTGACTATCACCATGACCCAACTAGCCGTGTTCTGCTGTCTTAATCGACAACACCCTTTGTGGAAAACATCTATAGGATCATATGTACCGCGTCTTATTATTGAGGTCTGTAACGCATGTTTTATTCATTGCTAAAACACCGGCTCACATTTTAGGAATACACGTTGCTATCACTGCAATACGCACAAAAAGCTACTCTGCTACTCAAAAACACTAAATGAGGCTCTGGAGCGTGCTCGATTTCGCTGGCTCGGGACCGCAAGAGAGGGCAATTAATATTCTCTTGCGCCCGGTCTATTGCATATCCTACTTGAATTTAAATTTGAGGAAACTTAGTCGGGGCGTTTGCGCCATTCCGGAGATGCTTAATTATATTATCACAGATGGCTTTAACATCGGGAATTATCAAATAATAATCGGCGCTCTCGATGAGCTCACCTTGCGAAGCTCAGCGTGATGGACAAGACTTCGTGGTAACAGCTAAACCTAAGAGTGGGGATCTGATGTAGTCTTTGCCTTTCTTTTTGAGTTTGTGTCACCAAGTCAACAATAAACGTCTAATAGTCAGACTAGATAAACGTATTGTAGTCACGTCACAGTATCTGGCGTCAGCTTGTGGCCTCTCGAACTACTACAATAGAGATTCATTTACTGAGCTTCGCTTGCTAAGTTAACGAAGTGACTCATAGTAGTGAACTCAAATTCTTAATCTGAGGTTCCCTGTACTTGATGTATGCTGATTTTAATTTTTCAAGTTCATAGTTACTCAGAAGTATGCATGGTACGGCTTCAGGTTCTGTATAGTACATACCCCTCGGTTGTGGGAGGATGAGCTGCGCCATCCGGTTAATTCACCAGCCTAATTCATTGAGCTTGTGACGGATTTACCTGGCATGCCATGTATTAATATTGTTTAAATATTTAAACGCGTCGTGATTGAAATTAGCTGGAAATTATCGTAATTTATGTTGCACACGTGTGAATTGTAGTTTATGTATATAATATATATATAAATTATGCATTGTTTGAACCTCGCGACAACATGTCAAGACGCACACTCTTTGGGGAGCGATGCAGGACGGATTCGGAAGTATGGTGTAGATCACGCTGGCCAGCGATAAGGACCGCGGGAGCGGAGGGACAGCATAGTGCCTCTCCCAAGTTTGAGGATCGGTTTAGAGAGACCTCATAGCACAAGAGGACTGCGGTAGGCCGTCAACACACACAGCGACGAGTCGATCCGGTAATCGGAATGGCCCGTAGCACCCGCAAGCTTTTGCGAGGATCAACCGGCATTGGCCCCGCGCCACAGAGCCGATCGCCGAACGCGGCTTTCGCGTTCAACCGACCGGGGCGCATCGCGCCCCATGCCCGCTTCCACTGCCAGTGACAATATTGAAACACTCTTGACTCTCCTTTCAAACAAAGTCCTTTCAATCATATCGCTTCTATGAGGAGTATAAGATCAGATTATCGTCTCTCGCCGTTTTAAGCCTTGACTGAATTTACCGCGCATATTGGGTAAAGGCACCACAACCCCCGAGACGCCGCCCGTGTGCGGCAGGGTCGGGCACGACGGGGCTCACCCTCTATAATACCAGGGGACTTGGGCCGTCGCGCTGAGAAGCACGCTTCCCAGACCCACAATTCGGATGGGCGAGGCCTAAGGTCCTACAGTCTCAGTTTATGGCTCATTTCCCTTGGGAAGTTCGCGCAGAAGATCGCATTCGACATGCGCTTAAGATATTATGGAATCTGTAAGTTTTTTTTCCGCGCTTATACTTTATCGCACTATAACTAGCGGCAAGTGATACCCAGCCCGACCGGGGTCAGAGGTACGAGGGCGAGCCGGCCTTTGGGTCCAAGTGAAATGCACGAGAAGGGCTGCCTATGGTCCCTCAAAGTTTTTGGCAGGAGCCGTAAGCATCAACTGGCCATGTATGAGGGGGTATTATTCGACAACCATCATTGGGCGTGATGAGCAATGTATGGATTGAGCACAGAGGGTGGTTTTTTATGCAGCCGGGCCGAGTTATTTTGCTTCTTCTTATTAAGGTATACTTGATGAAGGTACGAGGTCTTGCTCTGTGGATGCCAGTCCTAATTCATACGTTTACGATAGTAGTGGCCCATACGATTATGATGCGTCAGGGTTGGCAGACCGTTTTTCCAATATCGTGCATGCTGCAGACCAACCTCTGTGGGACCATTGTAATCAATCTCAATTGGGTATTGTTGCTGAGTTGGTGTATATCAAGGCGAATGGTCATATTTATGAGTGAATATATAATAGAATATCCCAAAGGACTATTAGAATATTGTCCTATGATCACACTCTGCCGGGAGATTACTACAACACAAAAAGGTTGGTAAAGGATTTTGGATTAACCCGTTGAGAAGATTCATGCATGTAAGAATGGTTGCATGTTATACTGAATGATGGTCTTGATTCGGAGTACTGCAAATTCTGTGGCCACGGTAGGTACAAGCCTGCTCAAGGGAGAGACCCACACCAGAAGAAGTCCCCGTACGCAGTCCTTAGGTACCTGCCATTAACTCCCAGCCTGCAGAGGTTGTATTCTTCGAGAGCGACTATCGAGCACATGACGTGGCATGCCACACATTAGACAACAGAGGGGTCATCCATTCGATGATGAGGCGTGGAAGAATTTTGACCGTATGTATCCTGATTTTGCCGAAGAGTCACGTAATGCTCGGATGGGCCTTTACACAGATGGTTTTGCTCTGCACGGTCAATACGATTGTGCTTATTCATGTTAATCGATTATCATTACACTGTATAATCTTCCCCCTGGTATGTGCACAAGTTCCAAGTACATGTTTCTGACAATAGTAATCCCTGGCCCTTCTAATCCGAAGCGTCTGATAGATGTGTACTTGGAATCGTTGATCGAAGAGCTGCTGCAGTTGTGGCATGTGGGTGTGAGAACATACGACCATGCCACGGACCGGGCTTTCATGATGCGGGTGGCATTGATGTGGACTGTGAACGGCCTACTCGCTTATGGAATGGCGATTGGGTGGAGTACAACGGGGGTTATGCAATGTCTAGTATGTATGGATGGTACAAGGGAATTCCATATGTAGCACGATAGGAAGGCGTGCTACTTTGGCTACCACAGACAGTTTCTCCCTGCGCACCATCCATACCGAAGGAATAAAAAACCTTCACAAAGAATCGTTTCGAGAATAAGGTTGCACGTTCGAGGCTAACAGGAGACTAGATCCTAGATCGGGCTGCAAATATTAGTCGTGCAGTTGAAATGCAGTTGCTATTACCTGATGCTATGGTAGCAATCATAAGTGGACAAAGAAAAGCATCTTTTGGAATTTTCCATACTGGTCAACACTTCGTATCCGACACAACCTTGATGTCATGCACATTGAGAAAAATATGTTTAACAATATATTTAACACGGTGATGGACATCAAAGGAAAGGCGAAGGACAATATGAACGCACGGAGGGATTTGAAGATCATATGTGATCATCTTGAGCTGGAGTTGGATGAACGTAGACCGAACGTTATGCGTAAAGCAGTATATACACTAGGGAAGGAGCAGAAGAGAGTATGTGAATGGATTCGTGGCCTAAAGTTTTCTGATGTATACACATCTAACCTTGCAAGTTGCGTTGACATGACGGAATTACAAATGCATGGCATGAAGAGCAATGATTGTCATGTATTCATGCAGAAATTGATTGCGATTGCCTTTCTTGAAAATACTTCCCGAGCATGTATGGAGCGCATTAATTGAGGTCAGTCTATTATTCTAAAGCATATGCCCGACCACGCTGTATGTTCACAAGCTTCATGAGTTGGAAAATAGTGTTGCCATCATCATGTGCAATCTTGAAAAGATATTTCCGCTAGCTTTTTTCGACTTAATGGAACACCTCATTGTTCACCTTCCGTATGAAGCATGCGTAGGGGGACCAGTGGAATACAGGTGGATGTACCCCATTGAAAGGTTTCTACGTGTGTTGAAGAAGAAGGTGAAAAACAAAGCACAAGTTGAAACTTCTATTGTCGAGGCATACATTATTGAGGAAATCGGCCTGTTTACGTCATATTACTTTGAGCTGGATGTGTAATCCAAACGAAGCATGTCACGAAGAAATGATGAGTGCATGAGCAGTAATGATGGATTTCAAGTGTCTGTTTTCAACTACTCTGGCAAAGCTAGTGGTGCCACAAAGAAAAGATGGCTCAATGGACCAGAACGGCACATTATCGAGACGTACATTTTGACCAACTGTGAAATAGTCGCAGCATATTACGAGTAAGTTGTTAATTCTAATGTAAATTCACCTTGTTTAATATACATGTTAAGTGTATGCATTTATACATATTATTGATACATGTATAGATCTTACTTGAACGAGATGTACGAACACCACCATCCGACCGACCTAATTATTGATCGACTTGTATCGACTGAATTCAAGGATTAGTTCAAACGAAGTGTAAGTTAAACATAACCTTTCATTTTAAATTTTGGGAACTATGTCGTAACAACGTACAATTTAAAGAAAAATAACTTATCATATGTGAACGTATAGGTACATCTCGAGCTAAATTATATGGACAAAGAGCTACTAAAGTGTCATTATTGGGGTCCCAGTGCAGAAGTGACATCGTTTCATGCCTACTTTATCAACGGGTACAACTTTCAGACTAAACGACACAACATCGTCAAGTCAATCATGAATTGCAAGGTAAGTGTCAAAAGTTCATCGTATACAGACGAGGAAAATGATTTCTATGCAATCATCAAAGAGATCATTCAACTGACATATCCACTTATTCAGAACTTACACATCGTGTTGTTCAACTGTCGCTGGGTTGATCCAGTTCCAAGGATGAAGTGCACGCAAGCTATCACCTCGTTGATGGAAACTTTAAGAAGGTGTACCAGAAGGATGATCCATTTATACTTTCACAACAAGCAGTACAAGTATATTTCATGGAGTACCTAAGTATGAAATGGACAAAGCAGACTGGATGGTTGTCTGCAAAATAAAGGCTCGGAGAGTTGTCGATGATTCGAAGTGGACTGAGACAGTCGCATACCAGCCGGAGGAAGTTGTTCCAATTCCTATAGTGGCCATCAACAATCAATCGTACTATTACGTGACCCCAATGGTTTACAAGTTGTGTTGGAGGCTGCTGGTACTTCACGAAGACAATTGTATGTAAATGACGATGGCAATAAAGACAAAGACGAAGACAGCGGCCGGAACGATGAGACTTATGATGAGGAATATGAAGCTAGTTGATGTATATTTTTTTTAATGAAGTATTTTTTATTGTACAATGTTGTTAGGAAATTAATTTTTTTACCCATTTTTTATGGTTTGGAATGGCTAAATAAACGAATGGCCGTTACAACGGTCGTTACAATTGATAGAGGAAAAAAATGGCGGGATAATTTTGGAACGGCCAAATTAAGAAATGGCCGTTACAAGTAAAAAAATTTCAACTTAAAAAATGGGTGAAAATTTTACATTTGAAAGCCCATTACATACACCATTACAAAGGCCGTTACAAAATTTAATTACAAGAGCAATCACAAAAGCAGTTCCAAAAAAAAAGTTATTTTGAAAATTTTTATTGTAAAGTCCGATATCTTTACATCCGACCATCCGATCCAACCAAATTATGAATCCATTAAATCATATCACATGGTTTAGTTTTAAATCACATGGACCGATTAACTCATACAATGAAACACTGTGATTCTCGGGTACATCAACGTAATACTAACATTTATATATATATACTTTTATTGCAAACTTTGAACATTTACAAAGGTGTGATAAATTTTTTCGTAGTCATAATGTATTTTGATTATATTGTTCCACTACAATAATACGTTTCTGTAGCATTAAATCGTCAAGAACGACATAGTTTTTTTTTGAAAAATTTACAACAATAATAACTAATTATTTGGAATTCTCTTTGTAATGACTTTTGTCACGGCAATGGGCAAAACGACGTCGTATGTGTATTTTGTAATACACTTTGTAACGATTTTTTACGTAGCTTACTTAAACAACATAAGTAGTAATGGTTGTTGTAACGGCTCTGTATTATTACAACTCTCATTGTCACGGTTTTTGGAACGACCAAATTAATATATAAGCAAAACTTGGCCGATTTTTTTCTTCCCCTTCTTCTTCTCTCTTTATTCTCTTTCTCTCACTCTCTCTCTCTCTCGCACTCCCTCTCTTCTCTCCCTCTCTCTCTCGCCGCTAGCCTAGCCACCGCCACCAGCCCCACCCGCCCCCCACCGTACCAGGTTTTCCTCTTTTTTTATTTCATATTTTTTTTATTTCTGGAAAAAGAGATTTATGAAAATATTAGAAAATTAAAGAAAATGTTTTTAATGTTATATTTTTTAAAATTGTAGATCATGTCTAATGGTGCTCCGCCTCCCCTTGGAACGTAGGGCTAGGGCCATGGTCGCGGCTGCGGTCGTGGCCCTCCTAGCCCTCCCCGGGCTGAGCCAGTAGATCCTGCGCCGCCTACCATGTCATTAGAGGCTGTGTCCCAGCCTCCGCCGATTCCTGCTAACTCTGCCATAGTGGGGTCAGCTGCGGCGGGGACCACCAGCTCAGAGGTTTCGGCACGGCCGTGGGATGCACCACCAGCGCCACTCCTTCCCCCACAGGGCTAGAGGCATTACATCAGCTTCCAAAATGCGAGGTACGAATGCATTTTTCATTTATTTTTTATATAACTTGTAATATTCAATATTTTTTATCTATTATAACATTTTCAATATTTTTTTCAGGTCTAACCGCAATTTTTAGACTACCATTAATAATGCGGTCAAAGGACAATATCCGCATCCTTGGACCAACATATCGCAGATCCCACAGAACCACCAGCTATTCTGGTTCCAGAAGTTGAAGGTAGGTAATATATTATTATTATTTTTAATTAAAATTTATTATTACTTTTTTGGGATAATTATTTGCTAACCTCCCCTGTTACTATGAAAATTACATAAACCAACCTTGTTGGTTTATTATCATTATAAAACTGACCCCTCCATTAGTCAAAATAACGGTCAATGCTAATTTCAATCCAAATATTTATTTGACCTTCCTATTTTAGCCCTTGGATGGGATTTTTAGAAATTTTGCTGAAAAGAATATCCTTGAGGGTGAATTTGTTTGTGAGCCATCAAAGTCTGAAGATCAGTCACGACCATCGATGGAAATCTCACCGTGGCTCTTGTGAAGGGGGAATGATTTTTGTGGTATGAAAGGGAAGTTTGATGGAGAAGGAAGGTGAGGGGTCTTTTGGTAGGCCTGATTATAAATATAAAAAGGTTACATAAATATTTGAATTGAAATAAGTATTGACCATTAGTTTGACTATTTGAGGGGCTAATTTGTAATATTAATAAACCAACAGGGCATGTTTATGTAATTTTCATAGTAAGAGGGGGGTTTGTGTATATTCCCATAGTAACAGGGGAGGTCAGCGCAATTATCCCTACTTTTTTTATACACACTGTTAGCTAATTTTTTTATATCAATTTTGTTGGTTTCTTACTAGTGGGACTGCAACGATGAGAGCATGTTCAAGCTCGTCAAGTCGCATGCCAGGAAGTTCCTGCGGAAGCAGTTTGCCGACGCCCGGAACCAGTTGGGCAGACCGCTGTGGCTGGCTGAGGAGATCTGACGCTAACTTCTGGAGTTTTGGGCGAGCCCAGAATTCTAGGTATAGTCGGTCAAGAATAAGGTCAACCGAGCGGCCAACCCGAAAGCAGCAACGACCATCTCCCGCGGCGGGTCGTCATCGGTTGGGGCACACAAGCGCAAGCTGGTAAGTCCATTAATTTTTAATAATAATTAAATTTTATTTGTTTTCATTTCTAATCACTTTAATTAACAATGACTTTTGAATAGGAGATACAACTCGGACGCCTAATCAATCAGATGGAAGTGTTCGAAAAAGTGTATAAGAAGAAGGACGACGGCCATTGGAGCGGTTTGAGGGCGGAGGAGGTCACGGTGCGTATTTCTTTTTATAAATTTATAATTTTTTTTATTATAATTATTTAACATATTTTTAAGAGGTGTTCTTGAGGCTATTGAGGGATCGCCAGGCATAAGAGAACAACAACGAGGAACAGGCACCCTCGTCTCAAGCCTCCATGACCCTTACGAGCAGCAGTTGTGCATGTCAGCAGCGGCCGGTCGAAAAAGGGGCCAAGTATTCGATCTCGACTCTAAGGCACCACACGATTCTTGAACCATCACAACCCAGCAACTCCACTCTCTTATGCCCTCGCCGCCACATCCGCAGTGTGACGACCTACGTGATCAGGTCCAGATGATCGAGCGCTACATCAGAAGCCGCGATCCGGACTGGCCCGATCGTGTAGTGCCCCAACCTCCAGCTGACGCCACTGCACCCGACGACGACAACGACGAGCATGCGCCCGCAGATGACCATGATTTGGATTAGAATTTTCTTTTTCTAATTTTGTAAAAAAAATACAATTTAAAACAATATTTCTATATTATAAATCATTTATTAGTATTTTTTTAATATTATGTTTTTTTTAATATTATGTTGAAAAAACAAATATTTAATTAAGAAAATAAATATTGAAAATGATTATAATAAATAAAAAATTAAATAAATTCAATATTAAATTATATTACAAAATAAAAAAATTTAATTTTTTCTTAATGGTATTTGTAACAACTTTTTTTACACCGAAAATTTGAGAAATTTTAAAGGCCATCACAAATAATGTGCCAAAAAGAGTTACAATGCTCTATACAGTTGTTACAACAACAGTTACAAGGACCGTTACAACACAAGTACTAAAAGCAATTACAAAATCCGTTACTATGATCTTTAAAAATAATATGTCAAAACAAGTTACCAAAATATTCACCACGTTACAAAAGCTGTGACAAATTAATAGGAAAACCATACCTAAAGTTGTTACAAAGACAGTTACAAATATGATTTCCATATAGTCGTTACAAAAGCAATTACAAACTATTTTTTAATAAATCATCTGTTTTTGTAACGACCGTAGGGAAGGAATTACAAAGGCCATTATAAGTTGTAACGGCTTTTATAATGGCCGTTACACATTATTTGTAACGACAAGAAAAGTCGCGGTAGTCAAAGCCGTTATACTAACTGTTACAAATAGAAAAGTCGTTCCAATAATCTTAAAAAGCCATTACAATAAATTGTTTTTTATGTACTGATAGGTGCATATATGTAGCGGTCTGATGTCAAATCACATGGTCTAATTAATAGTTGCATCATTTTGAATCTTGTTGGTTGTGAATCAGATACGATATCTAAACATTCCTATAACAAAAATACCCATAACTTCATTGAATGTAGTATTCGCCGATTTAATCATATCCAACGGTTTGATTAAAATTTTATCAGTCTGATTAGGCGATTCAGTATAACAATATAAGATGCCACTGACATCTATTTAAGACTAACAATCTTGGATATAAAAATATACTTGATCTGCGAAACATCTATCAATTTGTCAGAAAAAATTATTTGTGTCCAATGGTTTTAATAGATTTATGGTCTACTTTTATTTGATCGTTAACATGGCCGGAACTGTTTTTCCTTCATTTTAAGTTTTTTCAGTTAAAAAAAAGTTAGGAACTGATACTGGAATGGACATTTTAAAAGCCCACTAAAACGACATCGTCCTCACATAAACTGACATCATTTAGGATGTTTCGGACAAGTTTTAGGAACACTTATTTTAATAACTGACCTTGCCAAAATGAACCCAAAATCTGACCAATCCATAGCACATGAAACGACATCGTTCTACTTAATTAGGAACGGTCATGGAAATATTTATGAAAATATTTTTCTAAAATTTATTTTTTTTGGATACCTTAAAGTATTTTTCTAAAATTAAAATGTTTTTCCTATCATTAAATATTTTTGATGATATAACATATTCTTCCTGAAATTAATTTTTTTCTAAAATTAAAATATTTTTCTGAAATTATTTCAGAAATTAAATTCTTTAGTTTATTGTGTAATTCACATCATATGGTGTAATTTTTGTCAAATTTTTTGGATAATTGTGTAATCTTTGCAATTCTTCTGTAATTTAGATCTTATTGTTTAACTTTTGTCAAATTTATAGTATAATTGTGTAATTTCTGCAATTCTTGTGTAATTTAGATAATATTGTGTAAATTTTATCAAATTTATTGTATAATTATGTAATTTATCCAATTCTTATGTAATTTAGATCATATTGTGTAATTTTCATCACATTTATTGTATAATTATGTAATTTATGCAATTTTTGCGTATTTTCAATGATAATATTATTTACACAATAATGACAATAATCACAAAATTAGGCTAATATTTCAAATAATAATATTATCTACATAATAATATCAATAATAAAAAAATTAGACTAATATTTCTAATAATAATATTATTTACATAGTAATGTCAATAACCATAATATAATATTTCAAATTATAATATTATTTAAATAAAAATTCAAGTAATCACAAATCGAAGCGCGTGATTCCATATATTATGAAATTAGGATAATTTTGTCAACATTTACAAAAACTAATACTTACTATAATTTGTATAGATTATGTCGAGTGGTATGCCTCCTCTACCACTTGAACGGCGTGGTCGTGGCCGTGGCCCCGCACTTCCACTAGTTTCATCTGATGCTTCCCATACTGGGTCGTGGTCGTGACTCCATAAAACCTGGCCATGATACAAGCTAAATGTGACGCTCCCAGACGCTAATACCATTTTATGCTAAGTTAACTTCCACGTGTAATTAAAACCTTTTACATAGATAATAGAATCACATTGTTAGTTATATAACATATCATCAACACAATTCGCGCAGGAGTGTCATCTCATTCATAACCTTTAGACATTTCTCCTTGTCAGTCACATCTCATACTCTTTCTTCAAAACTAGCACGAATATCACCTCTTTCACAATTTTTGTCCATATCTCAGTCTCATATAGCAAGACAAAATTATACATATCTTGGATAGCCAGACAAAACCATTATAACTTATTCACAAATCATCCTCTCTATTAGTGTATCGTTAACATTCTTAAAATTCAAGGCTTCTAATTTATTTGACTTGTGATTGGAACACTGCATACTGGCCCGACCTGACTTGGAATGAACAACGTGGACCTAATTCTCGAGAGTGAACAGAACCCAGTGTCTACACTTGAAAAATGTTGTAGAGGGGTCAAGGAGGAACCTAGGAAGATGTATTAGCTTGTAACTGAGTCTTTGCTTTCAACATATGATGGGCAATCAATAGTGGAGTAGGCTTAGAGTTGAAAGAAGTTGGTAGATAGGAAAAACAATGCAGTGTAAACATACCCTTTTAAGTACCGAACCACATGAATGGTTGCTCCTAGTATTGATCTGTAGGATGTTGCAATAATTGACTGAGTTGTTGAATAAGAAATGATATATTTGGGTCTTGTGAACCCTAGATATAAAAGTCTCTCCAGCAACCTTCTATATTTGTCTGGCTAAGAAAAGTAAGGCGCCTTGGTCATGGTTGAATTTTGACCTGTGAGGCAAGGGATTACAACAAGCCTTCGCATCAATAAGGTTTTACGATCTTAACTTGTGTACTGTTTATTAGATCAATGAGATGACTTGGGTACTAAACAAAATTGGTAATGAAAAATATATGAGAGAAATTCTTGGGTTTTGGGGATGATAATTTTAGTGGAATTATATGAATGAGATTTAAGAAAAATAAATGTTGATTTCAAAGCTATGTAATAGAGTTTCATTCATTGATAAGTTCGATTTGGGTATGAGAGAGGAAAGATAAACTGGGTTTAATTACATATAACATTATTATACATGGGAACAAGATTAGTATACTTGGATAATATGTTGTAATGGTTGTTTTAATGTGCTGGACATAATACCTCAAAATTTGATAGAATGATGGAGTGGATAGTCAATTAGAGTCGTGTTTGTGTACCTGATGTAGTTGCGAAAGCTCACAGTACACCGTAGGAAATACATCTTAGTAGTATAAAAATGAACTAAAATTGTGTCTAAATGTTAATTTGTTAGCAAGTAAAAACAAAACATTAGACATCAGTCCAATCTTAGCCACGTTTTTGTTGACAAAAGATAGAAATTCAGAGAGTTCAAAGTATATAGAAGAACTAGTGGGAATTTTGAATTGGATGATAAAGAAATTGAGAAGTAAAGATAAAACCGTGCTGAAAGTCAAATGGAGTAATCACTCTCCAAAAGAAGCAACTTGAAGGTTGAGCACAAAATGAGAAAGAAGTATCCATATTTATTCTATTGAACGGGTAGATACACAAATTTCAGGGACGAAATTTTTTATTAGGACGAGGAGAATTGTAATGCCCCTAGAATTATTTTCTAAAAATTCTCATTTATTAAGTAAAAGAATATGGATATATAGGGTGATGCATTATATTATAATTGTGGTTAAAGAGATAATTAGAAGATGAGTTAAATGATTGTAATCATTTCAATATTTTTAAAATAGAATTTTGGGATTAAAGTGTAGATTGTAAAGATGAAGGGAAAATAAATACAATCTTTTCTTAGTATGTATATATATTTATATGTATAGACTCACACTTTTAACTTATATGGATACATACTTAGACATATATATACATGTACACATACAAGATATATCATAATATATTCATACATGTATATATACATTCATACCTTTTTAACTTATATGGCTATATCTCAGACAAATATATGTGACAAAGATTGGGTCTAAATATTTAATTTAAGCAAGCGAGAGCAGAAAATTAGACACCAATCTAATCTTAGCCATGTTTTGTGTTGATCAGAGATAGAAAATTCAGAGAGTTTAACGTATGTAGAAGAACTAGTAGAGATTCTGAAGGGGATGATAAAGAAATTGAGTAACAAAGATATTATGGTCAAAGTAAAGTGGAATAACACTTTCCAAAGGAAATAACTTGGAGGTTGAAGAGAAAATGAGAAAGAAGTATCCATATTTATTCTCTTGAATGGGTAGATAAACAAATTTCGGGACAAAATTTTTAGGGTAAATTACATTTTGCCAACCAAACTATACCCGTTTTTACACTTTGGCATCTAAACTTTTTTTTGTGTCAACTTGCCATCTCAACTTTGCGAAATTTGCACTTTACCATATATGATCGTCTTTGTGGTGATTTTTTTAACAAAAAAACATCACATGTAGTGCATATGTGAAAAATATCACATCAAATGACCTTTAAATATCACATGAGCATTGCATATGAATTTTTTTAACAAAAAACTTGTGAAAAATGGTTATAAATGGTAAAGTGTAAAATTTCATAAAATTCAGATGGTAAGTTGACACAAAAAAAAGTTTAGATGCTAAAGTATAAAAACAGTCATAGTTCGGATGGCAAAATATAATTTACCCAAATATTTATTAGGAGGGAAGAATGCTAATGCCCCTAGAATTATTTTAAAAAATTCTCATTTATTAAGTATAAGAATATGGATATATAGAGTGATGAGTTATATAATAATTGTGGTCAAAGAGAGATAATTAAAAGATGAGGTAAATGACTGTAGTGATTTCAATATTTGTAAAATAAGATTGATATCATAAAGAAATTACACATCCAATCTCAGAAATTTATATGTAAAATAATGCAACTTAATAATGGACATAAGTGCAACCCATGCAAAAAAATAATTCTTGTTTGAAAACCTATTCAAATTAATTTTAATAATTCTTGAAAAATCATAAAAATAAAAAAAATGCAAATTCTGAAAAAAAAAAAACGAGTCAGACGACTGGTCGGTTCCATTTTTTTTTCTGCAATTTTTGAAACATCAAGAAAATAATTAATTTTCAGAAATTCAAAATTTAAAAAATTCTCATGCCTAAAATTAAATGCAAAAATAAAACACATAAATCCTGGATCTAGATATGCAATTAAAAATCAAAAGTCATGCTTCGAAAGCTGATTTCAAACATATAAACATGTTGAAACACATAATACACGTTAGATTCTTGGCCTATACATCGGACCAGGGTCTGATACCACTTGAATGAAGTGGATAGGCCTGAGAAGCGCGACGGAAGTGCGACAAATAAAAAAATGATTAAATCAGGCGATGATTAAAGAAATTAATCCCAATCAAGGGGTGTACCCTTGATCTTTCCTGGGTGTTCGGTGTAAAAAATAAACACATATACATAGACCAAGAATAATACGAGAAAGCAAATAGCGAAAAACTGTAAATCGAATTACCTTTCATCGTTTTTCTCGTACGGCTACAAGCATTGACTCCTCTCTGTTTTCGTTTCCGGATCCGTCTTTGACGAGATCTCGATATTGAGACCCTCCCAAGAATGAAACACCACCACTAAAGGATGTAGAGATTACGTGCTAGCAAAATCTCCACAGAAGAGATGGAGATAAAAACAATCGCTATAAATTAGCGTGTTTTGATCTCTCTTTCATTTTTCTTTGATCTCTAACACCAAAAGAAAAACTTGAAGATGGACAACATGGGAGAGTGAGAGAGGCACGACAATTTTGAGGTTTGGAGAGGCGAGGATGTGTTGTGTGTGTGGCTAGGATTTAATGAATGTATATATATGACCTAGTCATACACATACAAAGAGTCCTAACCTAGTTAGGCTCCAAAACAACCATCCCAACCCTCGCCACCCCTCATGCACGAAATTGAGGCTCCCAAATCAGCCAACACACTCCAAATTTCCTCCTTAAGTTAGCGAAGGTCCAACCAAGGCCTTGGGTTTGTATTTAATGGACCGGACTCGATAAAATCAAGTACAGGTCTTATGGATTTAAATTAAATCTAATTTAATCATAAGCCCAATATTAAACTCCTTATAATAAAAAGATCCAAGCCCATGATATCTCTTTTAATTTATAAATCCACTTTATAAATTGGACCAAGCCAAATAAAATTAATCCAATTAATTTAATACCTCACTTGAAAATCTAATTAATCTAATTAATTAATTTGAAGTCATCCATCCAATGGATTGGTCTAAATAAACGATCCAATCATTTATTCTGTCCAAATAGTAATTTAATCCAATTAAATTAATCTAACTCTTCTAGAATTAACTCCATCCCATTATAGTGGTACGGTGTGACTCTTTAGGTTCACCCACAGCTAGACTTGGGCATGTGTGACCAACACAATTAATTAATGTTAATTTAACTAATTATTTTCGATTATCCCATAACAAAAAATGTCCCATTACCATGGGTGGCCGTCTAACAACAGTCCATGGCACTAGAGATTAGTTGAATGTTGGTGTGAACATTTAGGCTCCGAGTCCATACAAGTACGGTCCTACTGTCAACCGTCTCTTGACCTTAGTCTACGGCATGGAATTGAGTTCTGATTCCCATCATTGGCTAGAGATGTATTTACTCTACTAATCCGATCTAGGACACTTATCCCTAATCAATCAATTGCTTTGACCAAAGACTTTTAGAGTCTAAACCATCTTAGAGTGCATAGAGAACTATATGACAGAGGACAAATCCTTTCTTGGAATCCACCGTTCTCGCTACATACTCCGACTGCATTGGATAAGGCTTATGATGACCATGCCTCACGACACAACCACCGCTTGCCATATCCAAGATACAGTCTTCATATGCATGTGACTGCCATGATTTCTCAAGTTCGATGACTAATTTCATACTATCAGAACCAAGAATCCTAATCATACCGACCAAGTTTTAAGAAGATTCCATATGACGATTCCGGCTAGTCATACCGACCAGTCTCTATGACGTTAACTTGGAACGTTTTATACCGAACCTCAGGAGTTGGTTTCATAACTGCCAAACCTATGCGCAGCCCAACTCCACATGTTTAACCTTTCGATCCGTGGGCATGTCATTGTGACATTGAAATCCTGTTCAATATCAGTTGTAAGCACAACGATAAAACGTTGCCATCTTGATGAATTCTTACCATATTCATCAATATAATATTTTTTTTATAAAGATTGTTAAATGATAAACAGTCAATCCAATTGACTTTTGGTCACCTATTCCAACAATACGAATACATACTTAGACATATATATACATGTAGGCACATAAGAGATATCATAATATATTCATATATATATATATATATACGTTCAAACGTTTTTTTAACTTATATGGCTATATACTTAGACATGAAATATATATAGATATACATATAGTTATATATATATGTGGAAGAATGTAGAAGAAACAAAAGAAAGAAAGACATAAGAACGAGAGACAAAAGAGAAAGGCAGTGGAAGAAAGAAGAAAGGAGAGTAGATAAGAGAGAGATATATACACATATGAACATATAAGATAGACATATACAATAAGAGTGTACAAAAAAAGGAAAAAAAAGGAAAAGAGAAAAAGAGTGAATCGGTGGAGAGAACAGGGGAAGAGAAGCAAAGAAAAGGAAGAGAAGAGAAGAGGGAGAGAAAGAGAAGAAAAGAGAGGAAGATTTTGGTGTAGTTCTCCATTACTTCAAGCTTGGGCAAATTTTATACCTAAAATGATAAGTTTTTGTTCATATGTCTGGTTTAAAGTCGTTTAGAAGCTACATGTTAGTTGAAATTGAAGAAAAAAACCAATTAAAAGTGAAAGAGAAGCAGTAGAATTTGTTTTCGATCAGACTCCGTAAATCGTGATTATCTTGAGCTATACATGTTCAAATTTAGTGATTTGTAAATCTGTGAATACGTTAAGATGTGCACTAAAACTCTGTAGTTTTGAGCAAGAACTAATTCGGTCGTTTGCAAGGGTAAAATGGAGTAAACATTTTGTTGCTTTGTTTCTGCAGAAAATCTAATAAAGTTTATTTAAAATCTTGTAACTTGAGTTTTAGTGGCTAAATTCGCATGATTATTTTGTAAAAGTAAACTAGACTCATGGCATATTATATCCAAAAAAATTTGTGATTCTTGGAAGAGTTTATGATTTTTGAAAGAATATTAAAATAGTGGGTCTAAATTTGTTCCAATCTGACCAGGCTGTACTAAAACTTAAATAACTCGTTACATAGAGATCCAATTTGTATGATTCTTGTGGAAAATAAATTAGAATATCTGAAGTAAAAGTAGAGTCTGTAGAAGCTACATTTCAGTCTGGAAAGAATTTGAAAAGTATAACAGAGTTCTATCCAAAACCGTGCAGAAAACGGCTAAGGAAAAATGGGGAGATAGATATTTATATTTCATTATTATTTGCTGAAAGTATGAATAATATAATTAATATATTTGAACTATTATTTGCAGTTGGACCAAATGGGAGAAACACACACACAACGAACTAAGACCATCGAGGATAGATATATAAAGTAAGTAACGATTGGCATAATCTATATGTGCTATTTTATCTAGATGAAAATCTATGATTTGATTTGCTAATAACTATAAGAAGGTATATGTGATGGATAGTTGAGATGAATGATTATGTGGGAAGCTAGGGAAGTAACAATTACTCTAATTTATGTCTAGTTTTATTTTCTGAATCATACAAATAAGATCTCTATGTAATGAGTTATTTAAGTTTTAGTACAGCCTGGTCATACTGGAATAGACTCGAACCCACTACTTTAAAATTCTCTCAAAAAACATAAACTCTTCTAATAATCACAAACTTTTCAAAATATAATATCCCATTTTACATTGATCGATCTGGCACAGATGAAGACATTCTGAGAAGGGCTAACAATGAGATTCAATAACGGTCTAAGACACTACACAATGATCTTGGTAATGGCCTAATACAGGACATTACAACATGAAAAAGGTCAGAAGTCCGCTACAATGCTTGGTGCTTGGACTTTCGGGATGAGTGTAAGACGGGTGGCGTTGACCTGCTTCAATAACCTGCTGGTGACAAAGAAATCCATCACCACTTTTGCAATCTGATCCCCAACAATTGGCCATACTATTTTATAGAATCCTGATAAGTATCCATCAGGCCCCGATGATTTATCTTCAGCAACATCAAAGAAAGCATTTTTTACCTCATCTCGTGTAACTGGTCCCACTAGTCAACGCAATTCCTCCTCAGTAATGATGTGCCTTGCCAAAAGGCATAGGCAACGGATGCCAAAATATCTCTTCCGTCGCTCCCCTCCTAGTAGCCTTTGATAGAACCTCACGAATTAATCAATAATATATTATCGGTCAGTGAAGACACTCCCTGCACTATTAGTAATCTGGAAAATCCTTTTGGCCGCCCTCCTTATTGCCACCTTCCTAAAGAAAACCCATGAGCATTGATCGCCCCCTTGAGCCATTGGATTTTGGCTCTCTGCTATAGCATGATCTGCTCCAGCCTCACCGCCTTCAGATATACAATACGGCAACAGTGATCAAGACACAGGAGTAATGAGTTATGTCAGTCCTCCTGTTGTAATGTTTGGACAATTGCTAGGAACACCTTAGCTAATTTCACATTCCTTGTCAAGTCCCCCTTATTCCTCCTTTGAGACTGAAACACCTACTTGAGTGCCTTAAGATTTTTAGTCACAGCATACATTGCAGTTCCCACAATATTGTGTCGCCAAATACTTTGCACAAAAGGAATAAAATCCGAGAAAGCAGCTAAGTAGTTATCAAATCAAACTGTATTCAAAAATGTGGTACTTGTGATCCCTTCCAGTATCAGGGGAGAGCGATCAGACATGCGAGGTGGGAGGATGTCGTAGTAGGCGTTCGACCAATGTAGCATCCACTGATTGTTCACTAGTATCCAATCAAGTTGTTTCCATAAGCTCCTATGGGTACTGCTGCAGTTATGCCAAGTAAATAAAGAGCCCTACACCGGATGGGTAAAAGTGCAATATTAAAAAGAAAGTGATGGAACTCATCCATCGGTATTCGTATGTCCCCTGAGTTGCCACAAACCTTGCTCATGTCCAGTACTGTATTGAAATCCCCCATAACTATCCACGGGGCATCAGATGTGGACGACATGAGTGCCTTAATTGCCATCCAGAGCTCCTTAAGAATCCTAAGCTCATCGGCTCCGAAAATAACAGTGCCATATACATCAATATGAGACCGTCTAATAGATAGTTTTTAATGAATAAATTGTACATGAAGGTTCAAATTTCAACTTCCATCTCATTCTCATCCCAAGTCAGTCATATACGATTACCAATACCAGAATAGTTAGTGATCCATTTCCAATGTGACAATAAACCCATACACGATTGCACATGCATCACATTATTTGGAGCAACCCGAGTTTCCAAGAGACCAAGAAAACTTAACCTATATTCCGAAACAGATCTTTAACCACAACCTCATGATCGTGCCGGTTTATGCCATGTCAATTCAAGACACCAGCACTCCTCATGGAAAACCTTGAAAGGGCTGCATTATTTAGGGCCCTCATTCGAATGATCTGCTGTCTCATCATAAAGTATGAAAGCCTAAAAAGGATTAAAGAAAACGATCTCTTTGTCTTTCCCTCCATTCTTACCCCGTGTCTGGTCTCGTACATTAGGAACCCGAGAAGTTCCCGAATCCGTGAGGTTGTGCTGGGGTGCCGAGGACATAGACCACGCACTCTCAGGACCATTCTATTTCTGTACGGGTGCCGCTTGCTTCGGGGTTGGAGCCGGGCGTTTCACATATACAGCTACAGATACTTTTGGCATAGGCTCAGTACTAGGACATGCTGCGGTTGTATGACCAACAATCATGAAAGTTACACACATCGGGGGGAGCCCTTCGTATTCTACATCCACTTGGCACGGTATTTCGTCTCCACTCTCCCTCTGAACCACAATTACGATATGTTTTGGCAGCTTCTAGTGCACGTGATGCCAGACAGATGCTCAAGCAAAGTCAATTCTCATGCATGCTTTGGTAATAGCATCCGGATACAGAGAGGCACGAAATATGTGGGAGAACATGAAGATAGAGAACATGTGGGAGATAGAGAGGCACGGAATATTGAGGGTTTGGAGAGGCTAGTATGTGTTGAGTGTGCGGCTAGGGTTTAATGAAGGTATATATATATGACCTAGTCATACACATACAAGGAGTGCTAACCTAGTTAGGCTCCAAAACAACCCTCATGAACAAAATTTGAGGCTCCAAATCAGCCAACACCCTCCAAAATTTTCCTCCTTAACTTAGCCAAGGTCCAACCAATGCCTTGGATTAGTATTTAATGGATCGGACTCGATAAATCAAGTCCACATTTTATGGACTTAAATTAAATCTAATTTAATCATAATCCAATATTAAACTCTATATCTTTTAATCTAATTAAAGGATCCAAGCACATGCTCTCTTTTTTCGATTTATAAATCCAATTTATAAATTGGACCAAGCTCAATAAAATTAATTCAATTAATTTTAATTGCTAATTTGAAATTCTAATTAATCCAATTAACTAAATTTTAAGTCATCCATCCAATGGATTGGTCCAAATAAATATGATCCAATTAAGTTAATTTAATCCAATTAAATTAATTGGACTCTTCTAGAATTAATTCCAAATTAATTTCATCCCATTATAGTGGTAGTGTGTGACTCTTGAGGTTCACCCTCAACTAGACTTGGGCGTGTGACCAACACAATTAATTAAATCAAATTTAATTAATTATTTCCAATTATCTCATATCCAAAAAATGGCCCATTACCATAGGTGACCGTCTAGCAATAGTCCATGGCCTTAGTCTAGAGCATGAAATTGGGTGTCGGTTCCCATCCTTGACTAGGCAACTAAGCTTAACACTCGAGATGCATTTACTCAACTAATCAGATCAAGGAATAGAAAAACTATCCCTGATCCATCAATCGCATTGGCCAAAGCTTTTAAAGTCTAAACCATCTCAAAGTGTATAGGAGAACTCTCTGTTATATACTGACAGGGACAGATCCTCTCTTGGAATTCACCATCCTGGCTACATACTCTAAGTGCATTGGATAAGGCTTATGATGACCATGCCTTACGACACAACTACCGCTTGCCATATCCAAGATACAATTTTTGTATACACGTGATTGTCATGATTCCTCAAGTCCGAGAACTAATTCTCATACTATCAAAATTGAGAATCCCAGTCATATTGACCAAACTTTAAAAGGCTTCCATATGATGATTCTCGCGAGACACTTCAGTCAGTTGACTACCTTGCCAACTAACCAACTAAAACTTGGAACGTTTCAGACCGACCCTTCATAGCTGCCAAATCTATGCACAGCCCAACTCCACGGGTTTAACCTTTTGGTCTGTGGGCATTTCGTTGTGACATTAGAACCCCATTCAATATCAGTGGTAAGCACAACGAAATACGTTGCTATCTTGATGAATTCTTACCTTCATTAATCTAATATTATTTGATAAAGATTACAGAATGAAAAACAACCAATCCAATTGGCTTTTGATTGCCCATTCCAACATGAATGACTCAAGTCAATTAGTCAAGTACTCATGTCTCAATTTTGACTCAATTTAGTATATATGTTTATTTATATCCATTAAATAAATATATTCGTTATGTATATTTACTATTTATTTATATAATTTAAATATAAAATGTATAATATATTAAATAATATATAATATATTATATATAATTAATAAAATTAAAAAATATATATAAAAAAATTTGGTTTTTTGGTTCGGTTCGGTCACCGAACACGAAAAAAAACTGACCGAAAAACCGATTTGTTTTAATAAATCAAAAATCCAGTTCGGTTCGTTCTCGATCGATTAATCGAATTGTGTACACTCCTAAAAGTCTCAGCTCAACTAGCTGTTGGAGTAGATGGAGGTGTTAGTCAATTGTTATAAGGAGGACAACTTTTCAAGCTGCCCATTGGTGGAGGAGGTTACAGTTAGTAATATATATATATATATATATATATATATATATATATATATATTTAATTTATAAGTTTTAAAAAATTCTAATCAATTTCTCTTTTTTTATATTTATTTCTGGAGATGTTGCATACTGACAGAGAGGGTACCTTGCATAAGTTGAGACTCACCCTCTAACCGATGATCAAGACGTCGAACCATTAGAATAGGATTTTATTTTATTTTTGTATTTATATTTGAAGTTAAATTTGTAACTTTCATTCTTTTTAATCTATTACTAGTAATTTTATTTTTAAAAATTAATTTTAAAAATTTATATTTACTAAACATAATTATTTCTCATGGAATCTTAATCATAGAAATAAAAAATTAAAAAACTCTTCGACGGTAGATGTAAAAAATATTACGATGAATTCGGCACGGTTTGCTAGAAAAAAACCCTTGAACATTTGCATTCCCAAAAAAAAAAAAAAAAAAACAAAACAAAAAAATTTGGTTTGAAAATATTCCGTCCAAATTCACTAGAATTTGGTAATTTTGTTATTCATTTGTGGGATGCATATTCTGATGGTTTTTTTATTTCTTTCTAGAAACCATCGAAAATTATTTTCGACGCCTAATTTTCAGAATGAATATTTTCCGTTGGCAAAACAATTGAAACTTGTGTCGAGTTGTGTAAAATTCCATCGCTATAAAACCTTTTTTCTCTTTTTTTTTTTGCAATGATGTTTTCAACATTTAATTGGATGGAGCAAACAAAAAGATTGAAAACTAATACAGATGAAAAATTACATTTTGTAAAACAGTTTTACAACAAATGTATTAGTCAAATTTTTTTGTGTGTTCCAAAAATGTATTATAGCAATTGAATCTTTGTTATTCTTTTAGTTTGTTTAAGTATCCAATATATATATGTGTATATATTGAGATTAATGGAGTCAAAAGTATATCAATTGATTTTTCTTCTAAAAATATTTGAAATTGATATTTTCTGTGGTGGCAAAGAACCAAATACATTGGTGTAAATATTTCTTTTACAGATTAGTTTGTCTGTATAAATTTAATAATTGTAATTTAATTTCAAACTTAAATTAGTGACCCAGTTCATGAATGAAATCTAATGCTCAAAGTGTAATAATCACTAAATTATGAATACGGTAACTGACATTAATTCATACCTATCTTTATATACCAAATCATTAGTGACATTTTTCAAATTCAGACATACCTATCATACATATTTCTTTGAAACTGAATCTCAATAAATCCTTAATTAATAACATTTCAAATTTCAACAAAAACCCAACATGATTGAATTGTCAAGAAAGGTACACATGACTAATTTTTTATTTTTGAGTATCAATTTTAATTTCATCACTACTTTAAGTTTTCCAATTTTACTCAAAACTAGAGATGTATACATTGAATTTTGCAAGTATAAATGGTTGATTACAATACAACAATATGTACAACTTGATGAAAGTTTCTTCCTTAATTTTCATAAATATTATCTCTTTTCTGAAGGAATCTAATTGTACAAATAATTTATTTGTATTGTATTCATAAACTATTGAATATATACATATTTCTTTCTAAAATTGCTTCTTGTCTAATTACAATAATATTAAGTAAAGACAAACCAAAAAAGAAGAAATTAAGAGGAAATATTATGAAAAAGACATAACAGAACATCCGAGGCTTCTGCCCCTTAACGAGCATTGTTGTTTGAAACACTCACACATACACACACAACATTTACTCACACTCTCTCACTCAACCACTCATACTTCACGTTTGCTCACGCCTTTTCTCCCTGAACACACTCATTGCAAACCATTGTTCAAGTCCATAAAGTACTGCATGTAGAGAGCCCTGGAACGTTACATCTGATTCCTTTAGTGGTTGAGAAATGGCGGAAAACTCCAAAAATGTAAGATGAATTATATGCATGCAACTACATTCTTCCTTTTCTTACGCATTTAATTCTTTCTTTTCCCTTCTTTAATTCTTATTTTTGCATTGATTTGTTAATTCATCGTCACCGTATGATTTGTCAACAGAATTCTTCAAGAACATACACTAAAGATTTTGGCCGAATTATTTCATCCGACCCTAACTCAAATTCATCTTGTGAAAATTCCGGTGATGTATTATTGCCAGATCCCATTTCTTGTGCTCCACCGGCTAGTTTAATAGAGCTTCAGGTATATATTTAATTATTTTTCTTTTTGTCTCTCTAACTTCTTTTAATTAATCTCTTATCCTGTCAATGTTTTAAAAAATAAATATTTAAATTTTGAATATATTAATAGATTCTTTTCCCATAATTAGGGTTCAACAAGAGATTCAACTTTAATTATTTGATAAATATTTTAAAATAAATTCATATGGAACCCATTCTTGAGGCTGTAGAAATCATGCTCAATAAAACTTGTCTTTTTTTTTACCTTATTTTTTGATGTATCAAAATTTTCCATGACCAGAAGATGGGGTGACTAAACACATATTTGAAAATACTAACTTCTATCCCACTAATTTTACCTTAAATTAGGCACAAAGTGGGGGATGAAGAGAAAGTGCAACAACAGTGGTGGCGATTGTCATTGAGGAATTTGAAGTTGAATGGTTAATTAATTATTTGACACTTTCATTTTCGTAGAGTTTTGACGGTGTTTGATGGTTAATTAATTAAGTTGGTGAATTCCTTCATTTGCTCCAGTGTGTTATACTTGCTAACAGCGTCTCTTCGTCTCACTCTTCAATCCTCTATTTTGTTTCAAGAAGTACGCTAGCTACCTTTGTTTTATCTCCAAATTGATCTTTTTAATCCCCTTCAAAATGATGCTCGCACTTAGATCTTTTCACCTCAAAACTCAACGACCCATGGTGTATAATGGGTCAAGCTGGTCCAAGACTGCCATGGACTAGCCCAAAAAGCCATGTTCAGGACCCGCCTAGTGCTATTCATGGCCAGTTTTGAGGTGGTCATGGGCCTTTAAATGAGCCTCAATTCAATCCATTTTTAAACGCAGATCAAGCCGATAAATTAGCCCCATTCAGACTTGGCCTAGGCTAAAACCCAACCAGATTGTGCCAAATTTTATTTTAATGAAATTGAGATACTCTTTCAACAAACTTAAATAATTTATATTTTTTTTAAAATAAATAAATTATAAATTAAATCCAAAAATAATTAGTTAATCATTAAACACCGTCAAAACTCTACTTAAAATGAAAGGTCAAATAATTAATTAACCGTTTATCTACAAATTCCTCAATGACATTCTTCACCATTGTTGTTGCACCTCTTCATCCCTCTCTTTGTGCTTAGTTTGTGGCATAAAAGTTAGTGTTTTCAAATATGAGTTTAGTCACTCCAGCTTTTGGTCCTGGTAAAAAATTTTATAAAAAAATAAGGTAAAAAAAAGGACAATATTTGTTGAGCATGATTTCTACAGCCTCAAGAATGGATTCTATATGAATTTATTTTAAAACATATATCAAATAATTAAAGTTGAATCTCTTATTGTATCCGAATTATGGAAAAAAAATCTCTTAAGAAAGAATCTGTCCCCTGTTAATATTGTGACAGCGAGATCTCCTATGCGCTTTGAGATTGTTTAGACTCTTTAAGTCTATGGCCATAGCAATTGATCGAATGGGAAAGGATTTCCTACGATGATCAGTAGAGTAAACGCATCTCGAGTATGCAGCATAGATGCCTAGTTAAGGATGGGAACGCACGTGACTGCCATGATTCCTCAAGTCAGAGGACTAATTCTCATACCATCGGAACCGAAAATCCCAATCATACCGAGAAAACCTTAAGAGGCTTGCATATGACGATTCCCCCGAGTCACTTCAGTCAGTTGACTACCTTGCCAACTAACCCACTAAAACTGCACAGACGACCTACATCACCTACTGAAGAAACATGGTTGTAGTGCTTAGTGCAAGTCTCCAAAGAATCCTTGATGCCCAGTCTCGTGATCCTCGACTCGGAACGTTTCAGACCGACCATCAGGAGTTGGTTTCATAGCTGCCAAACCTATGCGCAACCCAACTCCATGTGGGAGAACAATATTTTGATCATGCTAGGTTACATAACACTACCCTAACATAATCGCCACTAAGCCTAACTAAGCCCCTAGTCTTTTATAGCAATAGCCCCGCTATCGCTAAGCTTTAGAACCTTATATTTCGGATTTTCTACTCCCTCACCATCTGCAAAACCACTTGCAAATTATGAATCTGTCGGTATCCAATACCAAGAGTAGCATGGTGATAATGTTAATACTCAATTAAAAATTTATACTTTCATTTGAGAGGAGCTTAGGATATTCCCTCTTCCAATGGCCCTTCTTACGATAATAACTGCAAATATCATTCAAAATCTTTGACTGACAAACCCTCTTCCTTTTTTCTTTACCCTTGCCTAGCGTTGTAATAGAGGCACTTGAAGTGCTAGCAGCAGTAGAAGACGTCTCACCCTTCTTCCTCTTCTTGTGTCCGGCAACCTTGCCCTTCACTTTAGAGGTTGAAGCCTCTCCCACTAGTACCGTTGGAGCAAATTTTTCAATCGTTGCCTCGTACTTGACCAATATATTAATCAACTCATGAAGATTTTCCTCAAGCCCATTCATGTTATAGTTGATAGTAAATTGATCAAGGGCGGGAGATAGTGATTATAGAATCAAGTCAACGTACGTTTCTTCCCTAATGAAATCAGCTTGGAGGTCTTTGAGCTTCTCCACTAAGGATAACATCATCACTCCATGCTCACGTACGGACGATCCCTTAATCATTATCATGCCGAAGAATGCCTTCGTTGTAGCGTATCTAATTTGCCATTCCGGTACTGCATAAAGTTCCTTCATGCGGTGAATTATCGACAAGACGTTCTCATACTTTTTTACTGTTTCTAGATCTCGTTACTCATTGAGCCTAGTACGATGCTGTGTACTTTCCGGTTGTTCTCATGCCACTGAGTAAATGTTTCAAATGTCAAACGTTCTTTGGGCAGGAACCCTTTTGACAAAGTCTGAGGTAGAGACTTATCCAAAACGTAAGTCTAGTTCTCAAAATCGAGGACCATCCTTGGATTTCTTAGTCAATCCAAATGGTTGTTCAATTAAATATTAGCCTCAAGTATAGTTAAGTGGATTCTAAAAATTAACAATAAATAGATTATTATAATATTAGGTTCAAGTTAAGGACTTGGACTTCAGTCATTAACCCTCTACTATTTCTGCGAATGTCCATCACTCTGAAACGGGTTTCGAAAAAACCATTTTTTCTAGTGGGCTTGAGGTCCACAAACAAAATTCTCCATATCCCGCTTTTATGATTTACATGGAAATGGTCTCGTGGGAGGTATCCAATACCATTCTCATCCTACGAGATCCTCAAGATATTTTGCCTTACCTTTTCACGTGATTCCGAGAACTCCAAGCAAATCACGTTACTTGGTGTTAGATAGATCCATCAACCAATTCATAGCGCAAACTATCGCCCCTCCATGACTCGTGAGAGAGGGAAATATAAGCGTAGTCTTTTCATTCACAATAATAGTGCAGCTTTATTCTAATAAAAAAAAATTCATGAATTACCTTTTTACCTCTTTGGAAAAAATGCATTGTTTGGGCTTGCTAATTTGATTGTTAAACTACTTAGATTACATGAACCTACAACACATTTTGTCTAGGTAAAGTATAGCCAGAGCGTGTGGAACTTGACATGACTGCCCCAATGATTCCTCCATATATTTGGAAGCTAATGATCTCACATTAAGATATCTAGTTGTTTATGAAAACTGCCCTCTTTATTGCTCCTTCTACAAACATTTGGTGCACGAACAAACAATGTGCCTCACTAAAAATAAAGGTGTTCAATCAAAGACTTCCTCAGCTCCTAAAGCAATTGAGACTATTCCCACAATAGGAGAAAATACTGACATTCCTAATGGTTTAGACAAAAGGGTGATTTCTCCTAATGAAGCTCAAGTGGATTACATTAATATGGAGGAAGAACAAGTTGTAGCTCCTCAACTGGAACAACAGAAACTACACCCTCATCTAATAATTGTTGCAAAATCTGGCAATACTGCCCATCGTAGGCTCTATACTAATAGTAACATACTTCCTCTTGAGGGTTGTACAACCTCCAGCCCTAATGATTTCAATGAAGATCCTCTTATAGCTGAACTTCTTGACAATATTGGGATGCTGAAAATGCACTAAACAAATTCAAGATCCCACACTCAGGTGTTAAAGGTCTCGAAGCCAAGAAAAATCTCAAGTACAGAGAAGACTTACAGGGAACTCAAACTAAAACACAACACAACAAAAACATAAACAAACCAAGATCAAACCAATCTTTAGAGGTGAAACAAGCTACTGGAAATTTAATACAGACTTCACCTCAGAAATGGGCATTGTGAATATACAAGAAACCTGTAAAGACAGTGAGGGAGAAGAAGGTACCCCGCATTCAAAAGATTTTAGAGCTTGAAAGATAATGACATAGAGGGCCTAAACTTTAAGATAGGGGATCTTAACATATAGCCTTACTGTTCTAGACTGTTACACCTCAACACCTAATGATGAAATTGATACACTGGAGGAATAGATTCAAGAGCAATTACAAAAGGATGTTATAGCTAGAGAAGAGCCTCGGAACATGACTCAAATCCACCAACAGGAACTCATTCTCTCTGAATCTGCTACAACACATAAGCATAAAAAAATAGATAAGTGGAGGAATAGATTCAAGAGCAATTACAAAAGGATGTTATAGCTACAGAAGAGCCTCGGAACATGACTCAAATCCACCAACAAGAACTCATTCTCTCTGAATCTGCTACAACACACAAGCATAAAAAAATAGATAAGTGGAGGGATGTAACCTCTTCAGTGAAGCAGCCAAAGCTACTCGTAAAGGTAAGAAAGGTAAAGATAGATACTCATCTAAAATTTTATCTAAAAGGATACAAAATCATCTTCCTCCTCCTCTCTACAGTTTTGATGTTTAAGGTCATTATTTGGAATATTAGAGGAATAGGTCAAACTCAAAAATAAAAATGCTCTTTGAGCTTCTTTCTGAACATACACCTCGTATGTTATTTTATTGGAACCTTTTGTTCAAATGAATGCTTTTGCCATCTTGATGAGTTCATACCATATTCACCAATCTAATAATATTTAATAAAGATTGTAGAATGGAAAACAGCCAATCCAATTGACTTTTGGTCACCCATTCCAATATTGGCCCACAGAGATCCATGGAGAAGAGGCCCACAAAATGGAGCCCACGAAGGAGATGAAGAAAAAATAATAGAGATTACAAGGCGCATAATGTGTTAATGGGTTAAATATCTTGTAATAGTGTATGCCTACCCTTAGATTGACCATAGATCCATTGCGGGCTCAGTGGGTCGCATCGGTTTTGGGCTTGTGATCATCTAACAGGGGCGTGTTAGGCTTTTATTTTGCATGCGATGCGTTTTATTTAAATACATTATATATATTGGATATATTTTCATGCAAGATATTAATTGTGATGAGGTCTTGGTCATATATTAAAATAAACTCTCACACTATTGGACCAAGTTAATAGTTAGATTCCTAAAATGGAAATAAACACAATGGCTCATTATTCCATACATACCATCCACAGTAATGCAGTGAGGAAGTCAATTTCACCCTTACGTGGTCTCACGAGTCATGGCATGTTTGGACTGAAATGAAGCTGCACTGTTACTGTGAACGAAGTGAATCCACACCTATTTCCCTGTCTCACGAGTCGTGGGGGGCGATAGTTTGTGTTATGATTCGGTTTATGGATTAGGACTAATGCCAAGTGATTTCTTCTACTACAGGAGCTCTTTTTATATTAGATACAGAAAATTAGTGAAAAACTCCCTTTTCTCAAGTAGAAATAATCAATTCAAGTAACAACCAAAATATTGTTCTAATATTTAATATAATTAGCAAATATTTTTTTAATCCTCATAATTGTCATTGTTAGAGTTAGGTATATCTTATTTTTGCATTTTTACAATTTATAGTAGTAGATTTAACAGAATATAAGGTTATATCCGCAATTTACAATTTATAGTAGTAGATTAAAAATTCATTGCAATCGTTTGCTGACCTGCAACCGTAATTCATGAATTGCCACAAAAATATTAGTATTGAAGGTTTAATTATAGGCTGCTAGAAACCATAAAAAATGTTGAAAAACCCTTACCTCACAAACTAAATACCAAGTGGTATTAATTAAAGGATACCTATCATATGAGGGCCGCTAAACCACTTGTCTATGGACTTCTCATTTGTCATTAAGTTAGCGAGACATAAAATGTTTGCTTTAAAAAAAGAGTTTACATGGATTACAAGTATGTCATTTTTGTATTTGTACCATCATCTCACCAATGTACTTGATATAGCATTGGTCTTGATCAAAATCACATGTTGCACCACTATTTGCATCTGCAAGTAGTGATTGATGCATTGCCACCTTTCTTGCCCGATATCTTTCATTCCAAATCCACATGAAATACTCCAATCTTGATCATGGGTGATTTCTTTATTGACAGAATTCAATGCTAACTAGACCTTTGTAAGAGTTTGAATTTCTCTTCAACTTATTACAAAAAGATAAAAAAAATTAAGCATATTGAGATGCTACTTTATCTCATGTGTGGTGTAAAGTATTACTAGCTTGTTTGTGCAAGCAAATTTGAAAGGAAACATTGATCCAAATTTTGTTGTTGGATTATCTAATTTTTATAGAGTAACTTGGATCTATATATTTCAGTAAGCAGTGAACCTTCAACTAAATAAACAAAAATTGGGCGATTGAAAGGTTGAAGAATGTAATTTTAAGTAAGATAATCGTGATTGTGAGTGTTTCAAGAAAATATTCTTCAGATATGAAAAAAGTTGGGAAATTGAGAAAGATGTAGAGAATACTAAATAGATAGAAGGATATGAGAGCCGAGACAATATATACTAAAAGTAATATTTATTGTCCTAAGTATGAAAAACAACATAGCAAGAGATTCAATTTGTGCTTAGGATATGTAAGGGAATTAACACATTCAAATCATTGCATGGCAAACCAATAGTTGTGCCTAAAAGACTATAATATCTATATATATATATATATATATAGGGTGATGAAGAAAGAATATATAATAGTTGCAACAGTTAATACCTTGTGGGGCTTCCAAACATGCGAGACAGAGAAACTTTTTGGTCAACAAATCATAGTAAAATAAGAAAAACAATATATAATTATGGAAGATATCCTAGTTCATTATGTCTTCTCTTCTCCATGAATGTAATTTAGAATATCAAATCGTGAGCTGTGGTAGTTAGTACTCTAAGTTAGGTTCACAATCTTTCTTGTGATTTTTTTAATTTAATTTTGTTTATTTATTTTCTATTCTTTTTCCTCCTTTCGTACTCTTATCTTTACCACAAAATATTTCCACCTTTGTGATATTCTATTTTCTCTACAATACCCTCAAATGCTTGTATTTTCCCAAAAACAAAGTTGCCCAAGTAGATATCCAAATTTGACATGTTCTCCTCAAGTTTTAATTTATCATCATTCAACAATCAATTATATTGAAAATTGATGTATGAAATGTGTTCAACTATATTTTTTTTCCTCTATTTTTGTTCATTGTGCATAGAAAATTCATAGTTTTGCGTCCCATAAATTAAGAATTAGTATTATTTTAGTTTTATTGGTTTTAGGATCTCACATCATATCTTGTAATTCAGAAACTTCCACTAAACTAATGTTAATTCAATGGTCATGGACTACACACATGGTTGCTAGTTGTTGATCATGACGCCTAAAGGGTTGGGCTGAAGAGGGTCCGGATCTAGGATCTAATTGACCCAATAAGAAAAGGGTTGGTCTAATCCAGGCGAGTCCTAGGCTGATTCCAGGTATCAATACTTGGGATAGGCCCAGCCCAATGATCTAGGACCTCCTAACCCTAGGTCGACTTAGCGGGCCAAAATAATTGGGCCACTTCTAAAAAAATTTTGCCTTTCTTGTTCTAGTTCTATATTAGTACAACAATTCATTAATACTCATTGTTATTTTTTAAAAGTTTATTTTAAATCTTTTTGGGCTCGTCATTGTTTAAGTTTATTATTCGTAGCTAGTTAGTTAAATTGTTATTTTAGTTCTTTATGTGGTCTTAACTATTTTTTTTTGTAGTTATAGTTTTTTGTATGATTTAATTTATGATATATTTATTTTTAAAAGAAAATCATAAATTATTTATGTTTGTTCAAAAAAATATCTCAATTTCATTAAAAGAAAAAGAAAACAGGATCAATGAAACTTGGTTTGCCTATGCCAGGTCTCAATAGGGCTAATTCATGGGCTTGACCTGAGTTTAAAATCGGATTTAATTGCGGCTCATTTAATGGCCCGTGACACCTCAAAACTGACCATGAATAGAATTTGGCAGGTCCTGAACATGCCTTTTTGGGTACTTCTTGAAACAAAATAGATCATTGAAGAGTGAGATGAAGAGACGTGAGTAGCAAATAGAGCACGTTGGAGCAAATGAAGGAATTCACCGACATACTTAATTAACCGTCAAAACTCTACGTAAAATGAAAGGGTCAAATAATTACTTAACCATTCAACTTTAAATTCCTCAACGACATTCCTCACTATTGTTGCACTTTCTCTTCTTCCACCGTTTTGTGCTTAATTTAAGGTAAAATTAGTGGGATAGAAGTTAGTATTTTCAAATATGAGTTTAGTCCCCAGCTTCCGATCATGGTAAAAAAAATAGTTAAAAAAAAAGACAAGATTTATTGAGCATGATTTCTACAGCCTCAAGAATGAGTTCCATATGAATTTATCTTAAAACATTTATCAAATAATTAAAGTTGAATCTCTAGTTGATCCATAATTATGGGAAAAGAATCTGTTATATATTCAAAATTTAAATATTTAATTTTTAAAACTTTGACAGCATAGGAAATTAATTAAAAAAAATAGAAAGACAAAAATTAAAATAATTAAATAATACCTGAACCTCCATTAAACTTGTCGGCGGAGCACAAGAAATGGATTTGGCGATAATACATCACCGGAATTTTCACAAGATGAGTTTCAGTTCGGGTCGGATGGAATAATTCGACCAAAATCTTTAGTGTACGTTCATGGAGAATTCTATTGACAAATCATACGATGACGACTAGTTAACAAATCAATTAAAAAATAAATTAAAGAAGGGAAAAGAAAGAATTAAATGCTTGAGAAAAGGAAGAATGTAGTTGCATGCATAGAATTCATCTTACATTTTTGCAGTTTTCCGCCATTTCTCGACCAGTGAAAGAATCAAATGTAACATTCCTAGGGCTCTCTACTCGCATACTTTATGGACATGAACAGTGTTTTTTCAGTGAGTGTGTTCAGGGAGAAAAAGCGTGAGCAAACGTGAAGTATGAGTGCTTGAGTAGAAAAAAAATGCAAATAATTCTCTCTACGCGGTTCTTCAAACTCAAAATATCTAAAGGCGTTCAAGGCAAAGATCGAGTCTTTCGTCAAAGACACAATAAAATTAGAGCTCACAAATTTTGGCACGCTTAGTGGGACCATCTTTACCTCTCATCTCTTCTCATTGAAAATCAACTTGAAAGCCTAATGGAGATGAAGATCAATCTTTCAAACACCCCAAATTTTGAATATCTAATGTCGAGTTTGCAAGCTTCTTCTCAATAAAATAATTATGTGGGGGTGGCATTACCTCTCAAATTTTCACTTAAGTTGGGGGCAAAGCAAGAAGCTCAAGTTGCGGAGAAAGATTTGCTCGATGATAATATGATTCATTCATCGTCAACAAGTTCAAAGTTGAAATTGCAACTGTTATGATGGTGCAAACTACTTCCATAGAAGAAATTTATTGAAATATGTTAAACACGCAACGACCAGTTTAACAAACTCCATGAAGTTTCAGAGTACCCGAACATTGAATGAATTTGAAGAGAGTGTTTCAATCAACAATGCTTGTCAAGGGGTAGCAGAAGCCTCGGATGTTCTACTCTCTATCCTTTTCATAATATTTCCTATTAATTTCTTCTTTTTTGTTTGTCTTTACTTAATATTATTGTAATAATTAGACAAGAAGCAACTTCAGAAAGAAACATAGATATATTCAAGTTGTTTATGAATACAATACATTAAATTATTTTCTACATCAGATTCCTCTAGAAAAGGAAAAAACAAGAGATAATATTTATGAAATTAAGTAAGAAAGTTGATCATTTTTGTACATATTGTTGTATTTTAATCAACAATTTTTATTTGCAAAATTCATTGTATACAACTCTAGTTTTTGAGTAAAATTGGAAAACTTAAAGTAGTGATGAAGTTAAAACTGATACTCAAAAATAAAAAAATAATCATGTGTACCTTTCTTGACAGTTCAATCATTTTTGGTTTATGTTGAAATTCGAAAATATTATTAACCAAGGATTTATTGAGATTCAGTTTCAAAGGCTAGATATTTGAAACAAATATATGTGATAGGTGTGTCTGAATTTGAAAAATATAATTAATGATTTGGTATAAGATGGTATGAATTAATGTCACTTACCGAATTCATAAATTTAGTGATTATTACACTTTGAGCATTGGATTTCATTCATGAATTGGGGGTAGTAATTTTAAGTTTGAAATTAAATTAAAATTATATTTTCCTTCAGATAGTGCTTCAGACGAGTCAATTTCTACTGAAGCCACAGCATACCGCTGTCAACCGTCGGGTACTGCCAATTCCGACGGACCACCCTGAGGAACTCGGAATGCATGGTTCACATGTGCTGATAACGAAAAGACGAAACCTTCCGCTCCACTGTGCACTCTGCCTCAACCAATAAACCACGATGGTCCGATTGTGAAAGCTCAAGGTGAGTTACCTGCATCTTGGGGAAGACAATCAACCAACATTTAGAAACAAGGACCCCATCTAAACGCTACGCAGGCGGCGACTGTACCAGGTGTACGGGCTCCCTACATACTCTGCATCTACAAGAGCACTATCCACAATGGCATCACGGAAGTCAAACATTTCAATACTACTCGGGACCGGGCCTATCCCAAGTATCGACACTTGGAATCAGCCCAGGACTCGCCTGGAATGGACCAACCCACTTTTCTTTATTGGGTAAATTAGATCCGAGATCAGGACCCTCTTCAGCCCAACCTTTAGGCTGATCAACAACTAGCAACCATGTGTGTAGTCCATGACCTTTGAATTAATATTGGTTTAGTGGAAGTTTCTCAATTACAAGATATAATATGAGATCCCTATGATAAAAAAACTAAAATAATAATAATACTAATTCTTAATTTATGGGACGCAAAAATATGAATGTTCTATTCACAATGAACAAAAATAGAGGGAAAAAGTATAGGTGAACACATTTCATTTCAATATAATTGATTGTTGAATGATGATAATAAGATTAGGGAACCAAATGATTATTTCATCCCTTTGACTTGAAACCTGAAAATTTAATTAGTGAAATAATTCATATTTAAAACTTGGGGAGAACATGCCAAATTTGGATATCTACTTGCCCAACTTTCTTTTTGGGAAAATATAAACATTTGAGGGTATGTGGAGAAAATAGAATATCACAAAGGTGAAAATATTTTGTGGTATAGATAAGAGTATGGAAGGAGGAAAAAGAATAGTAAATAATAAATAAAATTAAAATTTAAAAAATAAAATCACAAGAAAAGATTGTGAACTAAACTTAGAGTACAACCACCACGACTCATAATTTCATATCCTAAATTACATTAATAGAGAAGAGAAGACATAATGAACTAGGGTATCTTCCATAATTATATATAGTTTTTCTTATTTTATTATGATTTGTTGACAAAAAAGTTTCTCTGTCTCGTATGTTTGGAAGCCCAAAAGATATTAACTATTGCAACTATTATATATTCTCTCTTCAGGGTAGGGGTCTCGCCAAACCCCCCGCCATTAATTCTGCTATTTTAACCAAAAAAAAATTTATATTTTTCTTCATCACCATATCTATATATATATATATATTGTAATAAGTCTTTTAGTGCACAACTATTGGTTTGCCATGCAATGATTTGGATGGCGTAAATTCCCTTACATTATCCTGCTTAGCATAAAATTGAATCTCTTGGTATGTCATTTTTCATACTTAGGACAATAAATATTACTTTTAGTATTTTTGGTCTCGGCTCTCATATCCATCTGTCTATTTAGTATTCTCTACATCTTTCTCAAATTTTCAACTTTTTTCATATCTGAAGTATATTTTCTTTAAACACTCACAATCACGATTATCTTACTTAAAGTTACATTCTTCAACCTTTCAACCGGTCCAATTTTTCTTAATATAGTTGAAGGTTCACTGCATACTGAAATATATAGATCCAAATTACTCTATACAAATTAGATAATCCACAACAGAATTTGGATCAATTTTCCTTTCAAGTTTGCTTGCGCAAACAAGCTAGTAATACTTTACACCGAACATGAGATAAAGCAGCATCTCAGTATGCTTAATTTTTTTTATCTCTTTGGAACAAGTTGAAGAGAAATTCAAACTCTTACAAAGGTCTAGTTAGCATTGAAGACTGTAAACAAAGAAATCACCCATGATCAAGATTGGAGTATTTCATGTGGATTTAGAATGAAAGATATCGGGCAAGAAAGGCGGCAATCCATCAATCACTACATGCAGATGCAAATAGTGGTGCAACATGTCATTATGTGTCAAGATCAATGCTATATCCAAGTAACATGGTGATGATGCAGTTCGTGATGAAGGTGTTAGTGCACAAAATCTAAAGTGGCCAAATTGGAGAATAGCAATGTTGAAACAACTAAATTTCGACATGCACATAATATGTAAAGATACTACAAAAGTGGTTGTGGGGAAGCAAAGATGATTAAATGACTGCCAAATATATTCATATTGATGGTGGTAGGTTCCATGAAATACCAAATAGAGGTAGATTTTGCACAGGGCTACGCAATACTGTGGTTTTTTAATCAAGGTGATGTCATCCATGTCAATTGTAATAGTTATAACATTGGTGAGATGATGGTACAAATACAAAAATGACATACTTATAACCCATTTAAACTCTTTTTTTAAAACAGATTTTATGTCTCACTAACTTAATGCTAAATGAGAAGTCCATAGACAAGTGGTTTAGCGGCCCTCCTATGATAGGTATCTTTTAATTAATACCACTTGGTATTTAGTTTGTTAGGTAACGGTTCTTCAACATTTTTTATGGTTTCTAGCAGCCTACAATTAAACCTTCAATATTAATATTTTTGTGGCAATTCATGAATTACGGTTGCAGGTCAACAAACGATGGTAGTGGAATTTAAATGCTAGTGTTATTCCCATATAAAAATAATTGCACATGCAGAGTTTCAAGGTGCAAAGGTGTGGGAATTCTTTGCTAGTTTTTTTTTTCAACTATAGCTTCTAATAGCAGATTTGGCGATAATGATAGTTCATTATTAATGGATACATTTTTCTTTTATGTGAATACAACAAAATCAATTTATTTTTCACTTGAATACATTTTTCTTTTATGCGACCTCTTATGGTCAAATGAATAATGGTATCATGAGCTTCGCAAAACATCTTTCCTATTTTTGAAAACATCGTTTTCAATTTTTTAAACACAATGATCAAAGATTTCTATGGAACATGTCGCACCTGGGCCCGTGAGCCCGTTGGACATAAGAATTGCCTCCAAACTCTCATACATGTATCATTTTGCCCTGCATGTTAAAGAGGTGCTCCCAAGTGCATTCCACTTTGTCTCCCATATACTTAGCTTCCGACTCTGCTTGGTAATTGACTTTGATACTATTTGGTAATGTCGTGGGCCCACAAGTATGTTGGACACTACAATTGCCTCAAACCCACCGAGTGCATCTTGGAATTTGATTATGACAGCAAATCAAAAAGTGATAGCCAATGGATGCACTTGAGTTATTTCTCCAATACTTATATGTTGCTTATCTTTTTAATTAATAATCCATGTGGGATGGAGTATCATAAACACATGTACTCTTTTTCAACTTTAACCATTGTTATCCTATAAATACTCAGTATTAAGACATCATATTTCTACTGATTTTCGTACCTTTTATTTTTTATATTATACTTATCTTACTTACTTATCACATGCGCATTTATTTTATCCTACATGCTTATTTTATTTTTGTGTAAGCAATGCTCATAGTTGGATATGTAAGTATAGTTGAATCTAAATGATAATGCTTGTTATTTTGCATATTGTTAGTGATCTTAGTTATAGAATTATACAATGAAGTTATTTTTGTTATAGGATTGTTATGATCACTACATGAAGAAATTCACCATAAGAAGCATATGTTTCCTTGTTAGGTTTGGATGGACTTTATCCATAGAGACCACTTGTAGAGGTTTTAGTTATTGAAATTATTCATTGAGAATAGGGTGGTCATCAAAATATTGAGTACTAGCAACTTATTCTATTTTGTGAAATCTACTACTATAAATCGTAAAAATGCAAAAATAGGATATAACCTAACTCCTACAATGACAATTATGAGGATTAAAAAATATTTGCTAATTTCCTTAAATATTAGAATAATATTTTGGCAGTTACTTGAACTGATTAATTTTACTTGAGAAAAGGGAGTTTTTCGCTAATTTTCTGTATTCTAACAAAAGAGCTCATGCAATAGAAAAACATATATAACAATGCATCAAGAATTACTTTGCATTTGATGAATATATTAGATTGGTAGAGACAAATGCAAGAAGTGATATTATTGAATACGGAAATTATTTATTTTGGTGAAGGTATGTACTTTGCAATATAAGCCAATAGGTCTCACTACTTTATTAATACTTAGATGGTTACTTTAATTTTCTGTTAAAAGTTTCAGTTGAAATTTATAAGCTTTCCTTCATACAAAGCCACTTATGAATTGATTGGCTTTTGGAGTTTGTTTATCTCTATAATCTAATGCTTAGACTTTTTACTTGATCTGTGGCTTAGTTTATACTCTGTTTAATTTAATGTGCTTGTTTTTTTGGTGTAGGATAAACCTGAATCAAGCAGTATATATTCTATTAAAAAGAGAAGTCGAGATAGGTGTATAGTTCAAGGCACTTGGAAGGTCTCTTTGGGACATTTCCAACATCATCAACAAGGCCGCAACTATATTCTTGAAATGCATAAGGTATGTGCACTTGCTAATTTGGATTTGTATTTGTACATATTTAAACCTTAAATCACTCAAGTGTTCTCATCTTTTTTTTTTTAATTCTTGTTGTGTCTTTTTATTGTTTCATGCAAGTTCAATAACTGTAGATACATGTTAATCAATCAATAATGCGTTCTAGCTTTGGCAAATATCATGAATTTTGCTAGATAATACATAATGGTGCATGTGGCCTTACCTATAATATTTGTGATAATTTCTAAGTTGAAATACTGAACTTTTTACAATAATAATTTTGTTCCAAGAGCTCATATTACTTACTAGTTCATTCAGAAACAATTTCGTTTAATATATTTAATATCTATTACTAATACATATATATATATATATATATATGTGTATATATTATGTTAAGGAATTTTAAGATTTCCTTATGGAATTAGTTAATTAAGCTAGCAAGGCAATACATTCAGAAGCTCGCTCTTTTATAAAATTAATCAGTTTCTATTATAGAGAGATTTTATTCGGGTTAAATACAGTTACCACCCCTGAAATATTAATCCTACATCAATTACCCCTCTAAAGTATTAAAAACTTCAAAAAAACCCCGACCTTTGTTTTTAAAGTTTGTAATGCCCATTTTACCTTTACAAAAATTGCTTTGTAAAAAAAAAGTAAAGTAATTTTTTAAAATGCCAAAATCACCATTTGTCTAATCTAATTTTACTTGTTCATCGAACTCTTTTTATTTTGTGATCATTGACATTTTATTTTAATTTTATTTATTTATCAAACCAAGTTAAAAATAAATTTATACATGCATAAATTACCACATTTACATAATTATCATATATATAAAATATATATGATAAATATATTAATTTTTTATTTTTATTAGTTTATCAGTCCTTTTAATTTAATTAGTTGTATATTTATTTAAATACATATACATATATGTGCATGTATTAAGGGTAAAATGGACATTTTATACTTTTAAAAATAAAGGTCAGGGTTTTTTTTGAAGGTTTTAATACTTCAGGGGGGTAATTGATGTAGGGTGAATACTTCAGGGGTGATAACTGTATTTAACCCATTTTATTTCAAGTTTGAACTAAAGTATTACTTCATTACCAATAGATTGTGAACTGATAGATTGAACAAATATCTTCCCTTTGTTATATGGTAATAGGAAATTGTAATGTAATAGAAAATAAAAACGTCAAAACAAATGGGAGTTGAAAATGTTGAATCTTTTTCTTATACTTAAAGCATCACGAATAATTCTTCCATGCGGATAGTTAGAAGTTTAAAGAAGTAAGCATAAATTTTAAAATATTACATTGCATCTTCCATGTGTATCTATTGCACTGTAATAGATGAAAATGAATTTAAAGAAAAAATTGTAAGATATGTCCATCTAACAAGAATACAAAGTAATGTAACTCTAATTAAGCTAATAAAAACTACCATATATACATCAATAACTAAGTGTGGTAAAATTCTAATGTATTACTCAATACTCGTTTATCGATGAAACTAAAAATGATTTTATAAGGACATAATCACTATAAATTACTTAATTATGGTAAATAAAAAATATTATGCGAATTAGGTTAATCATGGTATATAGTATTACTAAGTTCGACAAAGTAAATAAAATTGTAAATTGAATATAGGTTTGATTCATTACTGATTTCATGTTTTTGTGGCTTGAAACATATGCTGATATTGTCTCAAGACTTAAGTTATGATACAGAATTTCCACTTATAGTGATCAAACTTTTTTTAACACAATAATTTCACAAATTTCTTTTGTTTTTCAAGAGAACTAAAGAAAAAAAGATAAGAGAAAGTAAGAAAAAGACTAACGAATTGAAAACCAAAGTTATTGTATAATTGATTATATATTCTATAAAAACTACATAAGGTTATAACATAATTATACAATAATTCAATCTTAAAAGAATGTGAGTATTTCAATTAGATGTGTAGTATATATAAGCTAAGTAACCAGATCTTATATTTTGAGTTGGTGTGATTGCTTTACTCCATGCAATGCAAGCTAGGTTTTATATCCAAATGCATATGAAGATTAGAAATCCATTTGCTATTATGATTTACTAATTTCAAGTACTGAAGTCATTTGTATCTCATCATACGACTTTTTATTCTAAAATTTAATTATTTTTTTGATAATTTTATATTTGTTCTTTAATCTACATATGACACTTGCTTTTGTAGAAAACCTATGCAATCATTGTATTTATATATAGCCCCTCATGCACTAAAGAAAGAAACAAGATTAGATATTAGTGTGCAGTCACGTGCATTTTCGCTATTTCGCACACTTACGTTTCGTTATCTCAAAATGCGATATTATAATTTATAAAATAAACTCATCTATTCCACTAACATACATATGTATGGCAGGTTGAAGCAGGGGAAAGGGATATGTATCACATAATTGTACAAGACAATGGAGACAAGTTGGATGTAAGAGTGAAAAAAGTCCCTCTCCAACAAGACGTGGACCCTCTATTTGAAATTATTGACTTAATGAAAATCCAACGAAGGTACAAGTTATCCTTACAGGAACGACTAGAGGGTTGGATATTACGAAAAAAGAAAGCGCAGTACCCCAAATACAAGTTATAAGGTAATGATTGTTTAATACTTTACATAGATAACTTGTAAATTTTTTAGTTATGCAAACAAATGTAATATAACTAACATTCTTCAATTAAAACTTTCATGCAATAATACTATATTCATGATAGAGTCTCTCAATGCTTCTGCTCTCTAAAGGAGGTTGAACTTTTATACTCTATAGCTGTCGGAGGAATGATCTAGTGCTGGAACAGGTAAATTCAAAATCCAGAATTCCATTTTATGTTTGACCAAAATTTTATGTGGATATGTTTTCTTTCCTAACTGTTCAATTGTAGGAGATCATCGAAAATGAATGAACTATTATGTCATTTCTTCATGACCCATATTGAAACTCTCACAACATTCAGGTTGGGGATGAAAATGGAAGTATACCAGATTTGTCAACGTTGTTAGTGAGATCGAAAAGAGAATAGAAGGTATGTCGAATATTTTAATTTAAATCATATTAATTTCACCAACATAATTTGTTTTGATTTGGTTAAATTTTAACTCTTATCTTTGTCATATGCTCTTATCTTAATAGCTTGAGTTAATTCTCCATTGCTTATATGTTACTTAGCTTTTTAATTCATAATCCATGTGGGACGGAGTATCATAGAACACGTGTACTCTTTTCTACTTTAACCATTGTTATCCTATAAATACTGAGTATTAAGACAGCATATTTTCTACTTATTTTCGTACCTTTTATTTTGTATATTATACCTATCTTACTTAATTTTCACAAGCATAGATATTTTATCCTACATGCTTATTTTATTTTTGTGTAAGCGATGCTCATAGTTGGATATGTAACTATAGTTGAACTAAATGATAATGCTTGTTACTTTGCACATTGTTTTTTTATGTTAAAAAAAAGAGATCGTCAGTACGGACATATATTTCTATTGTGTACGGATATGTAATCTTTATTGTGTTTGTATTCTAGTTTCCATTTCTCTTTTTAACTTTTTCTTCACTATTTCATTCCTTTCTTCCTATGCTTTTGGCTCCATATGTTGTTTATGGATTTGAAGGCATGAGAGGGGGAGCGGATATTTGGGTCCTATTATAGTGGGTATATAGGGTCACACCCTTAATTATATTGTTCAGTTTAATCAGACTGACAACATTATAATGATTATTTTTTTTTCTTTAACTCTGTTGTAGTTTTTCATATGTTAATAGCATTATGTAATGAAGGGATTCTTTCTGTCATTTGAGTTGTGACATAGTTACACGAATTCTTGATGCAGGTACTATTTGTTGTGACAAAAGTATATAAGATCAGATATTTGTGTAATGAGGGGAGATGTAAGAACTCACTCTGTCTCCTCGTCTATCATGTTGTACAATGTTGTTGGTTTGAACAATTATGCCCTGCGCCTAATCTAATGGTGATGATGAGGGGAGTTAATCCAGCACAAGAAGATTAGGCCATATATGCAAAAATGGGAAACTAGTGTGATGGGAATAATTTATGAGTTAGACCTAATAATACAAAGACAGGTCGAGCGTCAGCAAGTGTAATGTCCAGCATTTCGAGGTGTGTTTTTGTTAATTGGTAAATGTTTATTGTGTATTTCACCAGCAATAATTGATTAAGAAAAAAGGTTTGATTTTGTTCTTTTTACGAATGAATATGCGCATTATGAATATAAAGTATCGCATCCGGGTGCCTTAAATTTTTTTGTTTATATGTCAGGTTTATTTAATAACAAATGGAAATGGAATTGAAGATGGATTATTTTGTTTTTTAGCTACAAAATTAGAGATGGATTCAGGTACACTATCAGCCAATGGAGACAGAATTTGAGATGGATTATTTTGGGAGTCTCACAAATCTAAAGACTGAATTATTGACGGATTAAAGACGGATTCAAACATGGAATTTCTAGTTTTGTTTGAACAAAGAGCTGGATTTGCAGACGGATTCTATCCGTCTTTAACTTTCAGAGACGGATTTAACTATGGAATCACCCATTGGACTTTAAGCTACAGTTCTTTTGATGGAAATCTTCCGTCTCTGATAGTATTAGAGCCGGAATTATAGGCTTCAGAGACGAATATTTCTGTCTCTAAAACTCTATTTTCTTGTAGTGTGGCAGAGAGAGAGAGAGGGAGAGAAAAGAGGGAGTGCGAGAGAGAGAGAGAAAGAGAAGAAGAAGAAGAATAAGAAAAAGAAGGGGAAGAATAAAATCGGCCAGTTGTTGCTTATATATTAATCATGGCCGTTCTTAAAATTTTCCTTAGACCGTTAAGACTATGCTTGTTATTAATTCTCAATGCAATGCACCAACCAAGTAACTAGTTCAAGTTACACTTTGTTTTTATCAACTATGCAAATATCAATGTAATGCTATTCCCTCTAACAAGGGGAGATAATAATTTAGAAGGATAATATGTGCATCCTGTATTATATATGCAGACTATAAGTATTTTTTCAAGCTCGAGCATAAAATAAGGTGTGCTGATGTTAACAAAAAAAATTAGACAAAACTGATATTTTTCATCAATTGACTGATTACTAACTTATTACATGTCAAATAATTCTTTTCGGACAAAACGACCTTTATAATGGTGATGATATACCTTCTAAAATGCATTGCTACGTGAAGACATATGGGACAATTTGGTCATAAAAACTCTATTTGACCTGCAATAAGTCAGTAATAAGTTAATCTGGGGTTAATTCTAGATTCTTTTCTAATTTTTTTGTTAATATCAATAAATTTGGTGAATTTTGACTAACAGATAAACTTATTTGTCAGATGGAGCAAACCTCAGGGGTGCTCGCCATTACATTCACTCTATAAATTTACCACCTCAACCCCCCCCCCCCCAACAGAGGAGAGAGAGAGAGTTTTGATGAAGAAGAAATAATCTTCTCACAGATCGAACCTTATAACCCCCCTCCCTCCCACACACACCCCAAGAGAGAGTGAGAAAGAGAATAAGAGTCTTAAGATAGAGAAATAAATAATCTTTTCCACAGATCGAAAGTCATATAAAAAAATTAACTAAACAAATTTTGATTTTTTTTTAAAATTATTTCAAAATTCAAAGGGAAAGCCAAAGGAATTGTGATTACACTTTCAAGATTTAGCAGTTATTAATGATAAATTAATACTTGTTATAAAATGTATATTTAAAATTAAAGATCTGAAGAAATGAAAAAGAGCAAAGATTGAACACTTGTATTTTTTTTTTAGAAAAAAACAAAAAGAAAGAAAGAAGGAAAGATATGCCACGCCTGTTGGACTTTTGCAGACACTTGTGATGGTGGTGGAGGAGAGGATGCTGGAAAATAAAAATTGACTGGCTCCGGAAAGAGCACACCATTAAACCTCCAACAACAATAAAAGTTATCTCTCTCAAGTATTATCTACAAGGTGAAAATTAACATTTGTTAGAGCATATACAAAATTACCTAGTAAAATTAAAAGTTGAATGCAGTTGAATCATTGAGTAAAGATCTACATTGCTTGCTTCATTTGAGCTGTGCTCCATCTTTTCTTCTGCGCACAAAGAGTTCTTTGAAAATATGGGTGAGAGAGAGAGAGAACAGAGAATGGAAGAGACAACAACGGGAGAGTGACCAAGCAACCGATATATAATAAATTATGTATGTGTGTTTGGTGGGTAAATTTATAGAGTGAATGTAATGGAGAAAGACCCCCCGCCCCTCCGAAAAATAATTCAATTACAACAAACAGATAAACACAACTTTAACAGGGAATATGAGTGTATTTATGACACATAAAATTGTATCCAAACTTGGAATATTTAGAATGTTGCAACAATTTGAATAACATAATCTAAAAATTATGAAAAAATTACTTTTAAATAAAAAAAATCAACCATAAAGTTTTACAGACCAAAATTACTCGCTAACCATGTAAATTAATTTACCACATGAATAGTGGATATAGTATATCATACGGTACACATTGTAATTATATAAACTAAATTTTTTGTATTTTTTATTTATGCTAGTGTGGTGTGGATAGTAAATTAGTTATGATGCTCTAACTAGTTCAATAGAAAGTCTAAATTTACTTGTAAATATATATTAATAATGGAATAAAATTCAACTTAAAAAAAAAGAATGATTGATTATTTTCTGTAAGCAAATTCAGCTACAATTTAGTTGAGTACATAAACAGATAAATGTATTAATTATAAAAGAATAAGAATAGTTAATTTTGTCGTACATTCATTAATTAATTTGCATTTTGTTAGTTACAAGATCTTCAGTACGGAGATGTTAAAAAAAGAGATCGTCAGTACGGACATATATTTCAATTGTGTACGGATATGTAATCTTTATTGTGTACGGATACACATCATTTATGCACACACCTTATTTTATGCTAGAGCTTGAAAAAATACTTATAGTCTGCATATATGATACAGAATGCACATATTATCCTACTAAATTAATATCTTCCCTCGTTAGAGGGAATAGTACTACATTGATATTTGCATAGTTGATAAAAAAAAGTGTAACTTGAACTAGTTACTTGGTTGGTGCATAGCATTGAGAACTAATAACAAGCAAAGTCTTAAAGGTCTCAGAAAAATTTAAAAAAAAAAAACACTGAAAGTTTCCAAACATGGTTTGCAAAGAAGCAGATTGCATGTCATGGTCATCATCAAAGTGCATCTTCCTTCTCAAATCTGCACATTGAAATTCAGTGATGGTAAGATGTAAATTAAAATTTTCAGATGAAAATTTTAAAAAGTTTGATTATGCATGAAAGTAAGTGCTCACCAAAGTTTAGTAAATCACACGATACATGATGAATGTTGCAACGTCATTCATAGAGCGGATGGTTTTCTTGACCTTTTCATGGAAATAAAACTAAAAAGATGAAATTTAGTTAGAAAATTAGTGCAAGTAAGTTATGTTTCTTGAAATATAAACAATTACAACTCTTCTAATAAGTAGATAGATCCTTGTGAGAAAAAATACACAACTAAATCAAATAGATAATTATTTTAGAACACAATATTTGCAGCATCCAACTCTTGGATGTCGTGCAAATAGTTTATAGCTTCGGGAACTGATTTTTGAAAATAAATTTTCATATCATGATTGATGCATTATATGATGCAGTGTAGCTAAGAGAAGATCATAAATGATAATAACTTTATGACAAAATACATAACTTGTTACATGAAAGCAAATGGTGGGCTACTCTATTATGAGCTACAATAAGATAAAAAAAACAAAAGAAGTCCAACATGGAAACTTTCGTACTATTTATAACCATACACAAGTCTCTGTAATACTATCATATTGATTTCAATGCGTCATTTATAATATGTGTCTACTTAACTAACGTACGCGTATAGTTGTATTGATTAATGTATTTTCTTTATCTACATAATTAAGAAATAGTTATAGTCATATTGATTAACATATCTTCTCGATCTACTTAACTAATATACACGTAGTTAAAAGACACGTGCAATTATATTAATTAATGTATCTGTTGTATTTACTTACTAAGAGACACATAGTTAAATTAATATATAGCATATCTTATGTAGCTATTTAACTAAAAAATATGTAGTTAAGAGATAGGTGCAATTCTAACTAATGTATCTTTCACCTATCTACTTAAACCTTTTGTATCTACTTAATTAAGAAATACATGTAGTTATATATAGTTAATGTACCTTTTCGGTCTTGGTGGTTCCTGTACGCTCTCTGACTTCAATAGACCATCTTCCATCCAGGCGCTCCTTCATAGACAGTGGATACTTGCTTTCAATATTGGGATAGATTTCTTCAGTCACCGGGAGCACCACCCTCTGACCAAGATCGATTTCTTTCGCTTCCATTTTTCTTCTATTCAAACTCTCATATGGCAGTAAAACAAAATATGTAGTCTTCCCAGTTGCAATCTTTGATGAAAGAAAAGAAGAATGTACATAAGAGCGTCATTCTAATTATTGGTATTACATATATTCCAAGTTTGATTGTCTTGTTTAGTTCCTTTTTGTGTAGCAAAAATGTTAGAAGATGAAACTCTTTTGTTTTTCCACATTTAAATTAAAATTGTGCAATGTAAGTGCAAGTTCCTTTATATTTCGATTAGAATTGTTTCATTCATGATTTTCTTATGGTGGACGAAAATAAAGTATGATTTCACAAAACAAAAATTAAAGCAGCCTCCAGCATTTCTAAAATATATTCAGACTGCTCCTCGCATCTTAAAAGTCTGAGTGAAATTGATCTAGACTCAACAACTCTGGATGCAACCAGATCCCTTCTTTTTCTTTGGGAAGATCCTTCGTTGCTCGGTCCTGCTTGCTCCTGCAAGAATTGAATCCTAATTGTTACTTGATGAAATAGACCAAAAATAAAATAAAATAAAAGGGTGAGAATGATCTATAATCCATATGCCAAGTTTTTTTTTTTATTCTTTATGGGATGTGTGTGAGGTTAATTTATTTATTTTTTAAGTATACAAGGTTAAATGATTAATAAAATAAGTATTTATGTGTGTTGACTATAAAATATATCTTTTGAATTTTTCATAGTAGATATATCAAGAGGTAATTCAAGACATAAACATAATATTTAACTAAATTTGGTCTTTAAAATAAACTATTAGTTTGAATTATGACATCATCATAATTTAATAAAGGTTAATTTTAAGATGGAACTCTAAACCCCCTCCCAGAGAGAGAGAGAGAGAGAGAGAGAGAGAGAGTGAGAGAGAATCTTAAGATGGAGAAGAAAGAATATTTTTCACAGATCGAACTCTAGAACCCCCCTCACAAGAAAGAAGAGAGTCTTAAAAACGAAAAAATTGGGAAAAACCAATTTGATTTTTTCAACAAGCTTGATTTCAAAATTGAAACGGAAAAACAACAGGATTGTTTTTACACTTTAAATATTATGCAATTACCAATTTTATGTTAGTCTTCTTGTAGATTTTATATTTAAAATAATAGATCTACAAAAGAAGAAGACCAAAGACACAAAAAAAATATATATATTTCTAGAATAAAAAAAGGAGAAATGAAAAGAAAGATTTGTCATGCCTGTTGGACTCTTGGAGGTACTTGTTGTGATGGTGATTCTGAAGGGGTGGCGGAGGTGGTGGCGGAAAATTAAAATCGAGTGGCTCTGGGAAGAGCACACCATTGACTCTCCAACAGCCATAGATATAATCCCATTCAACTATTGGTTCCATCTACAAAGTAAAATTAAACATATGTTAGAGCTTAAACAAAACTGTAAAATACAATTAGAAATCGAATGAAGTTGAATGAAGATTTACATTTCTCCCTTGATCTGAGTTGTGCTCCATCTTCTTTTGTGTGTGCAAAGAATTCTTCGAAATGTGTGTCTGTGTGAGTGAGAGAGAGAGAGAGAGAGAGAGAGAGAGAGAGAAAGTGAGTGAGTGAGAGTGAGAGAGAGAGAGAGTAGAGAATGGAGTGAGTTACCAACAAATAATTTATGTTAGAGTGTTTCTGTATGTGTGTGTGTGTGGACATTTATATAAAGTGAATTTAAGGGAGATGATTCCCGTAATTATATTTTACAATATCTACACGGACTTATATAAGATGCGCTCATAACTAACAATAAGAATGATGTCATGTGAACAAATTGTATTGACGTAGTACGATCCTCACTGTTCATCATAGAACAACAAATGTTGCAAATGTTTTTTAAATATAATTTCTTAAGAGTCCTTGAATAGATGGATAGAATAAAATTGCTTATTGGCAAAAGATTTGAACCAAAAAATAAAAAAAGCAACAACAGATAAACACAACTTTAATAGGGAATATGAATATATTTATGACACATGAGATTGTGTCCAAATTTGAAACATTTACAGTGTTGCAACAATTTAAATAACATAATCTTACTAAATTATGAAAAAAAATATTTCTAAATAAACAAAACCTACCATAAATTTTCAAAGACCAAAGCTACTCACTAACCATATATAATTCATTTACCACATGAATAATATTGTAAATCATATAATATAAAACATAAAATGACTTTTTCATAATTCTCTATAAATGTGTTGGCAATTTAAGAGATTTTTTGAAAAATAAAGCCTATTGTTCACGAGATTAATGATACACAATTGAAATTAAATTGTATGTATATAGATTGCATTTTTTGTATTGTCAATTTCTGTTGTTGTGGAGTGGATACTAAATTGGCCACATTGTCAGGTGCAATATAAAGTTTTAAGTTTTGTATATAATTATTCATATATTAGTAATTGAATAAAATTCACTTGAAGTAAAAAGTAGCTAGCGATTATTTTTTCCTAAACAATTTCAACTACAATTTAGTTGCATATAAAAATGGACAAATGTATTAATTATTAGAAGTATATGGATCATTAATATGGTTGTATGTTCATAGATAATTAATATGCACTTCTGTTACGTACGTAATCTTCAGTATGGACATGCCAGTTTTGTTGTGTACGGATATATAATTTTTCATTGTGTACGGATGCACTTAATTGATTGAGAAAATTATAATTTTAGTCTTGTAATTCAAGAGTTGGTATTTTTAATCTTGTACGAATTGATTTTCGCAATTTAGTCATGTAACTTTAAATTTTAGCAATTTTAGTTTTTTCTTCCGGCTAATTTGATCTGAAATTGCATGTGACTTGAACACGACACAATGAAGTTGCAAATTTATTCTTATAAATCAATTTTGTGCAAGATCAATTTAAAATTGCCAACACCCCAAGTAACAAGGGAAAAGAATACAAACATCTCCTAAGTTATAGTACTAAAAATGCAACCTCCATAAATTGTAGGACTAAAATTGTATTTTTCTTTCCTAATTATTTCATATATAAGTACGAGCTATTTACAATATCCACATAAGATAATTATATGGAAAAATTAAATAAACGGTGTATTTTTATTTTTATTTTATAATATAAACAGATCTTCCATCTTCCGTGAACTTTGCACTAAAATGCTTTTTTGAGTCATTACATATATCAAAAAATTTCAAAAGACAACATATGTATCACAAACTTAAATTTCTGATTTAGTTAATAATTATCCAATGATAAAAATACCAAATTGTGGAAGTTTTACGTAGCTCAAATCCTTTTGCTTTTTTATTTGAACTTAACTTATAAATTAAATTTTATTCCTAAGCTAGAAGAGCAGCGTACTACTTTTCTGCAAGTTGTAAAATTCAAAATTTCAATGCATTTCAAAAAAGGAAAAACTGCAAGAACCCATGTAATATGGGATATGTACCAAACACTTCTCTATACAAAATAACAATATATTGAATGGAAAAATGTTGCATGCCATGGTCACTACCAAAGTATTAATCTTCCTTCTGAGACCTGTACCTCAAAATTTTAGTGATAGTAAGATGTATATTAAAATTTTCGAGAAGCTTTTGGAAAGTTTGAAGATGCATTAAAGTAAGTGATCACCAAAGTCTAATAAATCACACGATATATAATGAATATCACAACATCATTCATAGATCGGATGCTTTTGTTGACCTTCTCATGGAAATAGAACAAACAATAAAAAATTTTAGTTAGGAAATTAATGAGTGATATTCGGTTTCTTGAAACACAAATAATTACGACTCTAGTTAATGAGCAGATAGATCCTTAAGAAAAAATATGCATTTAAATCAAATAGATAATACTTTAAGAACACAATCTTTACTGCATCTAACTCTTGGATGTCGTCTAAATGTTTTATAGCTTCGCAAATTGCTTTTTGAGAATAACTAATATTTTCTCTCTAAATTTTATATCATGAATGGTGTATTATATCATGTCGTGTGGCTAAGATAAGATCATAAATGATAATAATTTTATGTCGAGATATATAACCTATTACATGAAAGCAAATGATTGGCTACTCTATTATGAACTATAATAAGATCAAAAACAAAAAAAGTCCAACATAGAAGAATTTCCTACTATTAAATCTACGAAATTGCATCATGTTGATTTCATTGTATCTTTTATAATATGTATCAATTTAACTAACATATGCGTGTAGTTGTATTAACTATTATATTTTTGTATCTACTTAATTAAGAAATATGTGCAGTTATATTAACTGACATATCTTCTGTATGTAGTTAACTAATAGGCACATAGAGACACGTGCAATTATATCAACTATCATATTTTTGTATCTGCGTTATTAGGATACACGTAGTTAAGAGATATGTACAATTATATTAACTAGATAGACACGTAGTTGTATTAACAAATGTATCTTTTGTATCCACTTAACTAAGAGACACGTGCAGTATATTAACTCATGTACCCTGTGTATCTACTTAATTAAGAGATGCATGTAGGTATATTACCTAATGTACCTTTTCGGTCTTCGTGGTTCCCGTACATTCTCGGACCTCAATAGTCCATCTCCCCTCTAGTCCTCTCTTTCATTGATAATGGATACTTGCTTTCTATATCACGATAGACTTCTACAATTACTGGGAACATCACCCTCTACCCGAGTTTGATTTCTTTAACCTTCATCTTTCTTCTATTCAAACTTTCATATGATAACAAAACATAATATGTTGTCTTTCCGATTGTGATCTTTGATGCAAGAAAAGAAGAATATACATAAGAGGGTCATACTAATTTTTTGGTACTTCTTACTTTTCAAGTTTGATTGTCTTGTGCGATTCCCTTTCTATGTAGCAAAAATATTAGAAGATGAAATCTTTTGTTTTTCCACATTCAATTTAAATGTGCAACATAAATGCAAGATCCTCTAGTTTTATTTAGAATTGTTTCTTCCATGATTTGCTTATAGTGGATATCAATAGCGTATGACTTAATAAAAAGAAAAATCAGAAATTAAAGCAACCTTCAACATCTCCAAAATATATTCAGATTGTTCCTGACATCTTAAAAGTTTGAGCGAAATTACTCAAGATTCTACATTTCTAGATGCAATTAGATCCCCCTTCTTTTTCTTTGTGAAGATCCTTCATTGCTTAACCATGTTTTCTTTTGCAAGAATTGAATCCTGACTGTTAGTTGATGAAGTGGATCAATAAACATATATTAAAATGGAGTGGTTCCGGGAATAACATACCATTAACTCTCCAACAATCATAGATTTAGTGTTTTGAGTATTGTTTCCATCTACAAGGTGAATTAATGCTAGAGCTTATATAAAACTGTAAAATGCAATTAAAAGTTCAATCGTGGAATAATGATCTATATTTCTCACTTTATTTGAGTTGTGCTCCATCTTTTCTTGTGTTCACAAAGAGTTCTTTGGAGTATGTGTGTGAGGCATAGGAGAGGACACACACAGATAATAGAGAATAGATGAGACAAAGACCATAGGGTGAGCAAGCAATCATTCGGTGAGTTATTATGTATGTGAGTGAGTGTGTGTATAAACACATAAAGAGTACGTTAAAATTATTCCTATTATTAATCAAATTTTATTAGCAATGCAATATGTATATATTCCATATATATATATATATATATATTTGAATGAAAACAACTGATGCTTTTATTCTATGATATACTAAGAGCAATGCCTTTTTGCAAGTTTCGAAGCTCAAAATTTCCATATACTTCGGGAAATAAAAAACCTGAAGCGCAAAGTGCACATGAGTTGCACAAGAACTTTATCCCTCAATTTTTGTGCATAAAAATTAACATTCTAAATATAATATATTTCATGGCCAGGTTGATGTTTTTAAATACCGTATATGTATAGACACATTTTATATCTATTTCATTATTTATATATATAACTAAGATAATATCTTATTTCAAATTTCAAAATATATTATTTAGCATTAATTTTGTACTTATAAGAAAAAAGTTCAATGATATTAACCTAAACTCGATATATATATATAATGTATTTATCGCTATATAAGTATAAAAATATACATGAGAATATTAGATGGGGGCAAAATTGAAATTTATGTAATTATTTTTACTAACCTCAACATTTTTCGTCGAAGCCCTAACGGTAGGGAGTTATGTGTAAATGGAGAATTTTCGATGGGATGTAGGTGTAATTTCAAAACTTCAAAATTTATATTAATTCTAAATTGGTGTTAATTTGTAATCTTTTTATTAAATTTATATGAATTTTAATTTATATCATATATCTATTTTTTAGAGGAAAATGAAATTATCATTTCATGATAAATATTAGTAAAGCCAAAGTCCAAAACATCCAGAGTAATATCAAATTAGCACTACCCACAAAAATAAAAACATAAGAACGCTTTACACATAGACCACTTTCAATGGAGATTGAATCATCAGGCGTCGCCGTCCATTACTCTCTGTTCCTGTTGTTACGCCAAAACCCCCAGATCAATATTGTGTTTTCACACAGAATTGCATGAAAGAAGGTTGCATGTCATGGTCAACCAATTTGCACATCAAGTTTTCAATCATAGAATTGCATGGAAGAATGTATAGTAAAATTTGTAGATCTTCATTTGGAGGGTTTGAAGATCCATTAGAGTGAGTGCTTACCGGAGTCTAGTAAATCACACAGTACATAATGAATGTAGCAACATCGTTCATAGATCGGATGGGTTTGTTGACCTTTTCATGAAAGTAAAACTTAGAAGAAAAAATTTTAGTTTAGAAATTAATGCAAGTGAATTAAGTATCTTGGAACATCGATAATTACACACTTGTTAATGAGTAGATAGATCCTTAAGCAAAAATATACATCTAAATCCAATAAATAATATTTTAAGAACACAATATTAACTAATTAATATGTAGTTAAGAGATGCATCCAATTAATTAATTAATATATCTTCTGAATCTATTTAATTAAGAAACCCATGCATTATATTAACTAATGTTCCTTTTGTATCTACTTAGCTAAATGACGCATGTAGTTATCTATACTATATATAACAGGAGAGCACCTCTTCGGTGTCTCTCCTTTTTTTGGTATGTTTTTGTTTATATTTATTTAAAATTTTCTTTTAACTTCCCACCTCCATCATCATTTGATAGTATTTCCTTTTTTTTTTTAAAGAAATCTTTCACCTTTTTTTCACTATTTTTTTAAAAATTTAATATTAATTTATTATATATATATATTATATATATTATTAATTAATAATTTTTTTTATTTTAAATGATATTTATAAAAGTTGTACTTATATAGAGTGTGCCAAAAATTATTAATATTAATTAATGTACCATTTCAATTTTGGTGGTTCCCGTGCGTTCTCTAACCTCAATAATCCATCTGCCCTATAGTCGCTCTTTAATTGACAACGGATACTTGCTTTCTATTTGGGGATAGACTTCTTCCATAATTGGGACCACCATCCTCTGCCGAAGTTTGATTTCTTTGGCTTCCATCTTTCTTCTATTCAAACTCTCATATGGTAATAAGACATAATATGTAGTCTTTCCTGTTGCAATCTTTGATGCAAGGAAAAAGGAATATATATAAGAGGGTCATAGTACTTTTTGGTACTTCATATTCAACATAAGTGTGCAATATAAGTGTAAGGTCCTTTGTTTGTATTAGAATTACTTCTTTCAAAGATTTTCTTATAGTGGATATAAACAAAGTATGATTCATAAAGAAGAAATTAAAGCAAGCTCTAACATCTCCAATATATATTCCGACTGTTCCTCACATCTTAAAAGTCGGAGTAAAATTACTCTAGATTCCATAATACTAGATGCAATTGGATCCTTCGTTGCTTCATCATGCTTGCTCCTGCAAGAATTGAATTTTGTTTATTAGTTGATAAGTGGACCAATAAATATAAAATAAAAGGGTGAGAATGATTTGTAATCCATGTGCCTAGGTGTTCCTTTTCTTTTTATGGGTAGTGTCCGAAAGGTTATATATATATATATATATATTATATATATATATATATATATATATTGTAACTTACAAAATCATAGAAGCTTAAATGATCAATAGAATAAATATATCAAGAGGTAATTCAAGACAAGCAACAAATAAACATAATATTTATTTAACTCTGGTCTTAAATTAAAAACAATTGTAGTGATTTATGACATCATAAAATTTATTAACTTGGTTGTTTTTAACAAATTATTTGACAGTTCTAACTTGAAGCTTTGGCTTCTTAACCTAATTTTATATGACCACTCATGTTTTCAATAAATTCCAAGAATTAACACTATTATTGTTTGGATGGGCATATAATTCCCATCCATAAATCATTAATTTTCAACAAAATATTAATGAAAAAATAAAGAAAAAAGAGGGAAGAGAGAGAGAGAGAGAGAGTTTTGATGAAGAAGAAATAATTTTCTCACAGATTGAATCTTGTAACTCCCCCGCTGCCCCCACCCCCCAAAAGAGAGTGAGAAAGAGACTAAGAGTCTTAAGATGGAGAAAGAAATAATCTTTCCCACAGATTGAAACTCATATAAAAAATAAAAAATATAACTAACCAATTTTTATTTTTTTAAAAAAAAAAATCATTTCAAAATTCAAAGGAAAGCAAAAGAATTGCGATTCCACTTTTAATATTTAGCAGTTATTAATTATAAATTAATAATTTTTATAAAATTTATATTTAAAATAAAAGATCTGAACAAATGAAAAAGAGCGAAGATTGGACACTTGCATTTTTTTAATTTTAGAAAAAAGAAAGAAAAAAAGAAAAGAAGGAAAGCTCTGTCACGCCTGATGGACTCTTGGAGGCACTTGTGATTGTGGTGGTGGAGAGGATGTTGGAAAATTAAAATTGACTGGCTCTGGAAAGAGCACGCCATTAACCCTCCAACAACCATAAAAGTTATCTCTCTCAATTATTATCTACAAGATGAAAATTAACATTTGTTAGAGCTTATACAAAATTATAAAGTAAATTAAAAGTTGAATGCAGTTGAATCATTGAATAAAGATCTACATTGCTTGCTTCGTTTGAGTTATGCTCCATCTTTTCTTCTATTCACAAAGAGTTCTTTGAAAGATGGGTGAGAGAGAGAGAGAGAGAGAGAGAGAGAGGTGATAACAGAGAATGGAAGAGACCACGACGAGAGAGTGACCAAGCAACCGATAGATAATAAATTATGTATGTGTGTGTGGTGGGTGGGTAAATTTATAGAGTGAATGTAATGGAGAAAGACCCCCCCCCCCCTCCGAAAAAAAATTCTATTACAACAATAGATAAACACAACTTTAATAGGGAATATGAGTGTATTTATGACACATGAAATTATATCCAAATTTGAAAGATTTATAATGTTGCAATAATTTGAATAACATAATCTAACTAAAATATGAAAAAATTACTTTTATATTAAAAAATTAACCATTAAGTTTTACAAACCAAAATTACTCACTAACCATGTATAATTTTTACCACATGAATAGTAGATATAGTATATCATCTGATACACATTGTAATTATATAAACTACATTTTACATTTTTTGTACTTTTTATTTATGCTATTTGTATGGATACTAAATTAGTTATGATGCTCTAACTAGTTCAATAGAAAATCTAAATTTTCTTGTAATTTATATATTAACAATCGAATAAAATTCAACTTAAAGTAAAAAAGAATGATTGATTATTTTCTGTAAGCAAATTCAGCTACAATTTAGTTGCATACATAAAACAATAAATGTATTAATTATAAAATAATATGGATATTTAATTTTGTCGTACATTCATTAATTAATATGCATTTTGTTATCTACGAGATCTTCAGTATGGAGATATTAAAAAAAGAGATCATCAGTACGGACATATATTTCTATTGTGTACGGATATATAATCTTTATTGTGTACGAATATACATAATTTATTCATACCTAGACATGAGATACTTAAAATATCTGGATAAGAATATGAAAATATTAAATTAATGATGAATTTTCTTGAATCATCATAGATATATATATATATTATATATATATATATATATATATATAGAAGGTTTCCAAAAACCAACATATGAAAAGCAAATTTAAAATTTTAATTTATTTAATAAAATTAGCCAATAATAAAAGTAGCAAATTTGTAAATTAAATAAAATATTTTTGTTAGACCTAAGGTTGCCCATTTAATGTAATCCTTTTTGTAAGTTGCATAAATCAGATGTCCAAATGTAATATATTTATCTATATTAATAAAAAAATAAAAGAGGCTCCATATTCACAAACGGTTGCTAGTGATACCACCGCACCAATTTTTATAAAGTCAAAAATGTCATTCAAGTAATAAGATAATTAACTCATTCCACTTTCTAAATTATACATTAATTAATAAATTAGTTTTCTTTTTAATATCATGTATTGATTTGTATATTTTACTCTTATTTATAATATATTTTAAAATATAAAAAATTATTTATTAAATACATTCAGAAATTACATGCCACAACGGCTAGTTATTTAAATGGATGGTCAGATTTGGTGTTTTTCCTGTATATGTATACACACATTTTATATATGCTTTTATTATTTTTAATCTAATATATATATTATATGTGTATATATAGAGAGAGAGAGATGGCCATGGCGGCGGAATACGGGAGAAGGAAAGAATGTGACAGCGTCTAGGGCATAGAGGAGTGGATTCAATAGATCGGCGGCTATGGAGAAAGGGAGTGAAGAGATGGAGGGGAAGAGAGGGTGGGGTAGGTGGCGGTGGAGGAGGGTTGACCGGAGAGAAGGGAGTGATGGAAGGGGAAAGACTGATGTGGGTTTACGGTGGGGGGCATGTCTGTGCCATTAGGAGGTGAGGGGAAAAAGGCTGATCGGGGGATGGGGGAGAAGGGGGGTTGAAGAGGATGAAAGTTTTGTTATTTTTTATTTTTAATTCTAAAAAATAGTTTTGGGGGTTAGTTTGTAATTTCTCATTAAATTTTATATGAAGTCTTAATTTATATTATAGGGATTATTTCATTTTTCATATCTAAAATATAGTTTTAGTATCCAAAATTTTTAGTTTTGATCAACTTGAGTATCCACCGTTAAGCTGACCATTAAAACTGACGATCAACCTAATCTTGGAAGGAAAATTAGGCTGGATTTTGTTTATATAAGGTCATGTTTGGCTGTCAATTTATTTAACACTCCAAAATTTTTATTTTAATTTTAATTTTATAATTAAGAACAATAATATAAAAAATAATTAACCAAATTTCTATTAAAAGAAATACTAATTCAAATCATTATGAAAATACCAATTCAAACATTTCCTCCCAATTAATTCAAATACAAATTCAAATATATCAAAATACCTTAAAATGAATCTAGACAATAGATTAAAAGGGATAAGGTAAACATAGATTTGAATGAACAAATCTAAGGCGTAATTTATTACTAAATACATATGCAAACTCAAATGTGTGTACATAATTAATTATGATTCAAAATAATTATTATTATTTTAATATACAAATATTAATTAAATAAAAATCTTATTTAAAAATATATGAAAGTTATGAAAATTTATTGAAAAATTAGAGAAGAAAAGAGATGTGGAAGTTAAAAATACTGGATATAAACAAAGTACGATTCATACAAAAGAAATCAAAGCAAACTCTAACATCTCCAAAATATATTTCAACTATTCTTCCCATCATAAAAGTCGGAGCAAAATTTATCTAGATTCTACAATCCTAAACGCAATTAGATCCCGTTTTTTTTCTTTGTGAATATCCTTTGTTGCTTGCTCGTGTTTGCTCCTGCAATAATTGAATTTTAATTATTAGTTGATAAGTGGATCAATAAAATATAAAATAAAAGGGTGAGAAAGATTTGTAATCCATATGCCGAAGTTTTATTTTTTTTTATGGGTAGTGTGCGAGAGATTATATATATATATATATATATAAATATATTGTAACGTACAGAATCATTGAAGATTAAATTATTAATTGAATAAGTATATTAAGAGATGATTCAAGACAAGCGGTAAATATACATAATATTTAATTAACTCTGATCTTAAATTAAAAAATATTATAGTGATTTATGAAATCATTAAATTTACTAATTTGATTGAATTTTTAACAACTTATATGACAATTTTAACTTGAAGCTTTAGCTTTATAATCTAATTTCACTTGAAGACTCAACCTTGAATAGATTCCTAGAATTGACACTTTATTGTTTGGATGGGTAGGTAATTTCCATCCACAAATCATTAATGTTCACAATACATTAAAGAAAAAAAATAAAAAAAGAGAAGAGAGGAGAGTTAGAATTTTAATGCTAAATTGTAAACAAAAATCATGTGTAAAAACTCAACAAAAAATCCCCCTCTGATTTAAAAATAGGCAAAAATCAGCATATGCTCCCTTTTTATGACTGAGGCTCAACGGTGTTAAATTTTAACATTGTTTGACAGTTATGCCCTTGTATCTATATTATATATAAATAATTAAAATTTATAAAAAATATTTATATACATATATATATATATAAATTTAAAAAGGAAAAAAGAAAATCCTACCCCTAATCCCCGTCGCCTCCGGCCCTGCTGCCTACTCGCATCCCCACATCCCGCCGCCGCCTGTCCCTATCTGGACAACGTCGCCCAGCAACAACAAGAAGGGCGATGGCAATGAAACGAAAGAGCGCAACGGCGTCACCGTTGCCCAAGATTTTTCTTTTTAAAAAAATTAAATAATAATTGAATATATTTTTTGATTAATTAAACATAATTTTAGATAATTATATAATTATTAGATATTATAATTTATTAATTTAATTTATTATAATTTTTGAAAATTTATAATCATGTACATATCAAAATTTGATAATATAAAATTTAGTTTATTATATTTTATAATGTATTTTTAAAAAAAAAATTGGTATTTTATATTTAACATAAATATATTTTTAAATTTTTTTAAATAATTTAAAATATAATTTATTTAATATTTTTTAATTATATAATATTTAAATTAGTTGACAATGTATAATTTTTCTATTTCATTTAAGATATTTAAATTAATATTGTGATTGTATTTTAATTTTTTTAATTTAAATTATTAATTATTGAAAATTGTATATATATTTTTTTTATGCCATTATGAGTAAAATGCCCCTATATAGTCATAATGGTATCAAAAAATCATGCTAGGATGCCAAAATAGACCCCCAGTCGCACCACGCACGTGTGCAGTGCACTTTCCGTTAAATCCTAACAGCAAAGGGGTTTACAAAATACAAGGAGATTTTTTGTCTATTGTCAAATCACAGGGTTTTTTTTGCTAAATATACAAAAACAGGGGTAAAATAGAATTTAGCCAATAAAAGATGGAGAAGAAAGATTTTTTTCCACATCGAACTTTGTAAACCCTTCCTTACCAAGAGAGAGTGAGAAAGACTGACAATTTTACTATAACAAAAAAAAAAATCTTTTCCATAAATCGAATTTCAATAAAAAATAAAAAGATCAACTAAGACCATTTTGATTTTTTTCCCAAAAAACTTTATCTCAAATTTCAAAGGGAAAGTCAAAGGAATTTTTTTCTTTTTTAAATTGAGCAGTTATCAATTTTCAATTAGTACTTTTTATAAAATCTATATACAAAATAAGAAATTTAAACAAATAAAGATGAGCGAAGATCTATGTCTCTCTCTCTCTCTCGCACACACACACACATATATATATATATTGAGGAAAAAATTAAAAAAAACAATAAAAAGGATCTATCATGCTTGTTGGACTCTTGGAAAGACTTGTGATGGCAGTGGTGGAGGCAGTGCCGAAAAATTAAAATTGACTGGCTCCAAGAAAGCACATCATTAACTCTCTAACAACCAAAGAAATTATCTCTCTCAAGTATTGTCTACGAGGAAAAAATTAATATCTGTTAGAGCTTATACAAAATTATAAAATAAAATTAAAAGTTGAATTCAGTTGAATCATTCAGTAAAGGTATACATCGCTTGCTTTGTTTGAGTTGTGCTCCATCTTTTCTTCTGTGCACAAAGAGTTCTTTGAACGATGTGTATGAGGGGGAAAGAGAGAGATACATAGAGATAATAAAAAATGAAAGAGACAACAATAAGAGGGTGACCAAGCTATTGATAGGTACCTTGAATTAAGGAGTATTTGCGCAGTAGATGAATATATTTATTGGTTTCGCAAATACTTCTTCCAGAGAGGAGTAGCAGTGGAAGTAGCAGCTCCAATGTTCTTTGCAAAAATTTGCAGTCCATGGAGGAAAATGTTGATCCAGTCATACAAAGTACCTAAAGGACAGATAGATTCAGTAGCAAGGAGAATGTATTTCCTTGAAGACAAGTTGAAGGATTGGTGTTACCAAGCATCCACTCAGAAAACAAGAAAAAGCTGAGAGGTACGATTAAACGAACTTCTCTTTGTTGTGATAATAACGATTTTCCAACTATTATATGAGAATCAAATGAGCTAAGGAAGAGAAAGAAGCAAAGTAGTGACTCGTAGCCTAGGAGTTCCAGAAGAACCTATTTTAGGCGGAGTTCATGGTGGTCCAAATCAAAAGCCAGAACGCACAAATCTGGACAAAGGAGTAGACCAACAAGGGCTTCATCCTAATGATATAGACGAACAGATACAAGATCCACAAGAAGAACCCCTACAAGGAGAACTTTCAGACGGGCCCATACCCGAGCCAATGAAAGCTTCAAATACTGAAACTGTTGGACATGCAGAGCAAGGGGTCATATAACTCCAAACTGCCCGCAGAAACATGGTGAATTAAGAAAATTTAATGCCACAAATGACATCCTAGACGCAGTCTACTAAGGGGATTCGTACCAATATACAAATTCGAGGTTCTTCCTTCAGACGAAAGCGTCTATGAAGAGGAGATGGAGACTGATTTGGATGGATTTTCAACCGAGTCAGAATAATTACGACGAGGGAGATAGGCTTCAAACCTCTGAAAGGCTGTCAGGATTCTTTTCCAAAATGACGGTGTCAAACAAAACCATGGAAAGAATCATGCGTCAAGATTCCAACCTCAGTCCATATGATGGATTTAGGATTGGAGGGATCGGTAAAGTCCTCAATCAGATAGGACTAAACCAGAGGAAACATCACATAATCTACAAAGTAAGTTCAGGCGAGTTTGCTATTCCCATGGAATTTCCTGATAATGTGATGGAGATGCAGTTTATTTCTAAAGAAATTCTTGAAGAATTAAGTAGGCTTAGAGAAAAAAATAACAGTTACTATGAAATGGATCCACATAGAAACCATTGACGTAGTAGTAAAAGAAACTTTTAAGGAAGGAATTGATTCAAAAATACATTTGTCAATAATGGATAGGAGAATCAATAACTTAAAAGATGGTTGTCTTGGGACAATGATAGGTAATCTGTATGCTTGAAAATTAATGTTTGACATTCATCCTAGGATTGCATACAACCTAGCAGACAATATTTTAGCAGAGTCTTAACCCTCATCAGGATTTTAAAAGAAAGGATCTAATGAAAGAATGAATTAGACCATATTCCATAACCTATAGAATAGCTTATGCCCTTTTCAATACATATCATTCTGATTTATTCCTAAGGAAATAGTTTATCGAGATTCCTATAATTTTTAAGGAATTTGCTAAGTTATGGCACCAGATCCAATTAGGATACCTAGGATAGGTGGTGTCGATATCGTAATTAAAGATCACCCAATTTTAGATCGAACACTTAGTTCTAGAACTGAGTTTAGCAGGAGGATGTCTTTTTCGGAAGACAGGATTATGGGCTACAAAGGAAAGGAGAAAGAGTTGTTAAAAGCTCTATCCTTAAGAGATAAGGGTAGATAACCTAAAACTTAGATTCCTTGAAGGATGGAAAGAAATACAAGTTATATTTGACATCACTAATAAAGAAAACGTTTTTTCTTGTGATGACTTATATCATTTGCAGCAGCCTATTGTTGGTAAATATGAAGGCATGTTAGAAATAGCAGACCATGAAATTCTAGTTGCAGGTGTTGCAGGACGAGGGAATGGGAGTATGACTTTGGGGTTGAGTTTCCTCGAAGCATAAACCATAGGGAAGAAAAGGTAACGGTATGGAATTCAGTCTTGATGGGCACCATAAGGATTGAATAACAAGGCCCTTTTGTATATACATATATGTGGGTATGTTGTACGATCAATATAGGACAAAATATTTTGCAGCTTATATTGTCTCAGGTTCAGAAATTTGCACAGCAAAACCTGGAGTTTTTCCTAAAGAAGCAAGGGAAACCTTACATGTTATTGCAGGAAGAGGTTTTTCACAAAAAATCCTAATACTCAACATGAGAATTCGAGAAGCCAAAATTATGATCGAATGAGCATTTGGAACACCCTAGGTTAGGGTAAAAATACCTCCCATTTACTTTCTTGATATAGGTGTCGATATCTTGTTAGGTAATAATTTTATTCAAACATTTGCAAAATATATGCAGGATAATCAAAGGAATCTGTTAATCTTTACTACTAACTGCAGTAGTGAGATACAGGTTTTGCGAAGAGAAAACGCATTTAACAAGATAATGCCTATAAATTTTCACAGCAAGTATGGTGATTTCGTAAAGTTCTTTGTCTTTCAGGCAAGATAATGCCAAATTAACTCATCCAAAAATGAAGGATAAAAGGAAATTTCGTAAAGTTCTTTTGTCTTTCAGGCAACACGTACTCATCGATAGCGATAACTTCTACAAGGAATCTAAGGAAGAGATAAAGAACCTCAAGGAAGCATTGCAGGAATTAAAGGTCATGGATATAAGTGAGGAAAGCAAACTTTCTCGAGAATGTCAAGAGGCTCATCCAGAGAAACTTCAATGAGAACCCTCTAACCTGGTGAGATAGGAACAAGATCGAAGCTACTCTCAGGGTTAAAGAACAATGCAAATTACGAGTACCCGATATAAGCCTATCCAGATGAAAAAGGATGACAAGAAATATATGCAAATGATTATCAAAGAGCATATCAATCTTGAACTCATTGAGCCTGGAATCTCTGTCTATAGTAGCCCTGGATTTCTGGTAAGAAACCATGATGAGATAAAAAGAGATAAACCAAGGTTAGTTATTAACTATCAAGGCATTAATAAGATATTAGAATTTGATGGTTATTACATCCAGAGTAGAGAGCAGTTGATTGATTGCATTAAAGGTGCAAAAGTGTTTCCAAAATTCGATTGCAAATCTGAGTTTTATCAGATTAAAATGGATAGTGAATTAAAGAAATTTACTTCATTCTCCACACCACAGGGACAACATATCTGGAACGTACTTCCAATGGGTCTAGCTAATGCACCCTAGATATTTCAAAGCAAAATGGTAATCTTTTCAAAGATTATTTCGAGTTCATGTTTGTCTACATCGATGACATACTGATTGTATCTAAAAATATGAAAGATCATATCAAACATCTTGAAATATTTTCTGATGCATGCTATAAAGAAGGTTTAGTACTTTTTGAGAATAAAGTTACAATAGCGGTCAATAAGATCGAATTTTTAGGAATTCTTATTGATGAAACAGGTATTGAGCTGCAGGAGCATATTGTGGAGAAAATCCGCAATTTTCCAGACGTACTCAAAGATAGAAACATTTACAAAGCTTCGTTGGGAGTAATGAATTTTACAGGTATCTTTATAACGAATCTTGCAAAATATAGAAAGGATTTCCAGCCACTTTTAAAGGAAGCAGAAAGTGCAAAGAGGAAATGGGAGGAAATCCATACGCAAAGGGTTTGTGAACTGAAATAGGTTTGCAATACCACAGGACGAGGATGAGTTGGTGGTCTACACAGACGGCAACGATTATTGATGGGCAGTTATGCTCATAAAAAAGACCACTACAGGGGAAGAGCTTTGTAGATACACTCTAGGGTTGTTCATCGAACAACAAGCCCAAGTGTTGCACATCAACGAGAAAGAGTTCTTTGCGGTTTGGAAGGCTTTTAAGAAATGGCCTTTATTTTTACTTGCTGAAGAATTCACTTTGAAAGTTGATAATATCAATGTTAAAGCTTTGTTGAAAAATAAATTAGAATCTAAGATTGAGAAAGTGCGCATTATCAGATGGCAAGCTGAATGCCAATATTATGGCTATAATATTGTTGTTATAAAATCTCATGAAAATATTATTGCAGATTTCCTGACAAGAGATGGAGGCATTTGAAGCGAACTCCATCATGTTAAGGCTTAGGCACCTCAGAGAAAACCTTGAGGAGCTTAACAATAAGTTTAGACGGCTAGCTGTGAATGCACAAGTGGCCGGACAAATCCAAAGAGCTGATCTTTACACTGTCCAGATCGCAATAAGAACTACCATGGTGGCCTCAACCTTACTATGGAATGACCTATAGGATCCAATTCGGAAGGCATCATCCTCGGAGATGACTAACAAGTTGCGAGAGCATGACCCCAAATATGCCTTTAGATAATAGGACTCTAGACCTGTAGTGCCAGATTCAACTACTGCTTGCACAAGGCCATCACCAGACTCTGGTGAAACGGCGACAAACGAGTCAGAGAGAGTGCAAAGCTCTGATGATTCGAGTCAACCTAGCGCCTCTGGGGTAAAAGAGGAGGAGATTAGCCTTAAGCCAATGACAGACACTTCTAAAGTGAATACTAAGGAATTATCTTCTTCGTTTTCTACTTGGTAGGTTTATAGCGGATGTGGAAAAAATTAATTTCTCGCAAAGGAGTTAACCTAAGCAATACTATTATCGAGATATCTGGAAAATATAACAGGGTCTGGATGTTGGAAGGGTCTAAACCCGAAGAAGTTCGAGAGTGGTATGAGTTTGGAGCTCTAGCTTTAGTCCATACTATGTCACCAAGTTTTTTGGAAATTTCAAAGTTACCAGAATGGATTAGTGGGGCGGTATACGATTCATGGCAAAACAACCCCCACCTAAAAAGAGAAGATATCCTGGAGCTAAAATTTATATCAGCCGCTCCAGGAACTGCAGGGAAGGGGTCACATCCAGCGTTCCATTTCATCAAACTGCAGAGACCAGACATGGTAGCTTCTGAAAGAGTTAAAGCTGCCTCAGAAGAAGTTCCACTAGTGTCAGTTATTAGCAAAGACAACATTTCCACCAGAAGAACTTGGGGGCTATGGGTCTGTTTCACTGAGATGGACAAAGTTAAGTATCCATTCAAAATCTTTCCAACAAGGGGAATGGATCATTCTTGTTAAACTCCATGACTGGAAAGAAGACTGAATTTGCAGATAGTATGTTCGAGAAAAATAGAATGCTTATATGGGAGAACAAGCTACCTGCAACTAAGGCCACAAGAATGAAGCTATGCAACATATTGCATGTTGGGCAATGGCATAACCAAGTGTGCTATTGCTGTAAAAAACAAGAAAAATCACTGTTCGGCACCAAGATACGGGTCACCCAAAATAACCCAAACCAAAGCCGGACAAAGGTAAAAGAAAGAATTTTTACAAGGAGAAGTAAGATTCGAAAAATGTAAAAATTCAAAACGGAGACTGTTGGCAAAAAACAACAAAAGCCAACAGTCATAATGAAATTAAAATGAGCTAGCTAGCAATTAAATGGCTGACAAGCCTTCATGAATACTAGCTGGAAAGAACAATGACGAATGCAATGACGTCATCAAAAACAAGTTTGAAATCCGCATTTGGCTTCCTCAGATGGTTATAAATAAGGGAGCATCGAAGCAGAAGGGGATCATCAGAAATTTTCTCCTATTCTTTAAACCATAATATTCTAAGTATCTATCCTTGTAATTTTTTGAGTTCTCAGTTTATGGGGGTTTCCCCAAAGAGTCTAGCCCTCGATCCTATGAGAGGATAAATAGTAGTCTCCTCCAATAGAGGATATAATATCTATGTAATATTTTCTATATTTCTTCAATAAAAGAAGAGCTTTTGTTTAACCTGTCAACCGAAAATTTTATTGAGTCTCTATTTTGAAAATATCTCAACGCCCTGAGGTAGGAAACGAAATAGGATTGTGCTATTTGTTGCTGAAGGAGCCAAGGACCTGCAAACTATCTACTATGGTAGAGTGGTTGGAGGAAGTCCGTAAAACTGAGGACTTGAAATATCCGGTGACAAAATGGTCAAAAAATATATAAATTTTTTGAGGCTTAATTTTATTTCGGAAGCATGTTAGGCCTAATAGATTGAATAGCAAAGGGAATAGTTCTGCGAAAAAAAAAAAGTTTTCAAGGACAAAATTAATACTTTTTGAAAGTTATAAAGGCCAAAAAGGAAATGAGGTACCAAAATTGCAAATCTCTGTAAAGTACGGTATCAAAGAAGCTATTTTGTAAACAGTGGTACCTATTTTGCAAAGCTCCCTAAACTGTGGTACCAAAATTGCAATTATCTCTATATATCAATAAGTGAGTGTTGTAAAACTCTAATGTATTACTCAATACTCGTTTACAGATGAAACTAAAAATAATTTTATAAGGACATACAACTATGAATAACTTAATTATGACAAATAAAAAAATGTTATGCGAATTAGGTTAACCATGGTATATGGTATTACTAAGTTCGATAAGGAAATAAAATTGTAAATTGAATGTAGGTTTGATTCATTACTTATTTCATATTTTGTAGCTTGAAACGTATATTGATATTGTCTCAAGACTAAAGTTAGGATGCAGAATTTACACTTATAATGATCAAACTTTTTTTAACACAATAATTGCACAAATTTCTTTTGTTTTAAGAGAACAAAAAAAAAAAAAAAAAAAGATAAGAGAACGTGTAAGCTAAGTAACCATATCTTATAATTTGAGTTGGTGTGATTTCTTTACTCCAGGCAATGCAAGCTAGGTTTATGTAACCAAATGCATATGAAGATTAGAAATCCATTTGCTATTATCATTTACTAATTTCAAGTACTGAAGACATCTGTAACTCATCTTACAACTTCTTATTCTAAAATTTAATTATTTTTTTGATAATTTTTTATTTGTTCTTTAATCTATATTACACTTGCTTTGTAGAAAACTTATGCAATCACTTTATTTATTTGTAGCCCCTCATGCCCTGAGAAAAGAAACGAGATTAGATATTAGTGTGTAATCACGTGCATTTTTGCTATTTCGCACATTTACGTTTCCTTATCTCAAAATGTGATATTATAATTTGTAAAATAAACTCATCCATTCCACTAACATACATATGTATGGCAGGTTTAAGCAGTGAAAAGGGACATGCATAACATAATTGTACAAGACAATGGAGACAAGTTGGACGTAAGAGTGAAAAAAGTCACTCTCCAAAAAGAAAGGACCCTCTATTGAAAATTATTGAGTCAAAAAAAATCCAACCAAGATACAAGTTATCCCTACAGGAACGACTAGAGGGTTGGATATTACAAAAAAGAAAGCGCAATGCCTCAAATACAAGTGATAAGGTAATGATTGTTTAATACTTTACGGCCACATTTGCTGAGTGATGTGATTAAAATGGGATATATTAAATTGTGATACTATCATGAAAAAATAAAGTTATCGGAGGAGGTTGCAACTTTTATACCCTATAGTTATCGGAGGAATGATCTAGTGCTGGAACAGGTAAATTCAAAATCCATAAATCCATTTTATTTTTAACCAAATGTGGATGTGTTTTCTTTTCTAAATTTTCAACTGTAGAAGATTATTGAAAACGAAGTCATTTCTTCATGACGCATATTATAACTTCCACAACATTTAGGTTAGGGATGAAAGTGGAAGTAATACAAGAAATGTCGACGTTGTTAATGAGATCGAAAAGAGAACAGAAGTTATGTAGAATGTTCTAATTTAAATCATATTATTTCATACCAACATAATTTATTTTGGTTTGGTGGAATTTTTTATCTTTGGTTTTGTTTTTTTTTTATTCCATTCATGAGATTCAAAGTCCAAATAAAATGGTTGATGATGAGTTGGATTTGTGGCCACTCTATTTTTTTTCTATTATTTGTTACATTACCATTAAAGAGGAAATTTGAATTCGAACTTTTTTCCTTTTTGAAATGGTTGACCACTGAAAAATTTGACCAGGCTCATACAAATCAACAAAACTAACATTTAATATCAATCAAATGATTAACTACTTTTATTTTTGTTAAATCAATGAAAAGTTTAATTACCTTAATTAATTCAATTAAACAAATTCATTGGATCAATTACATATTTTTTTAATTACTTTAACTTTAGATCAAATTATGCCTCAAACTAAGTGATCTGGTTGATTTAATTTTTAAATCAATCATCATTTTAAATTATCATAAACCAAAATGAACTTATTCATATAAATCCTTATAATCATTGTAATTTTTAAGGAAGTAATATGATTTTTTTCTTTTTAAAACAGCGAATCCAATTGATTTTTTGGTCACATATTCCACACATTAGGATACCACATGGTACCGACACGGCTACATATAATCTATAACTTTATTATATATGAAAGAAATGGTATGGCCCCAAAACGCGACGAAAGCGTGAAAATAAAAGAATTTTAAAACGGTTTCAAAGGGGTGTTTCCTTTGATTTTCGATGTTCTCGAATAAATAACACAAAAAAGAATGTGGAGGAGCAAAAAGAGAAAATGTAAATCGAAACATTACCTTTTTACGTAGACACACACAACGTTCACCTTAGGATCCAAATTAGAATCTCTCTAATTTGTCCACACCACACTTATGGAATCAAATCTAAATCTACTGCTAGGTAGATGCTAGATCAAGAAAGAAATAAAATCGTACTATACTATTGATTAGTGTATACAAATTTTTCTTGTTCTTAGCTTGAATCCAATTGAAGAACTCAAAACATGGAGAAAAAGTTTAGCATGTAAAAACCACTAGTTAGCTAAAGAGAATGAGTAAATAATGTGTGTAATGTGTAGCATGTAAAAATCACTTGTTAGCTCTATGACAACTACCATACATACACATGCACAATACATGCACCACTGAGTCATCATGGCCTCTTATGTAGAGGAGTTAAAACTCTTTCTCAACTTACTCCAACTTCCTTTAACCTTTAACTTTGACTTTTGACTTCCTTCAAGCCATGGACCGATTTTGACCGGTCTTGATTTAATCAAATTAAGTCTAATCAATGTCCATGGATTTTTAAATGAATCTAATTAATTTAAAACCACATAGAAATCCAAAATTTTATTAAACCCAATTAAATAAACCTACGTCAAAACACTAATTAATTGATTCAATCAATTAATTAAATCGAGCCCAATAAATTAATTCAATTCATTTAAAGGTATTAATCCCAAAATCAATTAATCCAATTAATTAATTCTTCGGTCATCCATCCCATGAAATATTTCAAATAATTGATCCAATCATTTATATTCTCATTGAATTAATTTAATCCAATTAAATTAATTTATTTCTTCTAGAGTTAATTCCAAATTAATTCTACAGATTCTATACTGATTTGTGTGACTCTTTAGGCTCACCCTCAACTAAACTTGGGCATTATGTCTACCAAAAATAATTAATTAATTTAATTTAATTAATTACTTCCAATTAACTATTAATCGAAAACGCCCATCACTATGGGTGGCCGTCTAGCAACCGTCCACGACGCTAGAGACTAGGTGAATATTGGCGTGAACATTTAGACTCCGGAATCCAATACAGACACGGTCCTTCATCGACTATCTCCTGGTCTTAGTTTAGAGTATGGAATTGGGTGTCAGTTCCCATTCTGGACCAGGCAACTGTGCTGAATACTTGAGATGCATTTACTCTATTGATCGACAAAAGAAATCATTTTCGATTCGATCAATTGCTATGTCCATAGACATAAAGAGTCTGAACCATTTCAAAGCGTATAGGAGACATAACTTTCATATACTGACAGGGGACGAATTTTATCTTGGAATCCACCGTCCTCACTACATACTCCGACTACACTGAACAAGTCTTGTAATGACCATATCGAAGACACAGTTATCTCTAGCCAGATCTAGGATATAACCAGCATATGTATGCGACTGTCATGATTCCTCAAGTCACCGACTAAGCCTCTAAGGCTTCCATATGACGATTCGTGCGACTCAGTTCAATTAATGCACGACCTTGTCAACTAATCCACTGAAATTCCACAGACATCCCATCTGTGTTGCCGATGAAACTTGACACTCATCCAATGACTGGAATACATAGTGCAAGTCTCTATAGGACTCTTGATGCCCAGTCTCGAGGTCCTTGACTTGAAACATTTCAGACCAACCCTCAGAAGTTGGTTTCATAGTTGCCATCCAATGTGCAACCCAACTACATGGGTTATTCGATTGGTTTGTGGGCATTTATTATGCGTTGAAACACTGTTCAATGAAAATAGTAAGCACAACAAACATACGACGCCACAGATAAATGCTTACTTCATTCATCAAGATAATACAACATTCATTAGATTGCTAAATGGGTCCCAAAACCGCCAATCCAATTAGTTTTCTAGTCACCCATTCTAACAATATATATTATCAATTTCTTATAAAAGTAAAATATGCAATATGAACAATATCAAGATAAATATAAAATAAACATGTCTTTCATCTATATTTTTAACCAAATATGACTTCAAAAATATACATAATAGGTTAATCTTAAATCATCATGACCGTCTCCCGAATTTTTAGTAATTTCTTTTCAAAATTTTTAGTTTGAGATGAGTGGGTTAATTCATTTTATTTTTTATTAAGCTCAAAATTGTTTTTTTTAAAAAAATTGCTCAAACTCTTTGAAACTATCAATAATGAGCAACTCTTTGAAACTATCAATAAATCCTAAACGTATCCAAAAGGTGTTGGACAGGCCAACAACCATGTTCGTGGTGCGTCTGACATCGAGTCTTTTTCTTTTACATTTTTGGACACGCCATCTGTTTGTCCACCACCTGTCCGAGGCGAGTCCAACACGTGGCCGACACTGCATGGAATAATTTTTCGATGTATCCGTGTATTATAGGAGAAGGCTTTTCATTAATCATAACCATACAAGTTTTGTGATAATATCCATGTTGCAATGGGTGATCAAAAAGCCAATTCGGTTGGTTGTTTTCTATTTGAAAATATTTATCAAAATAATATTAAATTGATGAACATGGTAAGAGATTATTATACTGGCATTATAATTTATTGTGCTTACCACTTACATTCAACAATGTTTCAATATCACAACCAAATGCCCATAGACCAAAAGGTTAAATCCATGGAGTTAGACTACACATAGGTTTGGAACCTATGAAACCAACTTTTGAGGGTCGGTCTAAAATGTTCCAAGTTGAGGACCCCATGATAGGGCATCGAGTGTCCCATAGAGACTTGCACTAAGTATTGTAACTATGTATCGTTGACATGAGATGTAGGTCGTCTACGCAATTATTAGTGGGTTAGTGGGAATGTAGTCGACTGGCTAAACTGACTTGCGAGAATCGTCATATGGAAGCTTTACGGGCTTGATCGGTAGGATTGGTATTCCCTGTTCCAATAGTACCGGATTAGTTCTCGAACTTGATGAAACATCGCAGTTGCGTGCACACGAAGCCAGAGCAATTCATTGAGTGGGATGAAATTTCATGCGACAATCAGTAGAGTAAATGCATCTCGAGTATGAAGCATAGATGCCTAGTCAAAGATGGCGACCGACGTCCAATTCCATGCCCTAGACTGAGTCCGAGAGACGGTTGACATAAGACCGTAAGCGTTTGGAACCCAAAGCCTAAATGTTCACACTACTGTTCACCTAGTCTGTAGTGCCATAGTTTTGTAAGACGACCACCTATGGTGACGGGCTATTTTTAGTTATCGGTTAATCAAAAATAATTAATTAAATTAGATTTAACTGATTTTTTTGATCACACACGTTCAAGTATAGTTGAGGGTAAACCTAAATAGTCAAACTCTAATTGTCGACATGTGATGGAATTAATTTAGTATGCATAATGCAATTATGAGATAGTGAAAGTTAATGTTCAACTTAGTAGACATGAATCCCATTTAATATCAAATAAAAAACTTTATTGATCAAAATATGTAATCGAAATTGTCCAACAATAATTGAAAACACTATTTTGATCATGCTAGGTTACAGAAAGCTATCCTAACATGATCACCATTAAGCCTAACTAAACCCCTAGTCTTTTTAACAACAACCCTGCTATCGACAAATAGCCTTAGGACCTTCTTGTTTCAGCTTTTCTACTCATCATCATCACCTGCAAACCATTTCCAGGTTTATGAATTATTGCTATCTAATACCGAGAGTAGAACGGTTATTAGGTTGTCAATTATACATTTTTACCTTCATGGGAGAGGAGATTATTGCAAACATCATTCAAAATTCTAACTGACGAACCATCTTCTACTTTCCTTTACCCCCGGCTAGCGGTGTAACAAGAATACTCAAAGTGCTAGCAGCAGTAGAAGACGTCTCATCCTTTTTCCTCTTGTTGTGTCCAACAATGTTGCCCTTCGGTTTAGAGGTTGAAGCATCTCCAACTAGTACCGACAGCGTTGATTTGGCATCATTGCCTCGTAGTGGACCAACATATTTATCAACTTATGAAAGCATTTTCAAGCCCATTCAAGCTATAGTTGATAATGAATTTATCAAAAGAGGGAGGTAGTGATTGTAGGTCACGTCAACATACGTTTCTTCCTTCCCGAAATCAGCCTGGATGTCTTTGAGCTTCTCCATTAGGGATAGAATCATCACTCCATGCTCTCGTACGGATGATCCCTCAATCATTCTTGCGCCGAAGAAGGCCTTCGTCATGGCATATCTAATTTAGTCTGGTACAGCATAAAGTTCTTTCCTGCGGTGCCTTATCAACCAGACGTCTTCGTGCCTCTTATTCTACTTTTGGATCTCGTTACTCATGGAGCCTAGTATGATATTGCGTACTTTTCGATTGTCCTCATGAATAAACTTTTCAAACATCATATGTTCTCTTGGCAAGAGCCCTTCCAGCAAAGTCTGAGGTAGAGACTTAACCAGAACATAAGTCTGGTTCTTGAAATCGAGGACTACGCTTAGATTTCTTAGCTAATTTGAATAGTTTGTTCAATCAAATTTATTATCTTCAAGTATAAAATTAAGAGGAATCTTAGACATCCACAATAAATAGATAAATTAGCAGATGATCATAATATTAGGTTCAAGTTAAGGACTTGGACTTCAGCCAATAACCCTCCCACTATTTCTACAATATCCTATCTCTATCAAATGGGGTTTCAAAAAAAATATTTTTCCTAGTGAGCTTGAGGTCCACAAGCGAAATTTCCATTCTCCACTTTCACGATTCACATGGAAATAACCTTATCGAAGCTATCCAATACTATTCTCCACCTATGAGATCCCCAAGATATTTTGCCTCACTGTTTTCACCTGAATTCAAGAAATCCAAGCGAATCACGTTACTTGGTGTTAGACCCAACCCATCAACAAAATCATAGCGTAAATTTTCGCCCCACTACTCATGAGACAAGGAAATAGAAGCATAGTCTCTTCGTTCACAATAATAGCGCAGCTTCATTTTAGTCCAAATGTGCCACGGTTCATGAGACCACGTATGGGTGAAATCAGCTTTCTCACTATATTATTGTGGATGGAAAGGCATGAAAATTACATTACTTGGCATCCTAACCCATCAACCAAATCATAGTGCAAACTATCACCCCACGACTCATGAGATGGGGAAATAGGTGTATATTCACTTCGTTCACAATAATAGTGCAGCTTTATTTCAGTCTAAATGTTCCACAACTCCTGAGACCATGTATAGCTGAAATTAGCTGTCAAACTACATTACTGTGGATAGAATGCATGGAATAAAAAGCCTTTGTTTATTTCCATTTTTAGGGTCTAATATTTATAAGTTTCTCAATCAAGTGAGAGTTATTTATTTTGATATTTGTCCAAGACCACACCACGATTAATATTTTTCATTAGAAAATATATGCAATATATTAAATGCATTAAATAAAATGCATTGCATGCAAAATAAAAGCCTGACACATTCCTGTTGGATGATCACAAGCCCAAATACCTATGCGACCTACTAAGTCCGCAGTGCATCTATGGTCTGTCTAAGGTTAGGCCTACGCTATAACGAACTTTTTAACCCATTAACATTTTACGGGCCTTGTAATATTTCTTTATTTGCTTCATATCCTTCATGGGTTTCGTCCATCCAGCCTTTTCTCCATGAATCTCCTTGGGCCAACCCATGCCTCTCCATGAGGTTCCATCGTTTGGGCTTACTTTTTACAATTATTACAGAATAAAAATAAATCCTCTTCACCTATTCTTCTCTCATTGCAACTTAAAAAGAAATCCCAATCATCAGTTGGGGGAGTACATTAATAGGGAGAAATCAAACCTTATATACATATTATGCTAATAATGAAGAGATAAAAAAAATAAGAGGTACACAAGCCCGAATCCAACAGAAAATGTTTCTTCATGAAAATATATGGGCTAGGAAAGCAAGGGAAGAGAGAGAGAGTTTTGAGATTTCACAATCTCACGTTCTATTCAATGGTGTGCATTGTGTGTTTGATGAGAGAGAAATATTTTTTGTTTGATTTAAGGGAATCCAATTCACATCAAACAACAACCAACTCCCTTATCCACAAAAATTGCAAACCTGTCATGCATGAAAAAGACCTTGTGGCCGAGTAGTTAGGGTTTTAGTATATTTGAATTGTGCTTGTTTTAATTTGTCCAATAAATTAATCAATCCCAATTTTTAATCCATAATATGTATTATTTTAATTAAATTAAATAAATACCCAGTAGAAAACTCATGTGAATATTTAATCTAATTAAATATACACAAACCCAAATATACTCAATAATCAAATCCAATTTATTAATCAAGCTCAAGAAATTAATTAGTCCAACTAATAAATTTAAGCCCATCTCCATTAATTAATACATTCAATCCATTAATTAAACATGCCCATGTACTAATTAGTTAATGAATTTAATGCATAAATTAATTAGCTCAAGTATTTAAATTAATTCAATTAATTTAAAATACTAAGCCCAAAATTTAATTAATTCAACAAATTAAATTCTTGGCTAGTCATCTAATAGATTATCTCAAATAAATGATCCAATCATTTATTTTGTCTTCTTTATAAACTAATTTAATTCAATTTAATTAATTCGTTTCTTCAAAAATTAATTCTAAATTAATTCCATTACTTCCACAATGATTTGTGTGTGAACTTTTAGGTTCACCCTTAGCTAGATTTGAATGTGTGTGACCAACATAATTAATTAAATATAATTTAATTAATTATTTTCGATTGTCCCATAATCGAAAATAGTCTGTTATCATGGATGGATGTGTAACATCGGTCCATGGCACTAAAAGAGAAATACGTGAATATTGGAGTGAATATTTAGACTCTTAAGTCCATACGAGTGCAATAATGCTATCAACCATCTGCCGACCTTAGTCTAGGGCATGTAATTTGGCATTGATTCTCATATTTCACTAGACAACTATGCTTGATAATCGAGAAGCGTTTACTCTACTGATCTGGTCTAGAAAACTTATCCTTGATCGATTAATCGCTTTGGCTAAAGTCTTTTAGAGTCTAAACAATCTTAAAGCGCATAGGAGAACCCTTTGTCAGATACTGACAGGGGACAGATTATCTCCTGAAATCCACTATCCTTACTACAAACTCCGTCTGGACTGGATAAGGCTTATGATAACCATGTCTCAAGACACAGCCACCGTTCGCCATATCCAAGATAAATTCTTCTTATGCACACGATTGTGATGATTCCTCATGTCCGAGGACTAATCTCGTACTATCGAGACTGAAAATACCAATCATACTGACCAAGCCTTAACAGGCTTCCATATGACGATTCTTGTGAGTCAGTTCAGTTAGTCGACTGCTTTGCCTATCCACTATGACATCCTTACGATTTTATACTTAATTGGGTGACTAATGATAACTATTATGAAAATTTTATAATAAATTATAGGTTGAAATTGGAGTACAATAAAACTTGAACGTAATAAATTGAAGTTCACTATATTAATTGAGAGTATATTATATTAATTAAGTAATTAGAAATGACGTATAGAAAATTTTAAAAAAGTTTAAATAAATAAAATAATATAATAATAATAATAATAATAATAAATATATAATAATAAATAATATTAATATAATAATAATAATATATATAATATATATATATATAATATACAAAGAAAGAAAAGTGGGCGGGTGGGGCCATCAACTCCCCACCGCCACACTTCAATTGCAAACATAATAATATATATATGTAATAAGTATTGAATTGGCAAATTCATTCCTGCATACATATAGATTATTCTCTTTCCATTTTCGGACCACGACGAACAGGTATGATTTTTGTTTTAAAATTTTTATTAATTTATATAATTATATTATTTAATTAGTCCATTTATTAAAAGTAATTTATATTGACTGGTGAATTGTTTAATCGGAATATTTTATGATTTTGCCAATTTATATTGGTATTGAATTAAATATCCCAATTGACTTAAAATATTATAGTTGGGTAATTAAATTATTAGATTTGGTACACTTAATTATTACTATTGTTAATTTATTCGATTTCGTCGGCCTATTAATCAAATGTGTAATTATATGTATTCGGGTATAATTAAATTATATAATAACGAGGAATTAATAGAAAATTCATAAAAATACCCTGAAAATTATATTTAAGGAATATTTATATTGATAGAAAGGAAATTAAGGGTTTTAATCATAATTTAATTTAGGGAATGTTATTAAGAAGGATAATTATAAAAGATATAAGGGGTTTTGTTAAACGAATTCTTATGAATTAACCGACAAATTAAATATACATGTGGGAAGCTAGTTAGTTACAAAATAATGGTACGAAAAATTTATATTTCAATAGAAATAAAATACTAAATGATCAATTAGAAATTGTACAAATAATATTTAATATTATATTTAGAAATTACAATATTTTTAATATATTAATTGTATGCATATAACTCGTTATAGGATTCGGGATAAAGTAGAGGATTGGACAACTCCTTGTTTGCTAGTAGAACATCGTTAGATAGAGGTAAGTGAATAATTAGTATTAAATATATGTTTCCTTTCTTTGTGGTATCCTTTTATATAGATCTGTGATTCATGTTGAAGCTGATTTATCTAGAAATATTTACATGGTGAATGATTTATTGAAATGATGATATTGTGCACGTAAAATGAAATACATTAAAGTATTATATTTGTCGGATAATGTGTTATTGGTGTTTGTAAATAGAAATATGCCTATATATGGTTTTACGTCGATAGTTGCTTACAAGGATGGTGATATGTGGAATTGAGGGAGTGGTGGAAATTGAATATAATGTGATATGAATACCCCTTGATGTTGTTGAATAGCCTATGTGGCAAATGAAAAGAAAAGAGCTATGATGCGATGAGAAAAGAGCTGTGATGCGATATGAAAAAGAGCAGTAATGCGATATAAAAGAGCTGTGATGCGATATGAAAGAGCTATGAAGCAAATTGAAAGAGCTATGATGCGAAATATGATTGATGAGCCAGCTGTCAAGGGGATTCATGTATAACGAAAGGTGAGGTTGAGTTGATGGAGAAAAACACTATCTTACCTTCTGGTAAGCAAACTAGGAGAGGAGGATTGTTTTATTGTGAGTTGGCTATATTGTGCAATATGTGTTGATTATGTTGGTATTAAGTTGATTATATTATAAACATGTTGTTCATTTGCCTTGTCTGGACAATATTTGACGTACATGTATAGATAATGCTAGTTATTTGCTTATTGAGTTGCAAGCTCATCCCTCTGCTAATATTTTTCAAGAGTAGACCTCGAGGTGTCAGCCTATCGAGGGTAAGATCCAAACCCCACGTTCAGTCTCGTCGGGCCAGTATGCGTTTTCTCCTAACTTGTCAGTTGGAATTTAATTCACATTTTGGGATGTATAAAGGGATATAAAAACTATGAACTACTAAAATGGTTTACTTGTGATGTTTGATATGTACACATATGTAATGTTGTAAGTTATGGTGGTGTTTGTTATGACGTAGGGAGTAAGTATGTTTAACGATTATGTGCATATTTATAAATGTAAATAGGGTTTACTTTAAGTATGATAATTAGGGGAGATATAACCATAGTATTGGTAGTGGGTGCTACATTTGGTGGTATCAGAGTAAGGATTAGATTCTCTGGAGAATATTTCATTAAATATGGTATTATATAAAATATATAATATGAATCTAATTGCATGTGTGCATTTCATATAGGATGGAAGCGTCAGGTGAAAATGCTGCTGGCCCAACTGAGTCATTAGAGTCTGTGCAAGGTCATGATCATGCATCAGAACATCAGGGATTAGAAGCCCAAAATAGAAATGTCCCACCACCCAAAGCAAACCATTTTATGCAACTATTCATAGAAATTATGCAGAGGATGGCTCCACAACCACAACCACAACCACAGGATGCAGTTATTGATAAGAATTATGAGGTGGTGAGGAGATAGGGAGCGAAGGCATTTGCAGGTACAACTGACCCTGCAGAAGCAGAAGAGTGGTTGAGGAACACGGAGAGAATGCTAGACAGAATTGAATTCACTTCTGAGCAAAAATTGAGGTATGCAGTGTCTTTGTTCGAGAAAGATGCTTTGGATTGGTGGGAAACAATTCCGGGGAGCAAGAATCGTCCAATCAGCTTGACTTGGAATGACTTCTTGAAGGAATTTGCTGACAAATATCCCGCCATTATACAGAAATCGTAAGAAGGTTGAATTTCTTGAACTGAAGCAGAATGAGTTGTCTGTTGCTGGGTGTGAGCTGCAATTTGTGAGGTTGTTCAAATATGCTCCAGAAGAGGTAATTACTGATGAAATAAGGAGAGACAGGTTTGAGAGAGGGTTGAGACTCGAAATTCGGGAGAAAATAGCAATTAAACCACCGAGTTATGGCGCATTGCTTGAAGCGGCACTGAGAGCAGAGAAGACATCCCTTGAGAGGAGTTCTACTGAAGCTAAACGAAAGAAATTGACGGGTAATTTGAATCCTATACCTGGACAAAGTGGTGCAGTTTCTTTTTGGGGTTCTGGTTTACAAAGAGGTTGGTATAGAAGCTGAGGAATGGGTCAGACTAGCAGGTCTCCTTCACTGTCTTCTGGTAGAGGAGGGCCTAACTCGATCGAATTTGGGGGAAGACAGGGTCCAACCAGATCATTCAGTGGAAGATCTATTTCTTCTTGTACCAACTGTGGTAGGAGACACACTGGCGAATGTTGGGGAGCTCAGCCAATTGTGTGTTATCGTTGCCATCAACCAGGACATATTGTAAGGGATTGTCCTACGTGGGGAGATAATGCCAGGGGACCTCAGATTTCAGGGCCTAGTAGTGTGGGGGAAAACTCGCAACGAGCAGGTACGAGTAGAGGGCGAGGTAGAGGTAGCCGAGGTGGCGGGAATATTTCCACGACATCAACAGCACAAAGTAGTCAACCTCAACCCCAAGCAAGGGTGTATGCAATTACAAAAGAGCAAGCTCCTACGACACCCGAGGTTATTGCTGGTTCCTTTTCTATTTGTGGTTCTAGTGCACATGTGTTGATTGATCCAGGATCTACTTGTTCATTTATATCGCATGATTTTGCATCCCGTGTGCATGCTAGCATAGAATCATTGGGACATGACCTGTGTGTATCTATACCTGCTAGTGGGGTTATGTTAGTTAATACAGTGGTGAGATCTTGTTCGGTAGTGGTGGAGGGTGTCACTCTATATGCAAATTTGGTTGTAATAAACCTTAGGGAGTTTGATGTTATTTTGGGGATGGATTGGTTGTCTTGTAATCATGCTTTGGTGGACTGTCAAACAAAGGAAGTAACTGTAGAAGTCAATGGGCAGATGAAGACGGTTATAGTAGGGGAAAGAAAAGTCATACCTAATTGTTTGATTTCCGCTGTGACTACCTTTAATTTAATTAAGAGAGGCTGTGAAGCTTATCTAGCTAGTGTACGTGATACCACGAAGGTTGGTCTGAGTGTATCGGATGTTCCAGCTGTGAGGGAATTTCCTGATGTGTTTCCTGAACAATTACCTGGGTTACCACCTCATGGAGAAGTAGACTTTGAAATAGACACTATTCCTGGTGCAGCACCTATTTCGATTACACAGTACAGAATGGCTCCGTTAGAATTGAAAGAACTAAAGAAGTTGTTAGAAGAGTTGCTAGATAAAGGGTTCATCCGACCCAGTATTTCGCCTTGGGGAGCACCAGTGTTATTCGTCAAGAAAAAGGATGGGAGTATGAGATTATGTATTGATTATAGACGGTTGAACCGAATTACAATCAAGAATAAGTATCCTCTGCCACGGATAGATGATTTATTTGATCAGTTGAAAGGTGCCACTGTGTTCTCTAAAATCGATTTGAGGTCAGGATATTGGCAACTGCGGGTTGAAGAAGGGTCAATTCCCGAAGACAGCTTTCAGGACTAGGTATGGCCATTATGAATTTGTTGTTATATCATTTGGATTGACGAATGCCCCTGCTGCTTTTATGTCTCTGATGAACAAAACGTTACAGCCGTTCCTCGATCAATTCATGATTGTGTTTATTGATGATATTTTGATATATTCCAGCAGTCGTGAGGAACATGAACAACATTTACGGACAGTTTTACAGATTTTAAGAGAAAATAGTTGTACGCTAAGTTCAGTAAATGTGAGTTTTGGATGGAGGAAATTGCTTTCTTAGGGCATGTTGTTTCGAAAGAAGGGGTACAACCTGATCCGGCACAAGTTAAGGCTATTATGGAGTGGGAGCTACCTAAAAATGTATCGGAAGTTCGAAGTTTCCTGGGATTGGCTGGTTATTACAGAAGATTTGTGAAGGATTTCTCTGTTGTCACAAAACCTTTGACAAATTTGCTAAAAAAGAATGCACCATTCAACTGGACTGACAAATGTGCTCAGAGTTTTGAAGAATTGAAGAAGAGACTTACCACAGCACATATCCTTGCTTTGCCGTCAGGGGATGGAGGATATGTGGTATATACTGATGCTTCACGATAGGGACTTGGGTGTGTTTTGATGCAACATGGGAAGGTTATAGCTTATGCTTCGAGGCAGTTGAGGCCACATGAGATAAACTATCCAACCTATGATTTGGAATTGACAGCTATAGTACATGCGCTGAAGATCTGGAGGCATTACTTGTATGGAGAGACATTTCAAATGTTTACAAAAGTTTGAAGTATATTCCGACACAGAAAGAGTTGAATTTGGCAAAGAAGGTGGATTGAGCTTCTAAAGGACTATGATTGCACCATTGACCATCATCCTGGAAAGGCAAATATTGTGGCAGATGCTTTGAGTAGGAAGACAGTGGATCACCTTGCAAGTATGATTTGCTATAATGTGGAGTATTTGACTGCCCTCAGAGCTATGGATGTGCACTTTAGCATTGGTGGTAACATGTTGTTGGCTACAATGCAAGTAAAGCCATCTCTTAAGGATAAAATCAGGGATGCACAGGAAAAAGATTCACATTTGCAGAAAATAAAGACCAAAGTGCAAGAAGGGGAAAACAATCAGTTTATAATACAAGATGATGGTATACTATTGAATGGGAAATGTATATGTGTGCTGGATGTAGAGGAATTGAGAACGGAGATTATGCACGAGACGTATTATGCACCGTATGCTATGCATCCTGGTAGTACTAAAATGTATCGGGACTTGAGACCCTATTACTGGTGGCCAACAATGAACAAAGACGTAGCAGAGTTTGTGGCGAAATGTTTAACTTGTTAGCAAGTAAAAGCAAAACACCAAGCACCGGCCGGTAAGCTTCATCCTTTATCTACACCTGAATGGAAATGGGAAAAGATCACTATGGATTTTATTGTTGGATTACCACGTACGTTCAAAAAACATGATGCTATTTAGGTGGTTGTGGATAGATTGACTAAATCTGCACATTTCTTGCCAATCCGTCAAAATGATTCTTTGGATAAACTGGCTGAGTTATATATCTCGAAAATCGTGAGATTACATAGCATTCCTATGTCTATAGTTTCTAATAGAGATCCTCGATTTACTTCCCATTTTTGGGGAAGCTTGTAAAGGGCTTTTGGAACGAAATTGCATTTCAGTACGGCATTTCATCCTCAGACAGATGGGTAGTCGGAAAGAACGATTCAGACGTTAGAGGATATGATGAGAGCCTGCGTTATTGAATTCAGAGGGAACTGGGATGACCATCTACCACTAATGGAATTCGCATACAACAACAGTTTTCACTCCAGTGTTGGTATGGCCCCGTATGAAACTTTATATGGAAGGAAATGTCGAAGTACGATTTGTTAGGATATTGAAGGGTTGAGACAGCTTGAAGGGCCTGAAGTAGTTCTGCAAACGGTAGACAAAATACAAATAGTTAAGAAGTGTTTGAAGGCAGCACAGGACCGACAAAAGAGTTATGCTGATAAGCATTGCAGGGAGATGGAATATGAGGTAGGGGAAAAAGTTTTTTTGAAGGTGTCACCATGGAGGGGAATATTTAGATTCGGTAAGCAAGGAAAGTTGAGTCCGAGATATATTGGGCCATACGAAATTCTCGAGCGAGTTGGACCACTAGCTTATCGATTAGCATTACCAGCTGAACCATCCCAGATACATGATGTGTTGCACGTTTCTATGTTACGGCGATACCGATCCGATCCTAGTGATATTCTGCATGAACCGGAGATAGAAATAAAAAGATATAAGGGGTTTTTGTTAAACGAATTCTTATGAATTAACCGATAAATTAAATATACACGTGGGAAGCTAGTTAGGTACAAAATAATGGTACGAAAAATTTATATTTCAATAGAAATAAAATACTAAATGATCAATTAGAAATTGTACAGAAATATATAATATTATATTTAGAAACTCAAATATTTTTAATATATTAATTGTATGCATTATAACTCGTTATAGGATTCGGGGATAAAGTAGAGGATTGGACAACTCCTTGTTTGCTAGTAGAACGTCGTTAGATCGAGGTAAGTGAATAATTAGTATTAACTATATGTTTCATTTCTTTGTGGTATTCCTTTTATATAGATCTGTGATTCATGCTGAAGCTGATTTATCTGAAAATGTTTACATGGTGAATGATTTATTGAAATGATGATGTTGTGCACGTAAAATGAGAAATACATTAAAGTATTATTTTTGTTGGATAATGTGTTATTGGTGTTTGTAAATAGAAATATGCCTATATATGGTTTTACGTCGATAGCTGCTTACAAGGATGGTGATATGTGGAATTGAGGGAGTGGTGGAAATTGAATATAATGTGATGTGAATATCCCTTGATGTTGTTGAATAGCCTATGTGGCAAATGAAAAGAAAAGGGCTATGATGCGATGAGAAAAGAGCTATGATGCGATATGAAAAAGAGTAGTAATGCGATATAAAAGAGCTATGAAGCGAATTGAAAGAGCTATGATGCGAAATAAGATTGATGTGCCGGCCGTCAAGGGGATTCATGTATATAATGAAAGGTGAGGTTGAGTTGATGGAGAAAAACACTATATCAACTTCTAGTAAGCAAACCAGGAGAAGAGGATTGTTTTATTGTGAGTTGGCTATATTGTGCAATATGTGTTGATTATGTTGGTATTAAGTTGATTATATTATACATATGTTGTTCATTTGCCTTGTCTAGACTATTTGACGTACATGTATAGATAATGCTAGTTATTTGCTTATTGAGTTGCAGGCTCATCCCTCTGCTAACATTTTTCAAGAGTAGACCTTGAGGTGTCAGCCTATCGAGGGTTAGATCCAAACCCCACGTTCAGTCTGGTCGGGCCAGTATGAGGTTTTCTCCTAACTTGTCAGCTGGAATTTAATTCACATTTTGGGATGTATAAAGGGATATAAAAACTATGAACTACTAAAATGGTTTACTTGTGATGTTTGATATGTACACATGCAATGTTGTAAGTTATGATCGTGTTGGTTATGACGTAGGGACTACGTATATTTAACCATTATGTGCATATTTATACATGTAAATAGGGTTTACTTTAAGTATGATAATTAGGGGAGATATAGCCGTAGTATTGGTAGCGGGTGCTACATTCCCACTAAAACTACACAGACGACTTATATCTCTTGCCGATTAAACACAGCTGCAGCACTTAGTGCAAGTCTCTATAGAACCCTAGATGCCCTATCTCAAGGTTCTCGACTTCGAACGTTCGGACCGACCCTCAAGAGTTGATTTCATAGGAGTCAAACCTATGCGTAGTTCAACTCTATGGGTTTAACCTTTCGATCTATAGGCATCTCGTTGTGGCATTGAAATTTCATTCAATATCAATGGTAAGCACAATGAAACACACGTCCAACTTGATGAATTCTTACCGTATTCAACAATTTAATATTATTTGATAAGGATTGGCAAATAGCAAAGAACCAATCTAATTGGCTTTTAGTCACCCATTCCAACAGTAATTATACGTCAACCCTCTGAAGTTTGTTAAATTATATCTAGCACCCTTGAGGTTGTTTGCGTCTAACAAATAAGTCCCTTCGTCAGTCAAAATTCATCGAATTTGCTGATATTAACAAAAAAATAACAAAATTTCTATATTTACCCCAGTTGACTTATTACTGATTTATTGCAGGTCAGATAAATCTTTTCATGATCAAATTACCCTCATACTTCTTTGCGTGTTAATGCATATGAGGGATATATCTTCATCATATAAGGGTAGTTTAGTCGAAAAAAATTTGTTAGACCTGCACTAAGTCAGTAATAAGTCAATCAAGGGTAAACATCAATTTTCATTAAGTTTTTTGGTTAACATTAGCAAATTCTGTCCGTTTTGACTAATGGAAGGATTTATTTGTTGGACGAAAGTAAACCGCAGGGGTATTAGATGTAATTTATTTTTAAAAATTAATTTTTATTACTTTTATATTTAACTAAATAGATTTAAAAACTCTCCGATGTTAGATGTAAAAAATATTACGATGAATTTCGGCACGGTTTTGCTGGAAATAAAACCCTTGGAACATCTTTATACCTAAAGAAATCAAATTTGGTTGAGAAATACTTGATTCCAGAGTAAGGAGAATTTGGTAATTTTGTTATTCGTTTGTGGGATGCATATCCCAATGTTTTTTGGTTTCTGTCGATAGACCATCGAAAATTATTTGCGACGCCTATTTTTTTGAATGAGTCTTTCTCGTCGGCAAAACCATTGAAACTTGTGTCATGCCATCTAAAATATCATCGCTATAAAATCTTTTTGTAGTAATTGCTTCCAATTTTTTTCTGAAAAAAAGTTATATAAACAATTAATCTGAAGTGGATGGAGCAAACAAAAAGATTGAAAATTTATAACGTTGAAAAATTAAATTTTGTAAAAGAGTTTTACAACAAATGAATGTATTTTTAGAAATAACTAATCAATTCTATAATTGAATATCAATAAATATATGAACTCATAATGTAAAAAAAAATAAAAAGTAACTTTGTCCAATAAAATAAAAGTTAATTGGAGTCTTTTGAAATAAAGATATCATTGAATGGATTTTGTAAATTACAAATTCAATCCCTTTAAAATGCCATCCCTGCTAATTAGCATAGGGGACTAAAAATGAATTACTCCATTTTTTTCTTTTGTGTTCCAATAAAAATATTGTAGTTATTGAATCTTTGTTATATTTTAGCTTTTTTTAAGTATCTATTATATATATATATATATATATATATATATATATATATATTTGGATTAATGGATTCAAAAGTTAGCAATTGATTTTTCTTCTCAAAATATTTGAAATTAATATGTTGTGTCCTGGCAAAGAACCAATTACATTGGTGTAAATATTTCTTACACTCATTAGTTTATCAATATAACTTTAATATAATTGTAATTTAATTGGAAACTTAAATTACCGGACTCCAGTTCATGAATGAAATCCAATGCTCAAAGTGTAATAATCACTAAAATTATGAATCAGGTAAGTGACATTAATTTATACCTATCTTTATATACCAAACCATTAATTACATTTTGAAATTCAAACACACCTATTACATATATATCTTTCAAAATATCCAGCCTTTGAGACGAAATCTCAATAAATCCTTTGTTAAATATATTGTAGTATTTCGACAAAAACTGAAAATGATTGAACTGCCAAGAAAGGTATACATGATTATAATTTTTCATTTTTGAGGATCAATTTTAACTTTCACTAATTTAAGTTTTTCAATTTTACTCAAAATCTAGATTTGTATATAAAGAATTTTGGAAAGATAAATGGTTCATTACAACAAGCCAATATGTACAAACTAATGAATTTTCTTAAATTAATTTTCATAAATATTATCTCATTTTTTTTGCCTTTTCTGGAGGAATCTGATGTAGAAAATAATTTATTGTATTGTATTCATAGACAACTGGAAATATATATATATATATATTATATATATATATTTCTTTTTGAAAATGCTTATTGTCTAATTATTAGAATAGTATTAAGTAAAGACAAACCATAAAAGAAGAAATTAAGAGGAAAATATTATGAGAAAAAGACAGAACGGAACTTCCGAGGCTTCTGCTACCCCCTGTCGAGCTTTATTATTTGAAACACTCACACATACACACAACATTTTACTCACACTCTCTCACTCAACCACTCACACTTCAAGTTTGCTCACGCCTTTTCTCACTCAACACGCTCACTGCAGAACACTGTTAAAGTTCATAAAGTACTGCGAGCAGAGAGCCCTAAAGAACATCACATCTAATTCCTTCAGTGGCCAAGAAATGGCGGGAAACTCCATAAATGTAAGATGAATTCTATGCATGCAACTCCATTCTCCTTTTCTCAAGCATTTAATTCTTTCCTTTTCGTTCTGTAATTCTTATTTCTGAATCGATCTATAAATTCATTCGTCATTGTATGATTTGCCAACAAAATTCTTCAAGAACATACACTAAAGATTTCGGCCAGATTATTTCATCCGAATGGAATTCAAGTTCATCTTATGAAGATTCTGGTGATGTACTATCGCGAGATCCCATCTCTTGTGCTCCGTCGGCATGTTTAATGGAGCCTTAGGTATATATTTAATTATTTTTTGTCTCTTTAATTTATTTTTAATTAATTTCCTTTCCTATCAAACTTTTAAGGAATAAATATTTAAATTTTTAGTATATTAAGAGATTTTTTTCCACAATTAGGTTTCAACAAGACATTCAACTTTAACTATTTGATAAATATTTTAAAGTAATTCATATAGCACCAATTTTTGAGGCTATAGAAATCATGCTCAATAAACCTTGTCTTTTTTTTTACCTTATTCTTTTATACATTTTTTATCGTGACCAAAAGCTGGGGTAACTAAACTCATATTTGGAAACACTAACTTGTATCCCACTAAATTTTACCTTAAATTAAGCGCAAACTACGGGATGAGAAAACAACAATAGTGGTGACTAAGGTCATTGAGGAATCTGAAGCTGAATGGTTAATTAATTATTTGACCCTTTCATTTTACATTGAGTTTTGACAGTGTTTAATGATTAATAAATTAAGTTGATGAATTCTTTCATCTGCTTCAACATGCTTTACTTGCTATCAATGTCTCTTTATCTCACTCTTGGATTCTCTATTTTGTTTCAAGAAGTACCCTAGCTACTTTTTATTTTATCTTCAAATTAATGGATCTTTTTAATTCCCTTTAAAATGTTGCTCGCACTCAAATCTTTTAACCTAAAAACTCAACGACGCAAGGTGCATAATAGGTCGACCTTGTCCAAGACTGGCATGGACTAGCCCGAAAAGCCATGTTCAGGACCTGCACAATTCTATTCATGGTCAGTTTTGAGGTGGTCATGGGCCATTAAATGAGCCCCAATTAAATTCGATTTTAAACTCAGGTCAAGCCCATGAATTAGCCCTATTGGGACCTGGCATAGGCTCAAACCAAGTTTCATTGTTCCTGTTTTCTTTTTTTTTATTGAAATTGAGATATTTTCTTGAACAAACATAAATAATTTGTGAAATTCTATTAAAAATAAATATATCATAAATTAAATCAAATAAAAAATTATAACTACAAAAAAAAGTAGTTAAGACCACATAAACAACTAAAATAACAATTTAACCAATAGGAGTCATGATCGACAACTAGCAACCTTGTGTGTAGTCCATGACCATTGAATTAACATTAGTTTAGTGAAAGTTTCTCAATTACAAGGTATAATGTGAGATCCCTATGACCAATAAAACTAAAATAATACTAATTCTTAATTTATGGGACGCAAAAATATGAATTTTCTATGCACAATGAACGATAGAGGGAAAAAAATATAGTTGAACACATTTCATACATCAATTTTCAATATAATTGATTGTTGAATGATGATTATAAGATTAAGAAACCATATGATTATTTCATCTCTTTGACTTGAAACCTGAAAATCTGATTAGTGAAATAATTCATATTTAAAACTTGGGGAGAACATGTATAATTTGGATATCTACTTGGCCAACTTTCTTTTTGGGAAAATATTAACATTTCAGAGTATTGTGGAGAAAATAGAATATCACAAACGTGGAAATATTTTATGTTAAAGATAAGAGTATGAAAGGAGGAAAAGAATAAAAAATAAACAAATAAATTATCCAACAACAGAATTTGGATCAATGTTTCCTTTCAAATTTGGTTACGCAAACAAGCTAGTAATACTTTACACCAAAAACATGAGATAAAGTAGCATCTCAGTATGCTTAATTTCTTTATCTCTTTGTAACAAGTTGAAGAGAAATTCAAACTCTTACAAAGGTCTAGTTAGCATTGAAGACTGTCAATAAAGAAATTACCCATGATCAAGATTGGAATATGTCATGTGGATTTGGAATGAAAGATATCGGGTAAGAAAGGTGGCAATGCATCAATCACTACCAGATGCAAACGGTGGTGCAACATGTCGTTATGTCTCAAGACCAATGCTATATCCAAGTAGCATGGTGATGATGTAGTTCGTGATGAAGGTGTTAATGCACAAATTCTAAAGTGGTCAAATTGGAGAGTAGCAATGTTGAAATAACTAAATTTCAACATGCACATAATGTGGTAAAGATACTAAAAGTGGTAGTGGGAAGCAAAGACGATTAAATGACTGCCAAATATATTCATATTGATGGTGGTAGGTTTAATGAAATGCCAAATAGAGGTAGATTTTGCACAGGACTACGCAATACTGTGGTTTTTGAACCAAGGTGATGTCATCCATCTTAATTGTAATAGTTATAACATTGGTTAGATAATGGTACAAATACAAAAATGACATACTTGTAACCATGTCAACTGTTTTTTTAAAACAAACATTTTATGTCTCGCTAACTTAATGGTAAATGAGAAGTCCATAGACAAGTGGTTTAGCGGCCCTCATATGATAGGCATTTTTAATTAATCCCATTTGGTATTTAGTTTGTAAGGTAACGGTTCTTCAACATGTTTTACGGTTTCTAGTAGCCCACAATTAAACCTTCAATATTAATATTTTTGTGGCAATTCATGAATTACGGTTGCAGGTTAACAAACGATTGCACAGAAATTTAAATGCTAATGTTATTCCCATAGAAGAACCATTGCACATGTGTTCTTTCAGAGTTTCAAGGTGCGTAGGTGTGGGAATTCTTTGCTAGTTTTTTTTCAGTTGTAGCTTCTAGTAGCGGATTTGGAAATAATGATAGTTCATTATTAATGGAAGTCGATAATGGTCTCCTTGACTAAGGAACATATACATATTGTTGTTTGTCCTCTGGTTCGCTATGACAACATAGAAGAAGCCAAGCACCTCAGTCATTGTTTTTTAGCTTAAACGATCATCTTGAGGCACATGTTGCCACAGCAAGTGTATTTAAAAGACAACAAAGTATAGGTGCTGACACGTGGGTTCACTTCCCAGATCAACTTCTTGCTATCGTGCATCATAAGAGAACTCCCAAAGTTGGGAGCACTCAAGGTTGTGCATAATAACCAAGGAGATGTAGTATTTGTGGTTTTCAATATTTACATTATCAAGTGATCATTTTATCAAGGTTTTAAATTGGTTGAAGAATATGCCTTCCAAAGTATCGAGATAGAAATCGATGCTAAAAATATTTCCGTTCTAACGAAGTCACAATATAGAGGCAACTAGTGATTGCGACAAGTTTTGGCGAAAATTCATGCAATCAAAAGAAGTTCGAAATGTAATTTTTGTACGCTTTTAGAGAAGGGGAAAATATGGTGGATTTCCTAAGTAATGAAACGTGTGACAAAAAGATAAATTACATATTTTTGGGAAGTGAGATATCAAAGCTGCTCAAAAGTTTATCCACTCAAAAGTTTTCAACTCTCCGACGGTAAAGACATTTCTTTTTCAATCATCAATAAATAGGTAAGGGTCATGCTTAATCCCTTGTCTAGATAGAAGTGGCCTAAGCAGCAATAAATAATGTTGAGTGTTCAATCATTTCTCAAAAATAAAGCTCGTTACTATTACCTTGTGTTGATCGATCTCATTATAATAAAATAATAGTCTTTACAATCTATACTCAGAAATCTCAAAAATTCTCAAAAATCTTCAAATAGTATCACCAATTTGCAAGCGCATTATAAGAGATATCAAGAAACATCAGATTTTTTCCCTCTGTATTGATTCTTCTCTTGGTGATTTAGACTCCAATTACCATTGAGATTAAGGAAATGACTCTCAGAATGAAAATAAGTTACATACAATATATTTTTTGGCTTTAGAAATGTAAACTTCATGAGGCTAAAATAGCGTTTGCATCATTCAGAACAAAATTAATTTATTTTTCATACATGTTTCATTTTGTCCCTCATGTTAAAGAGGTGGCTCCCCACTTTGATACCATTGGTAATGTCGTTGGCCCACAAGCACGTTTGACACTACAATTGTCTCAAACCCACCGAGTGCATCTTGGCATTTGATTATGACAGCAAATCGAAAAGTGATATCTAATGGATGCACTTGAGTTATTTCTTCAATGCTTATATGTTGCTTATCTTTTTAATTCATAATCAATGTGAGACGGAGTATCATAGAACACATGTTCTCTTTTCAGCTTAAACCATTGTTATCCTATAAATACTCAGTATTAAGACATCATCTTTTCTACTTATTTTTGTACCTTTTATTTTGTATAACTAGCAGGTCTCATCTGACTGTTCCTATCCCCGGGATCGGCGGATAATTGCTACTCTTGTGCAAAAAAGTCTGGAATGCCAAGTGTTGCCTTGCTTCACGTGAGCGCACATCGCTCGTTAAACTTTAGATCTTCTCTAAACCGGCCGTGTTGCCAGCCCACGGCCGCTGCCGGTCTATTTCGCTACAACCAGGAAGCTTTGACGGAAGTCCCATATCTGAGTCGCCGGAGATGCAAGTCTCCCATTTGTTCGAAGAAAACCAGAAAATACTTATCTTACTTAATTTTCACACGCACAGATATTTTATCCTATATGCTTATTTTTTTTTTTTGTAACCGATGCTCATAGTTGGATATGTAACTATAGTTTAACTAAATGATAATTCTTTTTATTTTGCACATTGTTAGTGATCTTGTTTCCACAATAATTTTTCATTGAATGTTTTGAACGGTATACAAGTACACTAAATTATACAACAATGAAGTTAGTTTTGTTATAGGATTGTTATGATCAGTACATGAAGAAATTCACCATAAGAAGCATATGTTTCCTTGTTAGGTTTGGATGGACTTTATCCATAGAGATCACTTGTAGAGGTTTAGTTATTGAAATTAATCCTTGAGAATAGGGTGGTCATCAAAAGATTGAGTACTAGCGACTTATTCTATTTTGTTTAATCTACTAAATTGTAAAAATAAAAAAATAGGATATAACCTAACTCTTACAATGACAATTATGAGGATTAAAACAATTTGCTAATTACATTAAATATTAGAGCAATATTTTGGTTGTTCCTTGAACTGATTAGTTCTACTTGAGAAAAGGGAGTTTTTCACTAATTTTCTGTATTCTAATATAAAAAGAGCTCCTGTAATAGAAAAATATATATAACAATGCATCAAGAATTACTTTGCAATTGATGACTATATTATATTAGTAGAGACAAATGCGAGAAGTAATATTATTGAATAAGAAAATTATTTATTTGGTGAAGGTAAGTACATTGCAATATAAGGCAATAGGTCTCACTATTTTATTAATACTTAGATGGTTACTTTAATTTCCTGTTAAAAGTTTCAGTTGAAACTTATAAGCTTTCCTTCATACAAAGCCACTTCTGATTGATTGGCTATTGGAGTTTGTTTATCTCTTTAATCTAATATGCTTAGGCTTTTTACTTGATCTGTAGCTTAGTTTATACTCTTTTTAGTTTAATGTGCTTGTTTTTTTGGTGCAGGATCAACCTGAATCAAGCAGTAGTTATTCAATTAAAAAGAGAAGTCGAGACAGATGTATAGTTCAAGGCACTTGCAAGGTCTCTTTTGGAGTTTTCCGACATCACAAGGCCGCAACTATAATGCAAAGGTATGCACTTGCTAATCTGAATTTATATCTATACACATTTAAACCTTAAATCACTCAAGTGTTCTATTGTTCTTTTTATTGTTTCATGCAAGTTCAATAATTGTAGATGCAAGTTAATCAATCACTAACGTGTTCTAGCTTTGGTTAATATCATGTATTTTGTATAATGGTGCATGTGGTTATAATATTTGTGATAATGTCTAAGTTGAAATACTGAACCTTTTACAATAACAATTTTGTTCCAAGAGCTCATATTACTTATTATATCATTCAGAAACTATTTTGTTTAATATATTTAATGTCTATTACTAATATATATATATATATATTATATATATATATGTAAGGAACTTTAAGATTTTTTTATGGAATTAGTTAATTAAGCTAGAAAGGCAATACATGCAGAAGCTATTTAATAAAATTGATCAGTATCTATTATAGAGAGATTTTGTTTCAAGTTTGAACTAAAGTATTACTTCAATACCAATAGATTGTGAACTTATAGATTGAAAATATCTTCTCTTTGTTATATGGTAATAGGAAATTGTATTGTAATGAAAATAAAATGGTCGAAATAAATGGGAGTTGAAAATGTTGAAAAATCTTTTCTTATACATAAAGCATCAGAAATAATTCTCCCATGCGGGTACTTAGAAGTTTAATGAAGTAAACATAAATTTTAAAAATATTACGTTGTAAATAACTTAACTATGATGTGAAGGTTCTTACCCCTTGTTTTTTATGGGTTTACAAGTAGTGTATCTATTGCACTGCAATAAATGAAAATGAATTTAAACAAAAAATTGTAAGATATGTCCATCTAACAAGTACACAAAGCAATATAACTCTAATTAAGCTAATAAAAACAACCATATATATATCAATAAGTGAGAGTTTTAAAACTCTAATGTATTACTCGATACTCATTTACTGATGAAACTAAAATGATTTTATAAGGACATACTACTATATGAATAACTTAATTATGATAAATAGAACAATATTATGTGAATTAGGTTAACCATGGTATATGGTATTACTAAGTTCGATAAGAAAAAATAAAATTGTAAATTGAATGTAGCTTTGATTCATTACTGATTTCATGTTTTGTGGCTTGAAACGTATGTTGATATTGTCTCAAGACTTAAGTTACCATATAGAATTTGCACTTATAATGATCAAACTTTTTTTAACACAATAATTGCACAAATTTCTTTTGTTTTAAGAGAACTAAAAAAAAAAGGATAAGAGAAAGTATAAGCTGAGTAACCATATCTTATATTTTGAGTTGGTGTGATTTTTTTACTCCACGCAATGCAAGCTAGGTTATTATGTCTAAATAAATGTGAAGATTAGAAATCCATTTGCTATTATAATTTACTAATTCAAGTACCGAAGTCTCAAAATGTGATATTATAATTTATAAAATAAACTCATGTATTCTACTAATGTAATATAACTAACATTCTTCAATCAAAATTTTCATGCAATAGTACTATATTCATGATAGAGTCTCTCAAAACTTCCGCTCTCTACAGGAGGTTGCAACTTTTATACTCTATAGCTGTAGGAGGAATGATCTAGTGCTGGAATAGGTAAATTCAAAATCCATAATTTTATTTTTTACCAAAATTTATGTGGATATGTTTTCTTTCTAAATTTTCAACTGTAGAAGATTATCGAAAATGAATGAACTATGATGTTATTTCTTCATGACGCATATTGAAACTTCCACAACATTCAGGTTGGGATGAAAGTGGGAGTAATACAAGAAATATCAACGTTGTTAAAACGGCCAATTCAATTGGTTTTTTGGTCACATATTTGAACAATTAGAATACCACATGGTACTTACACGGCTATATATAAAATATAACTTTATTATATATGAAAGAAATGGTATGGCCCGGGAACGCGGTGGAAGCCTAAAAATAATTTTTTTTTTAAAAACGATTGCAAAAGGGTGTTCCATTTGAATTTTCCGGTGTTCGGTCTTCTCAAATGGTGCATGGAAATGTAGCTAAAGGAGAAAACAAAAAGGTATAAGAAATATAAATCGAAACATTACATTTTTTGTTTTCATACGAAGAATGGCAACAAGCGTTATTTCCCTTTGCATTTTTCTTCTGTTCACCTTAGGATCCAAATTAGAATCCCTCTAATTTGTTCACACCACACTTATAGAATCAAATCTAGATCTACTGCTAGGTAGATGCTAGATCAAGAAAGGAACAAAACCATACTACACTATTGATTAGTGTATACGAATTTTTCTTGTTCTTAGCTTGAATCCAGTTAAAGAACTGAAAAGATGGAGAAAAAGTAAGGGAAATTTCGTGGCTTTGGTGGTGGTTAAGCTAAAGAGAATGAGTAAATAATGTGCGTAATGTGTAGCATGTAAAACCCACTAGCATATACATGCACAATACATGCACCACTAAGCCATCACGGCCTCTTATGTGGACGAGTTAAAACTCCGTCTCAACTTACTCCAACTTCATTTAACCTTTGATTTTGACTTTAAACTTGGACTTCAAGCCCTGGACCAATTTTGATCGGTCTTTGTTTAATCAAATTAAATCAAGTCCAACCAATATCCATGAATTTTAAATTAATCCAATTAATTTAAAACCTCATAGAAATCCAAAATTTTATTTAATCCAATTAAATAAACATAAGTGCAAACACTAATTAATTGATCCAATCAATTAATTAAACTGAACTCAATAAATTAATCAATTAATTTAAAAATATTAATACCAAAATCAATTAATTCAATTAATTAATTTTGGGCCATCCATCCAATGGATTTTCCCAAGTAAATGATCCAATCGTTTATATTCTCCTTAAATTAATTTAATCCAATTAAATTAATTATTTTCTTCTAGAATTAATTCCAAATCAATCTCATCGATTCTATACTGATTTGTGTGACTCTTTAGTCACCCTCAGCTAGACTTGGCAATATGTCCAACAAATTAATTAAATCTAATTTAATTGATATTCCAATTAATCATTAATCGAAAATGCCCGTCACCATGGGTTTCCGCCTAGCAACTGTCCATGGCACTAGAGACTAGGTGAATGTTGGCGTGAACATTTAGGCTCCCGAATTCCATACAGGTACGGTCCTTCCATTGATCATCTCCCGGCCTTAGTCCAGGGTATGGAATTGGGTGTTAGTTCCCATTCTGAACCAGGCAACTGTGTTGAATACTCGAGATGCATTAACTCTATTGATCGACAAAGAAAACCATTTTCGATTCGACAAAACGCTATGTCCAAAGACTTAAAGAGTCTAAACCATCTCAAAGCGTATAGGAGACATAACTGTCATATACTAACAGGGGACGAAATCTATCTTGCAATCCACCGTCCTCACTACATACTCCGACTACACAGGAAAAGGCTTATAATGACCATATCAAAGACACAGTCATCTCTCGCCAGATCGAAGATATAGTCATCATATGCATGCAACTATCATGATTCCTCAAGTCCGAGGACTAATCCTGTACTATCAGAGCCAGAAATTCTAGTCATACCGACCAAAGCTCCAAGGCTTCAATGTGACAATTCGGGCGAGTTCAATTAGTTAACAACCTTATCAACTAATCCACTAAAATTACACAGACGCCCCACGTCTATTGCCAATGAAACTCGGCACTCATACGATGAATGGAATACTTAGTGCAAGTCTCTACAGGACTCTTGATGCCCAGTCTCAAGGTCCTCGACTTAGAACGTTTCAAAGCAACCCTCAAAAGTTGGTTTCATAGCTGCCACCCAATGCGCAACCCAACTACTTGGGTTATCCAATTGGTTTGTGGGCATTTTTTGTGACGTTAAAACACCGTTCAATGAAAATAGTAAGCACAACAAACACAAGGTGTCATAGGTAAATGCTTACTTCATTCATCAAGATAATATCACATTCATAAAGATTGCTAAATGGTTCCCAAAACCGCCAATCCAATTGGCTTTCTGGTCACCCTTTCGAACAATATATATTCTCAATTTCATATAAAAGTAAATATATGCAATATGATAATACCAAGATAAAGTATAAAATAAACATGTCTTTCATCTATATTTTTAACCAAATATAACTTCAAAAATATACATAATAGGTTTATCTTAAACGTACGTAATCAAAAAATTTTAATCTTAAATCATCATGACCATCTCCCGAAATTTTTAGTAATTTGTTTTCAAAACTTTTAGTTTGAGATGAGTGAGTTAATTCTTTTATTTTTTATTAAGCTCAAAATTCCTTTTAAAAAAGAAATTGCCCAAACTTTTTGAAATTATCAATAAATCCAAAACGTATCCAAAATGTGTTGGACATGCCAACAACCATGCTCGCGGTGTTGGACACGCCAACAACTATGTTAGTGGTGCGTCCTACACTGATTTATATTTTTTTTCACTTTTGGACACATCATCTGTGTGTCCACCACGTGACCAACACGTGGCCGACACTGTATCGGATAATTTTTGAAGTGTCCTTGTCTTATAGGAGAAGACTTTTCCATTAATCATAATCGCACAAGTTTTCTGATAATATCCATGTTGCAATAGGTGATCCGAAAGCCAATTCGGTTGGTTGTTTTCTATTAGAAAATCTTTATCAAAATAATATTAAATTGAATATGGTAAGAGTTCATTATACTGGCATTGTGTTTTATTGTGCTTACCACTTACATTTAACAATGTTTCAATATCACAACAAAATGCCCATAGACCAAAAGGTTTTAAAAAATCACTTCTTAAAAAAATCAAAAGCTAAATTGGCTAATGCTTTTAAAAAATCACTTCTCATATAAGCTTAATTGATTAAAGACCATTTATCCCTATATCTTAAAGACATACTACTTTTACTTAATATTTTCACTTACCTTTTGTAAGTATTAAATATTTTTCTCTCAAAAATTGTAGGCGTTTTTCTTATAAACTATCTACTTTGCATTTATCCTTTAGAGACTACATGTTTTCAATGATGTTGCAGGTAGATGGAAGATTAACCTACAGTCTTAGCTTCATTTTTAGTCATTAGCGTTATCAATTCCCTTTAAGGTATCCACTTGAAGGGTTAAGTGAAGTCAATTCTCAAACATAACTCATCAATATCCAATAGACGATGGCTCTTTATTTGTGGAGTTTTAGAATCCTTATTCTAATCAGACACTATCACTGACTTCTAAATCTCTTTGATTATCTCTTGCGATTGGAGATGAATGAAATATCATTTATTGCAAAGAGAGGTGCCTCTTCATTCTAATAGTTAAGATTCTCATTAAAATCACATATCTCAAAAAGGTTCCTCTCAAAGAATCTATATTGTGCGACTAATTTCTCCATGAACTTTAATTCATATCTTGTGAATTAGGTACATGCTATATGCTTTCTACTATATGAACAAAGTGTTGGAAAACTTCGTACAGACACTTTTTTCATATTGTAGGTTGTGTCCAAAAATTGTATCTACTCAAGTGAAAAGCAAAGTGATTTAGCGCCAAACAATTTCTAGACATTTCTAAAAATGTTGGATTCTTCTATTTTTGCAAGCTCATAGAGTTGCTAAAGTTTTTTTAGAATCATGATTAATTTGCAGTTTTATATTTCTTAGTATTTGTCTAACATAATCAGACATGATACTTTTACTACTGTTAGTACATAGAACCATAATGATCACATCCCATAATTCTCTATACTTGTCAAAAAGCGCTAATAAAGTCGCTAATATTAGCTCTTTTTAACTGTGGAGATGGGATTGCACTGACCAACAACATGAGAAATACTATTTGATCATTCAGTATCTCATACATATTAGTCTGCATGCATTTAGTCGACAAGCTTCCAAGGTTTTGAATCACCCTCTTTATTTTTCACATAGAAATAATTTTAATGATAGTAACCTTTAGCGAGTGAACAAAGTGGTGTCCTCTAGCATTTTAACGAGTGAACCAAATGATTGCCTCTAACTAACATAATCTTCCTAATGGAGGTTGACTTTAGCTAGTTAACTAGGTTGTAGCACTCTTTAACGACACTACAACTATATCTCCTCTAAATATCATACTTAAAGTAAACCCTATTTATATATATAAAAATATACATACATAGTGAATATGCATACATAATCTCATCGTCACTGATAAGTGCACAATTTGTCATATTTTTATGGTAGTAATGCCTTATTTTGGGACTAAAATACTTCTAAATCATATTACTTTATTGCATTTTCAGCACATAAGGTATGATGGGAAGTAAAGATGGCAAATTAAAGTTAAAAAGGGCATTTGAAGACACTTGAAGAAAGGAAGATTAATTGTGACAGTCTTGCAGATACGACTAAGCATGCCCACACTTAGTGACGCGGTCAACCTTGCCAAAAATAAAGAAAGGCGAATTTTGCTAGAAGGAAATAATGTTTCCTGACTTATACTGATTGATTTTGATAGAATTTTAGAATGGAAAGTTAACATAAATGTAAGGGATCGGTCAAATGTTAACCTTTTTGGGAATGATCTTGAACCTACCCTTTTTGTGTCCAGGTTTCTGAGGTGCTATTAGTATAAATAGGAGGCGCCTCACACCTCTAAAGACTATCTTATGTTTTAATCTAATATTTTATTTTATGTTCATCTTTTCTTAGTTCTAATTATTCTTCTTCTTCTACTTTCTTTTACTTGTGCCGAATTGCTAATGGAATACCACTTTCTAGTGTGTTCTTCCATTAGCATGTTAGGCTAAGTCTTTTATTTTTCGGTTAAAGTTATGTGATTGTTTGATTCCTAAAGTAGTGTGAGGTCTAATTTATGTTTAATACATTTGTCAAAATTAGTATTCATGTTATTCTTTGTGCTGTAATTACAAACATCTGATTTATGAATGATGTGGTCAATTATTCGTTGTCAAGAAGGTTTGCTTAGCTAATCGAACTTCACAAAATCCGTAATTGTTTGTTTATTTTGATTATTAGTAGCAACGTAGCATGATTAGCCATGTGGAAGTGGTTAAGTTATGTTATGGAGAATGCATGATCTAATCTAAATAAATCCTCGTAGGAACTTGTTGGTTAGGATCAGGCCTTTATAAATTCTAATGCTGTTGATAAGCTAAATCCTATGGACGTTCCTAGGGTTGTTTATTGATTAGGGAATTAGCCAATGGACGTTCCTTGGCTAACGACAAGGTAAGGAAATGTAAGGTCGTTAGGTCGTACCAACGACCATAAATAATCTACTCATTTTAACGATTGTCATATTTGCATCGATGATCGACTAATGGAATCAAGCATGAACTAGACTTTAACCGAAAAAGCTCCCTCTCATATTAATCCACTCTATTTAATTTTGTGTTTTTATTGTTTAACAAAATCCAAACTCCCCCCATTTTTCGTTTTATATTTCGAAGAAATAAGCTAAAACCCAGTCCCTGAGGATTCGACCCTACTCACCACTACTACAAGAGTGCCAGTAGGAATTTACTATTTTTGGTGGTCTCGACACCCATTAGTCACAACAAGCTAATTTATCATCTCATCCACAAGGTTATACATGTCTCTTAAATACCGCAAAATGAAACTATTATAATTAGCTCACATACCATACGTCCCCAAAATGTGTTTTCTATATTTATTGATGGGTGAGGAGAAAACTGCATACTGGCCTGACCAGACTGAAATGCAAGGCTTGGAGTGTAATTACACCAAACTTCAGGGGGTCTACGTATAATTGCACCAAACTTTAGGGGAAGGGAGTGTAATTATCCCTAAACTAAAATATGTAAAATCACTATATCAAGATTGTACAATTTCTAATTAAATTATTAAATAATATTTATTTCCTTTTTCCCACCAGTATTCTAATATTTTATATATATAAAATTCAAATCTACATCCCTTTTTTATTTGAATAACTAGACATTCTAAACTTTTTAGATATATATCTAATTTATCAATGAACTCATAAGAATTTATTTTATCAAACCCTTCATTTTTTTATTGCTATCATTCTTGACAAAATCCTTGGACTAAATTATGCCCAAAATTTATATTCATTTTTAATAAACATAATATTTTTTAGTATAAATTTTATATTATTCCTATAAATTTTTTTCATTAATTTCTCTTTGCTATTGTGATTAATTACATACCTTTATATATAATTAAGTACCTAATTGGTAAATCCAATTAAGTAGAATAAATGAATTATAACAATAACTAAATTTAATAAATTAGATATGACATCCTTAATCGAAATAGAATATTTAACCAATCACTAATTTATAAATGATCAAATAAATAAAACTTTTCGGTTAAATATTAAATTGAATAATATAATTTATATTTAATAAATGCACTAATTAATAACATAATATCCAAATTAGTTAATAATTTTGAATATAAATTGCTTACCTATTAAACAAAAAGGGTAGAAGCTGAAGAACAAAAGTAACTACACTACTCTCAACTTTTGTAAAGAAAATGAGAATGTGTTCTTTTTTTATATAAATATTATATATCTATATATACTTTATTTATATATGCAAATATAGATGTGATACTATTTTCATGATAGTGTATACATATATAGAGAGTTATATATATATATATATATATATATATATATCATGTGGTGGTGCCATGCACCTCTTGTCACTCTAGCACAAAGTTAGTGGCGAATAATGTACCCACATGTCGGAATTATAGTCCTGACTCTTTTTTCATTTTCAATTTTTGATAACTTTCATAAGATTAGAATTTGATTTCTAAAATTATAGATTTATATAATTCATCCCTAATTCATCCCCCTTAAAATTCTAATATTTTCAAATTTTATCTTTATATTATTTAATCATAAATTTAGATTTTTTTAATACGTACTCATTAATCCCTCAATTATGTATAAAATTCGAGGATGTTACACATATGGTTTGTTCTAACTAACACGGTCATTCTCAAAACCTCATATACCATCACATATGAAATGAAAGAAGAAATATAAATGTATGTAAGTAAAAAACAAAAAGCAAAATGCATTTAGGATGGATAAGCAGAAACACACAATGATTGTTCTAAAAGTTCTTTTAACTCAATTAGATTATATTAGGTTACTAGTGCCTTTTGTACTATATAAGCATGGTTTGACACTCAATGCCTCCTCTTATGCACTATGCCACAATTTTTTTTAGGGTAAATTACATTTTTCCATCCGAACTAGGCCGTTTTTTCACTTTGGCATCTAAACTTTTTTTTGTGTCAACTTGCCATCTCAACTTTGTGAAATTTGCACTTTACCATATATGATCGTCTTTTTGGTGATTTTTTTATCGAAAAACATCACATGCTGTGCACATGTGAAAAATACCACATCAAATGACCTTTAAATATCACATGTGCATTGCATATGATTTTTTTTAACAAAAAACTAAATGGTAAAGTGTAAAATTTCGTAAAGTTCTTTTAGATGCCAAAGTGTAAAAACGGTCATAGTTCGGATGGCAAAATATAATTTACCCATTTTTTTATTAGCGCACAACATTGATAATAGTCATTTTGCTCAATCTTCAATTATGTGCTTGATCTTACCACATTTACCGTCTATCTAAGGCGAGATTTGGAGACTCTAGAAAACTAATAAGAGATTATTTACTTAGTCAAACTTCCTCTTAATTCAATTACGAGCGAGGTTACCAATTTTTCTCATAGCACTTTGACAATTGTTAGTGTTAGTTGCCAACACAAAAGTGATACGATTATCACTTTGCGGATCAAGTTCGCATTTCTCATGTTGCTATTTGTTTAATCCAACAACACTTTAGTTGGTTCAACATGAGCAACAAATGCATCAACTTTTTGTTTCAACTCTAACAGATCAACCCCAAGTTTGCCAATTTCTTTAGTTGAACACAAAATAGATGTTTATAAGTCAACTCAATAGCCATTTAAGGATGAGTAGGCTCATATTTAATAATAGAGCTTAGCAACTCTCCGATCATATTTTCTAGTTTGCAGCTTAATTAACAAAAACAAAAAATTTTCTTGATCCATCATTAATTGTCAGCATCAAAGTCACGACAATATTAGGCAATTATCCATCGTCACCATTAATTTGTTGGAATGGGTGACCAAAAGCCAATTGGATTGATTGTTTTTCATTCGACAATCTTTATCAAATAATATTAGATTGATGAATAAGGTAAGAATTCATCAAGATGACAATATGTTTCGTTGTGCTTATCACTGATATTGAACGGGGTTTCAATATCACAACGAAATGCCCACGGATCGAAAGGTTAACCTGTGGAGTTGGGTTGCGCATAAGTTTCGTAGCTATGAAACCAACTCCTAAAGGTCGGTCTGGAACGTTCCAAGTCGAGGTCCTCAAGATTGGGCATCGAGGATCCTATGGAGACTTGCACTAAGTACTGCAGCTGTGTTCCGTCGGCAGGAGACGTAGATCGTCTGTGCAGTTTTAGTGGGTTAGTTGGCAAGGTCGTCAACTGACTGAAGTGACTCGTGGGAATCGTCATATGGAAGCCTCTTAAGGCTTGGTTGGTATGATTGGGATTCCCAATTTTGATAGTACGAGAATTAGTCCTCTGACTTGAGGAATCATGGCAGTCATGTGCATACGAAGACTGTATCTTGGATATGGCGAGCGGTGGCTGTGTCGTGAGGCATGGTCATCATAAGCCTTATCCAGTGCAATCGGAGTATGTAGCGAGGACGGTGGATTCCAAAAGAGAATCTGTCCCTATCATTATATGATAGAGAGTTCTCCCATGCACCTTGAGATGGTTTAGACTCTAAAAGTCTTTGGCCAAAGCAATTGATCGATCAGGGATAGGTTTCCTAGATCGGATCAATAGAGTTAACAGATCTCGAGTGTTAAGCATAGTTGCCTAGTCAAGGATGGAAACCGACACCCAATTTCATGCCCTAGACTAAGGCCAGGAGACGGTTGACAGTAAGACCGTACTAGTATGGATTCGGAGCCTAAATGTTCACGCCAACATTCACCTAGTCTCTAGTGCCATGAACCGTTGCTAGACGGCCACCTATGGTAGAGGGCGATTTTTAATTATGGGATAATTAGATAATTAATTAAATTAAATTTAATTAATTTTGTTGGTCACACACGCCTAATTCTAGTTGAGGGTGAATCTAAAGAGTCACACTCTAATCGCCGACTTGTGATAGAATTAGTTTAGAATTAATTCCGGAAGGAAGAGATTAATTTAATTGGATTAAATTAATTTTTTGGAGAGGATAAATGATTGAATCATTTATAAATAAATCCATAGGTTGAATTTTCCCAAAACTTAATTAATTGGATTAGTTAATTTTGGGCTTTAAGCCTTTTGAATTAATTGGATTAATTTAATCGGCTTGATTTTATTTATGGATTGGATTCATAAATTAAATGAGAGAATGGGCTTGGGCCTTGTAATTGGATTAAAGGACTTAAAGTGATGGACTTAAAGATTAAATTAGATTTAATTTAGGGCCATTGGACATGGGCTCAATCTATTGGAGCCTAGTCTACTTTAGACCAAGCCCATGACCCGTTTTGACTTTGTATAAGTTAAAGGAAGAGTTGGTTGGTTTTAGAGGATGAAGTGCACGAAATTTTCAGCATTTTTTTTTATGAAAAAGACGGCTAGAGTTTCAAGGAAAAGAGAGGAGAGAGTTTGGATGAGATAGATCTCACCTAGTGTGGTGTTGTGACTAGCTCAAAACACTAACACACTCTCCTAACTCCATGAACCCTAAACCCACGAATTTTGCGCTCCAAATAATCAGCTTTCTTCTTGGTTTTTCTCTCCCAAAAATACTCCTCTCCTTCATCGTTTCTTTGGTTTATCGAATCAGAGAAGGAACGGAGAGAAATCGACGCCGTTAACTAATAACGTCTTGTTGATTTCTTCCTTCCCTTTCTTTATCTAGCTAGCATGAGAAAAAGGGAGATCCATGGTGATTACAGTGGACGGATTTATAGGATTTGAATGTTGAAACCTCGTTGAGAAGAATCGGGTTGAATAAGGATCAATGCTTGTAGCCGTACGAGAAAACAACAAAAGGTAAACTTCATTTTTTTGCTCCTTCTATTTTTCTCGTATTATTCTTGGCCTATGTATTATTTGATACACCAAACGCCAGGGAATGATCAAGGGTAGACCCCTTGATCAGAATTAATTTCGTTAATTATTGCTTGTTTTACCGTTTTTTTTTATTTTTCGCGCTTCCCGGACCGATCCGCTTCCTTCATAATTGACTTAAATATAATGTTGAATTAATCTAAGATCTCTAGATTTTGTGCAACAAATAGTACTGATTTTAATATTTATTTTACATTCAAGTAAATTATTTATTATTTCTCTATTCCCAGTGAAATTGAAAATTTCGCGACTCAACTAGTAATCATCTCCCAATAAGTAAAAGTCACAATATACTATTTATTTATCATGAATAAAATAACTATATGTCCAATTAAATGCCAGATGCATGCAATGCAATATGAATAAAACAAAATAAAATTAGCCTTCAATGGGATGCACTAATATTTAGGCCATTATTTACATTATTTACAAGGCCAACTACATCAATCAAGAGAAAATTGGGGATATCACATTAATTACAATCATTGTTACAACTTTTCTCCAAAATAATAAATACTCGCATAATTCTTGAACACTGAAATGTTAATGTCCATATAATCATATCACAAAATGATATTGCACAATTTCAATGAATATTACTATAAACGCATATCATTTTGAAATATTAAAAGATTGGGGAAACATATGAATATTATTTAATATCTTATGTAGCATTTACGATACTCTCATTATATTGATTATACGTGTAATATTTTAATAGAACGTGACGACAAAATATGGGCTTGAGCAGCTCTTTGTGTTAATAGAGTTGTTTTGAGATTTGAGGCAAGTATAGTTAATTGGATCTATATATATGTATCTACTTTTGTATCTGTGAACGTGACCAGAAACTGTCATGTGCTTAACTGGATTATATGGTTATCTTGTGAAATGGTTGTTATTTTGTCTATGGTTGAGTGGAATATATATGGTGAACAATTGTCATATACGTTGATTTGATCATTGAATAAAGATGAAAGATGGAGCCGCTGGGAATGTGAAAATGATAAGTTAAGATGAAGAGATGGCTTACCAAACCTGGGGCATATTCAATAGTTTACGATGATGTGATGTGATTGATGACAAGCTATGTGCTGTCATGATGATGCGATATGTGATATGAGAAAAAAATGAATATATAGCTAGATACCATGGCGCGAAGGGTATTACGGGTAATCTAGCTAGCAGGGAATATCCTGTGCTGATAGCTACACACTGGGGTGGTGTGGGGGTGCTACGTTCGGTGTGATATCCCGTGTTGCGACTGCTACACACTTGGCCAGTGTGCAGATATCACATACGACGGGTACTCTGTACTAATGATTGTATGATACTGACTGAGATGATGAGAGCCGGCAAAATCATTGAATATGATTCAATTAGGCTAAGCGGAGCCTTAAAAAATTATATTTATGGGAATTAACTTTAATGATGTATGCATCATGATATATGTTTTATTGGTATTTATTATTACTTCGTAATTTCATGAAATATCTAAATATTGATTGGTATCAAAATTGGTAGTGATCAAATAACAAATATTGATTGATTTTGGTGGTGGAATGAAATTGAATTTATGTGATATGGGCCTATATGTGAATGTATATGTATAAGCCAATTAGCTAATACTTACTAAGTTGGAAACTCATAAAATTTGCCATGTTTTTTTGAAGAGATAGATCATAAGTCAGTTGTCAGCCGTATAGATAGGTCAGTAGTGCCATCTTAAGTCGGGAGCTATAGCTACATAGATACAATAATGTTATACCAAAAATTTGATGTAGTAATTTATCCATTTGAGGTTTATATAAATATAAATTTTGATGAAATATGAGATTATCTTATCGAGATAAATATTAGTTTGTAAGGGTAATTGAATGTGATTACGAAGGAGCTGACACAGGAGTGACAATAGTTTGAGCTTATTTCCCCAGTTTAACCAGTTACAATTTTGCCTCAAGAATTCTGATTCCATGTTGAGTACATGAACTAATAAAGCATTTTTTGGTTGAGTGCAATCAGATTTTCCTCACTGGGATTCCTATCAAATTGTTTCTCTGTTTCGCTGGCTGTAGCCTTGGCTTGATCAATAAGGAAGAAAATGTTTTGAAATTTTGTTTGTTCCAATTTCTCTAATTTTCTTTCATTCTCTATAGCTTCTGATGAATTTTATAGATGCTAGAGCCTAGAATTGGAAGAGTCCAAGATTATTTAGCAGTTATCAGGAAGTTGTGATGAGAAACCCACATATTCTAGAACCTGAAGAGGATGACCATCTATGCTCAGCTTTATCATTGTGATCATAAGTGGATGGTGATTTGTTAATCTTCTAGATAAATGTGTGACTCTAGTAACATTGAAAAGATCAGTCTATTCTTTAGAATAAAGCTCTGAGTGAAGTCTCCTATAGACTCTATTAATCGCCCATGTGCAACGTTCCACTTCAAATCTGACATAAATCAGACCACTCTGAAATATCATGTCATTGAAGTCTTCCATAGGCCCCAAACTACTAATGATGCCACACAGATTTTTCTCAATTTGGAGGATGGTATTAAAATCCCTTCCTACAAACTAGCGGGATTGAAGAGTTGACAGGTCTTTTAGGTCTTCCCATACAGTTCTTCTAGGAGTTCTATAGCATTTTGTATAGACGAAAAAGCAAAAAATGTCTTCAAGGAGAATCCCATATGTGACATTAACATGTAGAAATGTGAATTATCCTGCATGACTTGAACCTCTACACCAAATTTAGAGAAACACCATATCTTGTTATTAGAGTTAACAACAATAGAGTGAAAACTAAATCTACAAATGAAATAAAAAGCATTCACTTGAACAAAAGGTTCCAATAAAAATAACATATGAGGTTTATGTCCAAAACGAAGTTCAAATAATATTTTTTGTTTTTGTATACCTTTTAGAGAAAGTTTTAGATGAGTATCTATCTTTTCCTTTCTTACCTTTACTAGTAGCTTTGGCCGCTTTATTGAAGAGGTTACATCCCTTCACTTATATATATTTTTTAATGCTTGTGTGTTGTAGCGGATTATGAGAGAATGAATTCCTATTGGTGTATTTAAGTCATGTTCTGATGCTCTTCTGTAGCTATATCATCCTTTTATAATTGGTCTTGAATCTTTTCCTCCAGCCTATCAATTTCATCATTAGGTGTTGAGGTGTAAGAGTCTAGAACAATAAGGTTGTATGTTATGATCTCCTATCTCAAAGTTCAGGCCTCTGTGTCATATCTTTTAAGCTTTGAAATCTGTTGAATGCAGGGGTTCCTTCTTCTCTCTCACTATCTTAACTGGTTTCTTGTATATTCACAATGTCTATTTCTGAGGTCAAGTCTGTATTAAATTTCTTGTAGCTGGTTTCACCTCTAAAGATTGTTTTGATCCTGGCTCTTTCATCTTTTTTGTTGTGTTGTGTTTTAGTTGGAGTTACCTGCAAGTCTTCCCTATACTTGAGATTTTTCTTGGCTTGGAGACCTTTAACACCTGATGAACTCAGAACCCTTTCTAGCAGCTGAAAAATTATATGGGAATGCCTCACTATTGTCCATGAGTGTGGGATCTTGAATTTGTTTAGTGCATTGTTCAGCATCCCAATCATTGCAAAGAAGTTCAGCTATAAGAGGGTCTTCATAATTCAAATCATCAAGGTTGGAGGTTGTACAACCCTCAAGAGGAAGTATGTTACTAGTAGCAAAGATCCTATGATGAGCAATATTGCCAGATTTTGCAACAATTCTGAGATGAGGGTGTAGTTTCTGTTATGGAGTTGGAGCTTGTTCTTCCTCAATATTAATGTAATCAACTTGAGTTTCATTAGGAGAAACACCCTTTTGTCTAAGCTAGTAAGAATGACAGTGTTTTCTCCTATTGTGGGAATAGTCTCAGTTGCTTTAGAAGCTGATGAAGTCTTTGATTGATCGCCTTAAATTTAGTGAAGCACGTTGTTTGTTTGTGTACCAATTGTTTGTAGAAGGAGCAATAAAGAGGGCAATTTTCATAAAAAACTGGAGATCTTACTGTGAGATCATTAGCTTCCAAATATATGGAGGAATCCTTGGGTCAGTCAGGTCAAATTCCACACGCTCTGGCCATACTTGGCCCAGACAAAATCTATTGTAGGTTCATCTAGTCTAAGTGGTTTAACAATCAAATTAGCAAGCCCAAACAATGCATCCAAAGAGGTAAGAAGGTAATTTTTGAATTTTATCCACACAGGGGAAATAGGGGATTCAATATTTAGATCGAATTTAGGTGACCATTTAAACACGGTCATAGGATTGTTATCAAACAACCTTTCACCATTAAGCCAGAGTTTATACCAATCTTCCTCATGAGAAAGTTGAATTAAGACATGCTTCAAATTTATAGCTCCAAAGATATTTATCCACAAAGGTTAAGTATAACTAGATGATTTTTAAGAAAAATTAAGCTTGGGAGGTCTGGTGAGAATTTACCAATGAGGGAAAATTTGAGACATTCTACCAAGATTGCAGTCTATTCCTTTGAGTACCTATTCCAGGTTTTCCTCTAAATGTGCTGGCAGTACCCATAATTTTGAGTTTGTTTTTTTGAAATGAATTCTTTGCACCTCTATTTGGACACTTCTCTCGGCAATAGCTGCACACATAATTCAAAATCCTTTATTGATGAACCCTCTTCTACTTTCCTTTACCCCGCCTAGCGGTGTAACATGAACACGCAAAGTGCTAGCATTAGTAGAAAATGTATCATCCTTTTTCCTCGTCCTGCATCCAATGTTGTTGCTTTTTGCTTTAGAGGCAGAAGCCTCTCCCACTAGTACCGACGGCGCAGGTCTGTCAATCATTGCCTCGTACTGGACCAACATATTGATCAACTCGTGAAGGCTATTCTCAAGCCTATTCATGCTGTAGTTGATAATGAATTGATCAAAAGAGGGAGGTAGTGATTGCAGGATCACATCAACATATGTTTCTTCCTTTTGGAAATCAGCCTGGAGGTCTTTGAGCTTCTCCACTATGGATAGCATCATCACTCCATGCTCTCGTATGGATGATCCCTCAATCATTCTTGCACTGAAGAATGCCTTCATCATGGCATATCTAATTTTCTAGTCCGGTACCGCATAAATTTCTTTCATGCGGTGCCTTATCTACCAGACGTCTTCGCACTCTCGTATTGCTTTTGGATCTTGCGTACCTTTCGATTGTCCTCATGGAATTCAGTAAACATTTCAAATATCATATGCTCTCCCAGCAAGAACCTTCCAGCAAAGTCTGAGGTAGAGACTTATGCAGAACATAAGTCTAGTTCTCGAAATCGAGGACTATGCTCAGATTTCTCAGCCAATTTGAATAGTTTGTTCAATCAAATTTATTAGCTTCAAGTATAGAATCAAGAGGAATATTAGACATCCACAATAAATAGAAATATTTGCTGATGATCATAATATTAGGTTCAAGTTAAGGACTTGGACTTCGCTCAATAACCCTCCCAGTATTTCTATGAAATCTCATCTCTCTCAAATGGGATTTTGAAAAAAACCTTGTTACTAGTGGGCTTGTGTGTTTGATGAGAGAGAAATATTTTTTGTTTGATGTAAGGGAATCCAATTCCACAGCATATAACTCCCTTATCCACAAAAATTGCAAACCTGTCATCCATGAAAAACACCATGTGGCCAAGTGGTTATGGTTCTAGTATATTTGAATTGGGCTTGTTTTAATTTGTCCAATAAATTAATCAAGCCCAATTCTTAATCCATAAGGTTTATTATTTTAATTAAATTAAATAAATACCCAATAGAAAAGTCATGTGAATATTTAATCTAATTAAATATACACAAGCCCAAATATACTCAATTAATAAATTCAATTTATTAATCAAGCCCAAGAAATTAATTAGTGCAACTAATTAATTTAAAACCATCTCCATTAATTAATAAATCCAATCCATTAATTAAACAAGCCCATGTACTATCTAGTTAATGAATCCAACCCATAAATTAATTAGCTCAAGTATTTAAATTAGTTCAATTAATTTAAAATGCTAAGCAAAAATTTAATTAATTCAACCAAATAAATTCTTGGCTATCCATCTAATGGGTTATCTCAAATAAATGATCCAATCATTTATTTTCTCTTCCTCATAAATTAATGTAATTCAATTTAATTAATTTGTTTCTTTGAAAATTAATTCTAAATTAATTTCATTACTACCACAATGATATGTGTGTTACCATTTAGGTTCACCCTTAGCTAGACTTGGACGTGTGTGACCAACATAATTAATTAAATATAATTTAATTAATTATTTCTCATTGTCCGATAATCGAAAATAGCCCATTATCATGGATGGATGTCTAACAACGGTCTATGGCACTAGAGACTAGGTGAATGTTGGAGTGAACATTTAGACTCTCAACCATCTGCCGACCTTAGTCTAGGGCATGTAATTGAGCATCGATTGTCATCTTTGACTAGACAACTATGCTTGATAATCGAGAAGCGTTTACTTTACTGATCTAATCGAGAAAACTTATCCCTAATCGATTAATTGCTTTGGCTAAAGACTTTAAGAGTCTAAACAATCTTAGAACTATTTTTCATATACTAACAGGGGACAGATTAACTCCTGAAATCCACCGTTCTTGCTACAAACTCCGTACACAACCACCGCTCGCCATATCCAAGATAAAGTCTTCGTATGCACGCGACTGTCATGATTCCTCAAGTCCGAGGACTAATCTTGTACTATCGAGTCAGTTCAGTTAGTCGACTGCCTTGTATACCTACCAACTAAAACTGCATAGACAACCTACATCTCCTGCCTACGAAACATGACTGCAGTACTTAGTGCAAGTCTCTATAGAACCCTCGATGCCCTATCTCGAGGTCCTCGACTTGGAACGTTTTGGACCGACCTTCATGAGTTGATTTCATAGGGGCCAACCTATGCGTAGCCCAACTCTATGGGTTTAAACTTTCGACCTATGGGCATTTTGTTGTGACATTGAAATCCCATTCAATATCAATGGTAAGCACAATGAAACACACGGCCAACTTGATGAATTCTTGCTGTATTCAACAATTTAATATTATTTGATAAAGATTGGTGAATGGCAAACAACCAATCTAATTGGCTTTTAGTAACCCATTCCAACAGTACTTATACGACAACCCTCTAAAGTTTGTTAAATTATATCTAACACCTTTTGAGGTTTGTTTGCGCATAACAAATAAGTATATTCGTTGGTCTAAATTCATCGAATTTCTGATAATAACAAAAAATTAAAAAAAAATCTATATTTACCCTAGTTAACTTATTACTGATTTATGGCAAGTCAGATAAATATTTTCATGATCAAATGACCCTCATACTTCTTTACGTGTTAATGCATGTGAGGGGTATATCTTCATCATTTTAAGGGTAGTTTAGTCCAAAAAATTTTTGTTAGACCTACAATAAGTCAGTAATAAGTCAATCGAGGGTAAACATCAATTTTTATTAAGTTTTTTGGTTAACATTAGCAAATTCTATTAATTTGACTAACGGAAGGATTTATTTGTTGGACGAAAGTAAACTGCAAGGGTACTAGAAAGTAAATTTTTGACGAATGTTGTGACTCACCCTCCAGGCGATTATCAAGACTTATTTTATTTTTGTATTTTTATTTTAAGTTAAATTTGTAACTTTCATTTTTGTTTTTCATTTATTACTAGTTATTTTATTTTTAAAAATGAATTTTTATTACTTTTATATTTAACTAAAAAAAATTTAAAAACTCTCCGATGGTAGATGTAAAAAATATTACGATGAATTTCGGCACGGTTTTGCTGGAAATAGAACCCTTGGACCGTCTTGATACCTAAAAAAATAAATTTGGTTAAAAAATACTGGATTCCAGAGTCAGCAAAAAATTTGGTAATTTTGTTATTCGTTTGTGGATGCATATTCCGATGATCTTTTTGGTTTCTGTCGATAGACCATCGAAAACTATTATCGATGCCTAATTTTTTGAATGAGCCTTTTTCATCGGCAAAACCATTGAAACTTGTGTCATGCCATCTAAAATTTCATTTCTATAAAACCCTTTAAAATAAAATTTTCATCGAATTGATTTTTTTAATTACAAATTCAATCCCTTTAAATGCCATCCCTTCTAATTAGCATGGGGACTAAAAATGTATTACTCCATTTTTTTCTTTTGTGTTCCAATAAAATATTGTAGTTATTGAATTTTTGTTATATTTTTTGAGCTTTTTTTAAGTATGTATTATATATATATATGTATATATATATTGGGATTAATGGATTCAAAAGTTGTCAATTGATTTTTCTTCTCAAAATATTTGAAATTAATATGTTGTGTGGTGGCAAAGAACCATATACATTGGTGCAAATATGTCTTACACAAATTAGTTTACCAATATATCTTTAATATAATTGCTATTTAATATCAAACTTAAATTACTGGACTCCAGTTCATGAGTGAAATCCAATGCTCAAAGTGTAATAATTACTGAAATTATGAATCAGGTAGGTGGCATTAATTTATACCTATCTTTATATACCAAACCATTAATTACATTTTTCAAATTCAAACACACCTATTACATATATTTCTTTCAAAATATCCAGCCTTTCAGACAAAATATCAATAAATCCTTAGTTAAAACTATTGTAGTATTTCGACAAAAACCTAAAATGATTGAACCGCCAAGAAAGGTATACATGATTAATTTTTCATTTTGAGGATCAATTTTAACTTCATCACTAATTTAAGTTTTTCAATTTTATTCAAAAACTAGAGTTGTATATAAAGAATTTTTTGAAGATAAATGGTTGATTACAATAAGCCAATATGTACAAATTGATGAATTTTTTTAATTTATTTTCATAAATATTATATCTTTTTTTTTTTTTGCCTTTTCTGGAGGAATCTAATATAGAAAATAATTATTAGAATAGTATTAAGTAACGAAAAACCAAAAAAGAATATATTAAGAGGAAAATATTATGAGAAAAAGATAAAACGAAACTTCTGAGGCTTCTGCTACACCCTGTCGGGCTTTATTGTTTGAAACACTCACACATACACACACAATATTTTACTCACGCTCACACTTCACGTTTGCTCACGCCTTTTCTCACTCAACACACTCACTGCAGAACACTGTTCAAGTCCATAAAGTACTGTGCGCAGATAGCACTAGGAACGTTACATCTAATTACTTCAGTGGCCAAGAAATGGGGAAAACTCCATAAATGTCAGATGAATTCTATGCATGCAACTCCATTCTCCTTTTCTCAAGTATTTAATTCTTTCTTTTTCGTTCTTTAACTCTTATTTCTAAATCAATCTATAAATTCATTCGTCATCGTATGATTTGCCAACAGAATTCTTCAACAACATACACTAAAGATTTTGGCCAGATTATTTCATCGGACCGGAATTCAAGTCCATCTTATGAAGATTCCAGTGATGTACTATCGCTGGATCCACCTCTTGTGCTCCGCCGGCAAGTGTATTGGAGACTCAGGTATATATTTAATTATCTTTTTGTCTCTCTAATTTATCTTTAATTAATTTTCTTTCCTGTTGAAATTTTAAGATATAAATATTTAAAATTTTAATATATTAAGAGATTTTTTTCTGTAAGTAGGTTGCAACAAGAGATTCAACTTTAATTATTTGATAAATGTTTTTAAAGTAATTCATATTGCCCAATTTTTGAGGCTGTAGAAATCATGCTGAATAAAATTTGTCTTTTTTTTTTTTATCTTATTTTTTTATATGTCTTTTTTATCATGACTAGAAGTTGGGGTAACTAAACTCATATTTTAAAACACTAACTTGTATCTCACTAATTATATCTTAAATTAAGCACAAACTGCGGTGGTGACGAATGTCACTGAGGAATCTGAAGTTGAATGGTTAATTAATTATTCGACCCTTTCATTTTACGTTGAGTTTTGACAGTGTTTAATGGTTAATACATTAAGTTGGTGAATTCTTTCATTTGCTTCAACGTGCTCTACTCGCTATCAACATCTCTTTGTCTCACTCTTGGATTCTCTATTTTGTTTCAAGAAGTACCCTAGCTACCTTTTTTTTTATCTCCAAATTAATTGATCTTTTTAATTTCCCTTTAAAATGTTGCTCGCACTCAATTCTTTTCACCTCAAAACTCAATGCCTCGAGGTGCATAATCAGTCGACCTTGTTCAAGACTAGCATGGACTAGCCCAAATTCTATTCATGGTCGGTTTTGAGGTGGACATGGGCCATTAAATGAGCCCCAATTAAATCTGATTTTAAACTCAGGTCAAGCCCATGAAGTAGCCCCATTGAGACCTGGCATACGCAAACACAGTTTCATTGTTCCTATTTTCTTTTTCTTTTAATGAAATTGATATATTTTCTTGAACAAACATAAATAATTTATGATTTTCTTTTAAAAATAAATATATCATAAATTAAATCAAAAAAAATTATAAGTACAAAAAAAAGTAATTAAGACCACATAAAGAACTAAAATAACAATTTAACTAACTAGCTACGAATAATAAACTTAGAGATTGACAAGCCCAAAAAAGATTTAAAATGAACTTTTAAAAAAATAACAATGAGTATTAATGAATTGTTGTACTAATATAGAAGTAGAACAATAAAGGTAAAAACTTTTTAGAATAAAAAAAAGTCGCCCAATTATTTCGGCCCGCTAGCTCGACCTAGGGTTAGGAGGTCCTAGATCATTGGGATGGGCCTATCCCAAGTATTGATACTTGGAATCAGCCTAGGACTTGCCTGAAATAGACCAACCCACTTTTCTTTATTGGGTCAATTAGATCCTAGATCGGGACCCTCTTTAGCCCGACCCTTTACGTGTCATGATCAACAACTAGCAACCATGTGTGTAGTCCATGACCATTGAATTAACATTAGTTTAGTGGAAGTTTCTCAATTACAAGATAAAATGTAAGATCCCTATGACCAATAAAACTAAAATAATACCAATTCTTAATTTATGGGACGCAAAAATATGAATTTTCTATGCATAATGAACAAAAATAGAGGAACAAAAAATATAGTTGAACACATTTCATACATCAATTTTCAATATAATTGATTGTTGAATGATGATAATAAGATTAAGAAAACAAATGATTATTTCATCTCTTTGACTTGAAACCTGAAAATTTGATCAGTGAAATAATTCATAGTTAAAACTTGGGGAGAACATGTCTAATTTGGATATCTACTTGGCCAACTTTCTTTTTGGAAAAATATAAACATTGGAGGGTATCGTAGAGAAATAGAATATCACAAAAGTGGAAATATTTTATGGTAAAGATAAAAGTACGAAAGGAGGAAAAGATTGTGAACCTAACTTTGAGTACTAACTACCACGGCTCACGATTTGATATTCTAAATTACATTAATGGAGAAGAGAAGACATAATGAACTAGGATACCTTCCATAATCATATATAGTTTTTTCTTATTTTACTATAATTTGTTGACCAAAAAGTTTCTCTGTCTCGCATGTTTGGAAGCCCCACAAGGTATTAACTGTTGCAACTATTATACATTCTCTCTTCATCACCCCTATATATATATAATATATATATATATATATATATATTGTAATAAGTCTTTTAGGCACAACTATTGGTTTGCCATGCAATGATTTGGAAGGCTTTAATTCCCTTACATTCTCCTACTTAGCACAAAATTGGATCTCTTGTTATGTCGTTTTTCATACTTAGGAAAATAAATATTACTTTTAGTATTTCTAGTCTCGGCTCTCATATCCATCTATCTACGTAGTATTCTCTACATCTTTCTCAATTTTCCAACTTTTTTCATATCTGAAGTATATCTTCTTGAAACACTCACAATGACGATTATCCTACCTAAAATTACATTCTTCAACCTTTCAACAGGTCCAATTTTTGTTTATATAGTTGAAGGTTCACTGTTTACTGAAAAATATAGATCCAAGTTACTCTATATACAAATTAGATAATCTAACAACAGAATTTGGATTAATGTTTCCTTTCAAATTTGCTTGCGCAAACATGATAGTAATAGTTTTAAACCAAACATGAGATAAAGTAGCATCTCAGTATGCTTAATTTTTTTTATTTTTTTGTAACAAGTTGAAGAGAAATTCAAACTCTTACAAAGGTCTAGTTAGCATCGAAGACTGTTGATAAAGAAATCACCTATGATCAACATTGGAGTATTTTATGTGGATTTGGAATGAAAGACATCGGGCAAGAAAGGCGGCAATGCATCAATCACTACTTGCAGATGCAAATAGTGGTGCATGTTGATGAAGTTGTTTGTGATGCAGCTGTTAGTGCACAAAATCTAAAGTGGCCAAATCGGAGAGTAGCAATTTTGAAACAACTAAATTTCGACATGCACATAATGTGGTAAAGATACTACAAAAGTGGTTGTTGGGACTCAAAGATAATTAAATGACTACCAAATATATTCATATTGATGGTGGTAGGTTCCATGAAATGCCAAATAGAGGTAGATTTCGCATAGGGCTACGCAATAATGTGGTTTTTGAATCAAGCTGATGTCACCTATGTCAATTGTAATATATATAACATTGGTGAGATGATGGTACAAATACAAAAATGACATACTTGTAACCCATGTAAACTCTTTTTTTTAAAACAGACATTTTATGTCTAGCTAACTTAATGCTAAATGAGAAGTCCATAGACAAGTTGTTTAGCAGCCCTCATATGATAGGTATCTTTTAATTAATACCAGTTGGTATTTAGTTTGTGAGGTAAACAATTCTTCAACATTTTTTATAATTTCTAGCAGCCTACAATTAAACCTTCAATATTAATATTTTTGTGGCAATTCATGAATAACGGTTGCAGGTCAACAAACGATTGCAGTGAATTTTAATCTACTACTATAAATTGTAAACTGAGGATATAACCTTATATTTTGTTAAATCTACTACTATATATCGTAAAAATGCAAAAATAGGATATAACCTAACTCTTACAATGACAATTATGAGGATTAACAAATATTTGCTAATTATATTAAATATTAGAACAATATTTTGGTTGTTACTTGAGAAAAGGGAGGATTTCACTAATTTTCTGTAGTCTAATATAAAAAGAGCTCCTGTACTAGAAAAACATATATAACAATGTATCAAGAATTACTTTGCATTTGATGTCTATATTATATTGGTAGAGAGAAATGTGAGAAGTGATACTATTGAATAAGAAAACTATTTATTTGGTGAAGGTATGTACGTTGCAATATAAGGCAATAGGTCTCACTATTTCATTAATACTTAGATGGTTACTTTAATTTTCTGTTAAAAGTTTCAATCGAAATTTATAAGCTTTCCTTCATACAAAGCCACTTCCGATTGATTGGCTACTGGAGTATGTTTATCTCTTTAATCTAATATGCTTAGGCTTTTTACTCAATCTGTGGCTTAGTTTATAGTCTTTTTAGTTTAATATGCTTTTTTTTTTTTTTGTGCAGGATCAACCTTAATCAAGTAGTTGATATTCAATTAAAAAGAGAAGTCGAGACAGGTGTATAGCTCAAGGCACTTGGAAGGTCTCTTTTGGACTTTTCTAACATCATCAACAAAGCCGCAACTATATTCTTAAAATGCATAAGGTATGTGAACTTGCTAAGTTGGATTTATATCTATACATATTTAAACCTGAAATCACTCAAGTGTTCTCATCTATTTTTTTTATTCTTGTTGTTTCTTTTTATTGTTTCATGCAAGTTCAATAACTGTAAATGCATGTTAATCAATCATTAACGTGTTCTAGCTTTGGTTAATATCATGAATTTTGCTAGATAATACATAATGGTGCATGTGGTTACCTATAATATTTGTGATAATGTCTAAGTTGAAATACTGAACGTTTTACAATAACAATTTTGTTCCAAAGCTCATATTACTTATTATTTCATTCAGAAAACTATTTATTTTAATATATTTAATATCTAGTACTAATATATATATATATATTATGTAAGGAACATTAAGATTTTCTTATGGAATTAGTTAATTAAGCTAGCAAGGCAATACAAACAGAAGCTCTTTTATAAAATTGATCAGTTTCTATAATAGAGAGATTTTTTTTCAAGTTTGAAACTAAAGTATTACTTTAATACCAATAAATTGTGAATTGATAGATTGAACAAATATCTTCTCTTTGTTATATGGTAAAAGGAAATTGTATTGTAATGGAAATAAAAACGTCGAAATAAATGGGAGTAGAAAATGTTGAAAAATGTTTTCTTATACTTAAAGCATCACAAATAATTCTCCCATACGGGTACTTAGAAGTTTAATGAAGTAAACATAAATTTTTAAAATATTACATTGTAAAATAACTTAACAAGTGAAGGTTTTACCCTTTATTTTTGATGGGTTTACAAGTAGTGTATCTATTGCACTGCAATAGATGCAAATGAATTTAAACAAAAAATTTGTAAGATATGTCCATCTAACAAGTACACAAAGTAATGTAACTCTAATTAAGCGAATAATAACTACCACATATATATCAATAAGTGAGTGTTGTAAAACTCTAATGTATTACTCGATACACGTTTACCGATGAAAATAGAAATAATTTTATAATGACATGCTACTCTGAATAATTTAATTACGATAAACAGAAAAATGTTATGTGAATTAGGTTAACCATGCATATGGTATTACTAAGTTCGTTAAGAAAAATAAATTGTAAATTGAATGTAGGTTTGATTCATTACTGATTTCATGTTATGTTAGGACGCCTAGTATGTGTATGACTAGGTCATACATATACCTTCATTAAACCCTAGCCACACACACAACACATACTAGCCTCTCAAAATCTCACAAAATCCGTGCCTCTCTCTCTCTCCCATGTTCACCATATCAGTTTTTTCATTTGGTCTTAGATATCAAAGGAAAAACAAAAGAGAGATCAAAACACATTAATTCATAGCGATTGTTTTGATTTCCATCTCTTCTGTGGAGATTTTGCTAGCACAAAATCTCCACATCCTTTAGTGGTGGTGTGTCATTCTTGGAAAGGTCTCAAGATCGAGATCTCACCATAGACGGATCTAGAAAGGAAAATGGAGAGGAGACAATGCATGAGAAAACGACGAAAGGTAAATGCTATTTATGATTTTCGCTCCTTGTCTTTTCTCGTGTATTCTTGGCCTTTGAATTTATTTTAATACACCGAATGTCCAGGAAATATCAAGGGTATACCCTTGGACGGGATTAATTTCTATTAGATATCGCATGATTTATCATTTTTTGAGTTTTCACCCATCCGCCGCGCTGCCCAGTCCTATCCGCTTCCTTCAGCGGTGCCCACCATTGATATGCCAGCCACGCAGCTTAGGCATTGGGAGGATCTCAAGATTGAGGTCTTGTTGTGGACGGATCCAGAAATGAAAACTGAGAGGAGACAAAGCTTGTAGACATACGAGAAAAATGACAAAGGTAAAACTCCATTTATGGTTTTCGCTCCTTGTTTTTCTCGTGATTTCTTGGCCTATGGTTTTATATTTAATACACCGAATGCCTGGGAAAGATCAAGGGTACACCCTTGATCGGGTATTAATTTTGTTAATTATCGCATGTTTTACTAATTTTTTATTTTTCGTGCCTCCGCCGCACTTCTTGGGTCAATCCGCTTCTTTCAAGATGTCAATATGTTTCGTTGAACTTACCTCTGATATTGGACTGGGTTTTAATGTCAATGAAATGCCCACGGATTGAAAGGTTAACCCGTGGAGTTGGGCTACGCATAAGTTTGGCAGCTATGAAACCAACTCCTAAGGATCGGTCTGGAACGTTCCAAGTCGAGGACCTCGAGATTGGGCATCGAGGATCCTATGGAGACTTGCACTAAGTACTGCAGCGGTGTTTCTTCGGCAGGAGACGTAGGTCGTCCATACAGTTTTAACGGTTGGTTGGCCAGGTAGTCAACTGACTAAAGTGACTCGGGAATCGTCATATGGAAACCTCTTAAGGTTTGGTCCGTATGACTAGGATTCCCGATCCCGATAGTACGAGAATTAGTCCTCTGACTTGAGGAATCATGGTAGTTACGTGCATACGAAGACTGTATCTTGGATTTGGCAAGTGGTGGCTGTGTCGTGAGGCATGGTCATCATAACCCTTATCCAATACAATCGGAGTATGTAACGAGGACGGTGGATTCCAAGAGATGATCTGTCCCCTGTCATTATATGACAGAGAGTTCTCCCATGCACCTTGAGATGGTTTAGACTGTAAAAGTCTTTGGCCAAAACGATTGATCGATCAGGAATATGTTTCCTAGATCGGATCCGTAGAGTAAATGCATCTCGAGTGTTAAGCATAGCTGCCTAGTTAAGGATGAGAACCGATACCCAATTCCATGCCCTAGACTAAGGCCAGGAGACGGTTGACAGTAGGACCGTACTCGTACAGATTCGGAGCCTATATGTTTACGCCAATATTTACCTAATCTCTAGTGCCATGGATTGTTGTTAGATGGCCACTCATGGTAACGGGCTATTTTCGGTTATGAGATAATCGGAAATAATTTATTAAATTAGATTTAATTAATTATGTTGGTCACACATGCCTAAGTCTAGCTGATGATGAAACTAAAGAGTCACACCCTACCACTATAGTGGGATAGAATTAATTTTGAATTAATTCTAGAAGATTCGGATTAATTTAATTGATTTAGAGAATAAATGATTGGACACTTATTTAGACTAATCCATTGCATGGGTGATTTGAAATTTAATTAATTGAATTAATTTTATTGTGCTTGGTCCAATTTATAAATTGGATTTGTAAATTGAAAGAGAGAGCATAGGCTTGGATCTTTTAATTAGATAAAAGATAAGTAGTTTAATATTGGGCTTATGATTAAATTACATTTAATATAGGTCTATGAGACGTGGGCTTGATCCTATCGAGCCCGGTTCATTAAATACAAGCCAAAAGCCTTGGTTGGACCTTGGTAAGTCAAGGAGGACAAATTTGAAAGGTTCTTTGGCTGATTTAGAAGGCAAAATTCGTGCTTAAGGGGTGGCTAGGGTTAGGATGGTTGTTTTGGAGCCTAACTAGGATAAGACTCCTAGTATGTGTATGACTAGGTCATATATATACGTTCATTAAACCCTAGCCACACACACAACACATACTAGCCTCTGAAAACCTCACAAATTCGGGCCTCTCTCTCTCACATGTTCTCCATATCACTTTGTTTTTTATTTTGTCTTAGAGATCTAAGGAAAATGAAAGAGAGACCAAAACACGTTAATCAATATCGATTGTTTTGATCTCCATCTCTTCTGGAGATTTTGCTAGCACGAAATCTCAAAATCCTTTAGTGGTGGTGTGTCATTCTTGGGAGGATCTCAAGATCGAGGTCTTGTCGTGACGGATCTGGAAATGAAAAATGGAGAGGAGACAATGCTTGTAGCCGTACGAGAAAAACGACAAAGGTAAATTCCATTTATGGTTTTCGCTCCTTGTTTTTTCTCATGATTTATTGGCCTATGTTTTTATAGTTAATACACCGAACGCCCGAGAAAGATCAAGGGTACACCCCTTGATCAGGTATTAATTTCGTTAACTATCATGTTTTATCAATTTTCGATTTTTTTGCGCTTCCTCCGCGCTTCCCAGGCCGATCCGCTTCTGTGAAGTGGTATCAGAGCTGGGTTTAGTGTATAGGCCTAGAATGTAACGTTTATTACGTGTTTCAGCATGTTTATATATTTTTTAATCGGCTTTGGAAGCATGATTTTTGGATTTTAATTACATATCCTCATCTAAGGTTTATGTGTTCAATTTTACTTTTAATTTTGGGCATAAGAAATTTTATTGAAATTTAGAATTTATTAAAATTGATAATTTTCTTGTAGTTTTAGAAATTGCTGAAAAAAAAGTTTCAGAAAAGTCGAGAAAAAAAACTAGCAGCGACAGACGGTGTCGGCGGTTTGGCAGGCTCGCGCGCGCGGGCGAGAGCCCTTCGCGCACGGCTAGCCAGCGCGCCCACAGGGGGGTGCATGGTAGGCGCACGCCTGCTTCTAGCTGGCTGGACCGGCCGACCGTCTGACCGTCTGACCCTATGTTTCTGTTTTTTTCAGAATTTGTCAATTTTTGATTTTTTTGATTTTCTACATATTTTTCTGAAACAGTTAATTTTGGTGAATTTAATTTTTGGTTGAGATTTGGTATTTCCCAAGATTAAATTACTAAAATTAATTTGAATGGGTTTTCAAACAAGAATTGATTTTTTGCATGGGTTGCACTTATGTCCATTATTGAGTTGCATTATTTTACATATAAATTTATGAGATTTGATGTGTAATTAATTTATAATATTGGATGACATTAATTATAATGCTTGGTTTGCATTATATTTTGTGTGCATGTTTATTTTAGAATAAATGTTCAATATTTTGTTAATTGGATTAATATGGATGATCACGAAGCCCATTGAACCCTCTGTATGGTTTATTTTTTTGGGTTGGGGTCTGCGTGCCTCTTATTTCCTTTTTCTCTTCGTTTTTAGCCTAATTTGTTTAAGACTTGTTTTCTCTCTATTAATGTAATCCCCCCAACTGATGATTGGGGTTTCTTTTTAAGTTGTAATGAGAGTAGAATAGGTGGAGAGGTTTTACCTTTATTTTATTTTTAATAAATGTAAAGAGCAAGCCCAGACGATGGAAGCACATGGAGGAGGCCATGGGTTAGCCCACGGAGATCCATGGATAAGAGGCCCGAAGGACGGAGCCACGAAGGAAAAGAAGAAATAAAGAGAGATTGGAAGGCTCATAATATGTTAATGGGTTAAATATCTTGTAATAATGTAGGCCTACCCTTAGACTGACCATAGATCCACAGCGGGCTTAGTGGGTCGCATAGGTTTTAGGCTTGTGATCATTTAATAGGGGCGTGCTAGGCTTTTATTTTGCATGCGATGCGTTTTATTTAAATGCGTTATATTTATTGGATATATTTTTCATGCAAGATATAAATATATAATGAGGTCTCAGTCAATTATTAAAATGAACTCTCACTTGGTTGGACCAAGTTAATAATATTAGACCCTTAAAAATGGAAATAAACACAATGGCTTGTTATTCCATACATTCCATCAACAATAATGTAGTGAGGAAGTCAATTTCACCCATACATGGTCCCATGAGTCGTGGCACGTGTGGACTGAAATGAAGCTGCACTGTTACTATGAACGAAGTGAATACACACCTATTTTCCTATCTCATGAGTCATGGGGGGCGATAGTGTGTGCTATGATTCGATTGATGGATTAGGACTAATGCGGAGTGATGTAATTTCCATGCCTTCTATCCACAGTAATGTAGTGAGGAAGCTGATTTTAGCCACACGTGGTCTCACGAGTTGTGACACATTTAGACTGAAATAAAGAGGCACTATTATTGTGAACGAAAAGAATACGCTTCTATTTCCCTGTCTCACGAGTCGTGGGGGGTGATAGTTTGAGGTATGATTCGGTTGATGGTTTAGTCTAACACCAAGTAACATGATTTGCTTGGAGTCCTCGGAATCATGTGAAAAGGTGAGGCAAAAGATCTTGGGGATCTCGTAGGACGAGAATGGTATTGGATACCTCCCATAAGGCTATTTCCATGTGAATCGTAAAAGCGGGGCATGGAGAATTTCGCTTGTGGACCTCAAGCCCACTAGGAAAATGGTTTTCCCGAAAACCCATTTGAGAGTAATGGGCTTTCGTAGAAATAGTGGGAGGGTTAGTGACTGAAGTCCAAGTCCTTACTATAACCTAATATTATAATAATCTGCTTATTTTTCTATTTATTGTAAATCTCTAAGAATCCACTTAACTATACTTGAGGCTAATATTTAATGGAACAATCTTTTTGGATTGACTGAGAAATCTGAGGATGGTCCTCGATTTCAAGAATCAGACTTACGTTCTGGATAAGTCTCTACCTCGGACTTTGCCGGAAGGGGTTCCTGCCTGGAGAATGTTTGACGTTCGAAAAGTTTACTCAGTGGCATGAGAACAACTAGAAAGTACACAATATCGTACTGGGCTCAATGATTAACGAGATCCAGAAACAGTACGAAAGGTGTGAGGACGTTTTGTCGATAATGCACCGCATGAAGAGAACTTTATGCGGCACCGGAATGGCATATTAGATATGCCGTGACGAAGGCATTCTTCGGCATGATAATGATTAAGGGATTGTTCGTACATGAGCATTGAGTGATGATGCTTTCCTTAGTGGAGAAGCTCAAACACCTCCAGGCTTATTTGAAGGAGGAAGAAACGTACGTTGACTTGATTCTATAATCACTATCTCTCTTGCTTGATCAATTTACTATCAACTATAACATGAATGAGCTTGAGGAAAGCCTTCATAAGTTGATTAATATATTGGTCAAGTACGAGGCAACGATTAAAAAATCTGCGCCGACGGTACTAGTGGGAGAGGCTTCAGCCTCTAAAGCGAAGGGCAAGGTTGCCGAGCGCGAGAAGAGGAAGAAGGGAGAGATGTTTTCTAATACTGCTAGCACTTCAAGTGTTCCTGTTACACCGTTAGGCGGGGTAAAGGAAAGAGGAAGAGGGTTCGTCAATCAAGGATTCTGAATGATGTTTGCATTTATTGCCGAGAGAAGGGCTATTGGAAGAGGGAGTGTCCTAAGCTCATCTCCAATGAAGGTATAAATCTTTAATTGTGTATTAACATAATCACCATTCTACTCTTGGTATTGGATATCAACGAATTCATAATTTGCAAATGGTTTGCACATGGCGATGAGGAGTAGAAAAGCCGAAACAAAATGTTCCAAGGCTTAGCGATAGCGGGGTTGTTGCTATAAAAGACTAGGGGTTTAGTTAGGCTCAATGGTGATCATGTTAGGATAGTATCTATGTGACCTAGCATGATCGAAATAATGTTTTCAATCATTGTTGGACAATTTTGATTACATATTTTGATCAAAAAGTCTTTTATTTGACATTGAATGGATTCATGTTTGCTTGGTGAAACATATACTATTTCATGATTGGATTATGAATACCCAAATAAAGAATAATATGATAATCAAAGAGCCCAAGCTTACAGTCTGGTAGGTCAATCTATTCTAGTTGAGGAAGAGATAGATTTATGGATTCAAAGAGCAATAGAAATAGGCGATTTGGATCTATAAGCTTTCGAAACCTTACTGAGAAGGAGAAAGACCGCAAAAGCTCTGTTGTGGGACAAAATGAGTTTAGCAGTTACATATTGGATCGGATCCAGTGTGATATCTGTGAGTTACTAAAATACACAAGATCGGTGTGAGGGTTCACCAGTCTAATTTTATTTGATGAGGTTCAAAGAAATAGACTCGGAATGGTGAACCAACATGATCACCTTTCCATTGAATCGAGAGGGTGTGTATTTATTGGGAGTTTTTTTTATGAGAATGTGATTCTCACTTGGTGAAGTTCTTCGAGAAAGGACCACAGTTGACCGATCTCTGATAAGAAAGAAATCGAACTAAGTTGGACTTTGTTTGATTGGTGTTTCACTGAAACAAATTGTCCCTTATTATATGATGAAACTCTTGTCCCATAAAGTACTTGAGTTAATAAGATGGTCCTATACACGTCAAGAAAATAGGGGGAGTAAGTTTTCATATAACTTCTCAAATGCATCATTCGTAATCAACTACATCTCTAACTGACCATATTCCGGTTCTTATTTGTCTATGGGAATTGGATTTTAATCCAAAAGGACATAAGGAGGAGCGATGTTGGACATCGTTTGGAATCAATGGCCTGGAGCCTAAGGATTAACTAAGAAGTTCAAACTAGGTCTGAGACTTCGTAAAACTAGAATATTCGTTTTTATTAAAGATCAAACTAAGTATGATTTGAAAATAAGCCCAATATTAGTGGGAGTTGGTGTGAGTTCCAATGTGTTTAGTGTATAAACGTCTTTCCCATTTGGAATGAGGTTAAGATATTTGCGAAACACTAAGACACATATAAAGTTGTTCACAAAATTCTCCATAAAAGGAATTAGATTCCTACATTAGGGTCGATCTATTCAGAACTCAGTCATGGTTGACTGATGAGAAAGCTCAGATGTCTTGGACATTCCCTACGTCTATGCCAAAGACAGCACGAAAGTGTTAGTTTGGTGTGTTGGACCTGATATTGTGTATGCTTAGGCATGAGACAACATATATTGGAAATACACCAATTGGCAATAGACAGTTGTCAAGAACAGTTTTTAATACCTAAATAAGAATTAAAGAAGTGTGTCTGACACACGATTTGTGGAGAGTTAATTCTGGAAGCCTAAAGTGATACTAGCTTCCAGACTCATTTGAATAATGGATAAGTACTCAGAGTCTAATCACATTCGGACTTGATGGTAGGCATGGTAGCTTGGAGGGATTTCAAGCAGACGCCCCATCTTAAAAGTTGAATGTGGGGCGACTTTAACAAGTCAGTCTAGGAAAGTGGTTTGGATCAACAAACAACATCCATTAGATGGATGTGGTGCCTAGCACAACCGAGCCAGTTGTAGCCTTAGAGGCGAACGACAAGGTTAGGGCAAGAGCCTTATGGGCCCGAGATCTCATCACAAGATCCGCAAAAACTTCTTAGATAACAATCATCTGTAGGCAGTGATGGTGAAAAGAAATACATGGCTGGACTTTATAGATCCAGCAGAGTATAAAGTAGACCCACGAAACCGACTTGGTATCGTAGATTGCTCATGCTTAGAAGGTTCTGAGCGACATGGGTAATTGGCTTAATGGTCAACTGGGAGATTGTTAGAATGGGTGACCAAAAGCCAATTAGATTGGTTGTTTTCCATTCGACAATCTTTATCAAATAATATTAAATTGATGAATGCGGTAAGAATTCATCAAGATGGCAATATGTTTCAATAAGCTTACCTCTGATATTGGTTGGGGTTTCAATGTCAACGAAATGCCCACGGATCGAAAGGTTAATCCGTGGAGTTGGGCTGTGCATAAGTTTGGCAGATATGAAACCAACTCCTTAACGGTCGGTCTGGAACGTTCCAAGTCGAGGACCTTGAGATTGGGTATCGAGGATCCTATGGAGACTTGCACTAAGTACTGCAGCCGTGTTTCATCGGCAGGAGACGTAGGTCGTCCATGCAGTTTTAGTGGGTTGGTTGGCTAGGTAGTCAACTGACTGAAGTGACTCGCGAGAATCATCATATGGAAACCTCTTAAGGCTTGGTCGGTATGACCAGGATTCCCGGTTTCTATAGTACGAGAGTTAGTTCTTTGACTTGAGGAATCATGGCAGTTACGTGCATATGAAAATTGTATCTTGGATATGGCAAGCGGTGGCTGTGTCATGAGGCATGATCGTCATAAGCCTTATCCAGTGCAGTCGGAGTATGTAGCGAGAACGGTGGATTCCAAGAGAGGATCTGTCCCCTGTCATTATATGACAGAGAATTCTCCCATGCACCTTGAGATGGTTTAGACTTTAAAAGTCTTTGGCCAAAGCGATTGATCGATCAGGAATATGTTTCCCAGATCAGATCAATAGAGTAAACGCATCTCGAGTGTTCAACATAGTTGCCTAGTCAAGGATTGAAACCGATACCCAATTCCATGCCCTAGACTAACTCTAGGAGACGGTTGACAGTAGGACCGTACTCGTATGGATTCGGAGCCCAAATGTTTCACCCAACATTCACATAGTCTCTAGTGCCATGGACTGTTGTTAGACGGTCACCCATGGTAATGGGCTATTTCCGGTTATGGGATAATCGAAAATAATTAATTAAATTAGATTTAATTAATTTTGTTGTCACACATGCCCAAGTCTAGCTCAGAGTGAACCTAAAGAGTCACACCCTACCACTATAGTAGGATATAATTAATTTGGAATTATTCTAGAAGAGTCGGATTAAATTTAATTGGATTAAATTAATCTTTTAGAGAATAAATGATTGGATCATTTATGTAGACCAATCCATTGGATGGATGATTTAAAATTTAATTAATTGGATTAATTAGAATTTCAACTTAGCTAGTAAAATTAATTGGATTAATTTTATTGGGCTTGGTCCAATTTATAAATTGGATTTGTAAATTAAAAGAGAGAGCATGGGCTTGGATCTTTTAATTAGATTAAAAGATAAGGAGTTTAATGTTGGGCTTACGATTAAATTAGATTTAATAAAGTCTATGAGAAATCCTATCGAGCTATAAAAGAAGTAGATTGCTGTTAGGACAAGAAGTTATTTTAAAAAGCTAAGGGGTGGCTAGGGTTAGGATGGGTTGTTTTGGAGCCTAACTAGGTTGGGACTCCTAGTATGTGTATGACTAGGCCATATATATATACCTTCATTAACCCTAGCCACACACACAATACATACTAGCCTCTCAAAACCTCACAAATTCGCGCCTCTCTCTCTCACATGTTCCCATATCAGTGTCTAGATTTTTAATTCTTATATGTTCAATTAAAGAGGACGAGTCCAACGAAAAAGCGAGGTGATCAATAGAGGAGGTGGTTGGGAGGATCTCAAGATCGAGGTCTCGTTGTGGACGGATCCGAAAATGAAAAATGGAGAGGCGACAACGCTTGTAGCCGTACGAGAGAAACGGCAAAGGTAAAATTCCATTATGTTTTCTCTCGTGATTTGTGGCCTATGTTTTTATAGTTAATACACCAAACGTCCGGGAAAGATCAAGGGTACACCTCTTGATCGGGTATTAATTTCGTTAGTTATTGCATGTTTTATTGATTTTTTATTTTTTTGCGCTTCGGCCACGCTTCCCGGGCCGATCGCTTCCGTCAATGTGGCTTGAAACGTATATTGATATTGTCTCAAGACTTAAGTTACGATACAAAATTTGTACTTATAATGATCAAACTTTTTGAGCAACCATATTTATATTTTGAGTTGTTGAGATTTCTTTACATCACACAATGGAAGCTAGGTTTATATATCCGAATGCATATGAAGATTAGAAATTCATTTGCTATTATAATTTACTAATTTCAAGTACTGAAGTCATCTGTATCTCATCTTACGACTTTTTATTCTCAAATTTAATTATTTTTTTGATAATTTTTTATTTGTTCTTTAATCTACATATAACACTTTGTAGAAAACTTATGCAATCACTTTATTTATGTGTAGCCCCTCATGCACTAAGAAAAGAAACAAGATTAGATATTAGTGTGCAATCACGTGCAATTTTTGCTATTTCGCACATTTACGTTTCCTTATCACAAAATGTGATATTATAATTTATAAAATAAATTCATCTATTCTACTAACATACATATGTATGGCAGGTTAAAGCAGGGGAAAGGGACTTGTTGGACGTAAGAGTAAAAATGAGGTCCTTGAGCATTCTATTACCAAACGATAAGTAGCAGTTGCATTCTTCAATCCAAATGGCATTACGTCATAACAATTTATACCATTCTCAGTAATAAAAGAGGTCTTCTCTCTATCCTCCTCAGCCATAAAGATTTGGTGATATCCTTGGTACGCATTCATCAAGCTGAATAGTGCGAATCCTGGTGGAATCTACTAGCAACTCAATCTGCGGTAGCGAATATGGCTCCATAGGGCATGCCTTGTTCAGATCTGTGAAGTCCATGCACATTCGCCATTTTTCTACTGCCTTTGGTATCACCACCACATTAGAAAACTATTGAGTGTATTTCACTCCCGCTACATATCCTGCCTTCAATAACTTCTTCACCTCCTTTTCAATTATTCTATTGCGCTCCATCCCGAATGACCTCTTCTTTTGTTTTACGGGCTTGGCTTGAGTGTCCACGTTCAATCTATATAAGCACGATCACCTCAGGATCTGCTTTCTTGAAATCGGAAGGACTCCAAGCAAACATATCGGTGTTCTTTCTAACGAATTCTATTGTAAGAGTTTCCATATACGAGTTCAAATACGAACTGATCCTCATCGTTTTACCTGTTGCCCTACGACCAACTCTATCTCCTTGTATTCTCTGTTGGCTCTATTCATTCCATCCTCATCCTCTTATTTTCTTTTGAGTTCTGCTGCCCTGAATTAGCTTGTTTCTAAAGGTCGTTTTTCCCCTCAATACTCTTTTTTATTGACAAATTGTAGCACCTCATCACCTCTTTCTAATCACACTTTACCTCTCCTTTTCCATGCGCTGTAGGAAATTTCATTTTCAAATGAAAAGTCAACAAAACGCCTTGAACACGTTTAAACCCGATCGTACAAGAATCACATTATATGCAATAGGGGTATCTACCACCAAGAAACTTCACCATCATCGTTTTCCTTTTGGGTTTCATTCCTATTAAAATTGGTAAATTAATAGTCCGTAAAGGTATTACCTTGCTACGTCTAAATCCTATCAACAGGGTGCTCACATGTCCCAAGCTAGCTGCCCTTATCTCCATTTTCCTCACCACATCCATGAATAAGATATCTACAGAACTTCCATGATTAATTAGAACCTTATTTACCACCAAGTTCGCTATACCCATTCTAATCACCATGGGATCGTTCTGTGATCCCACATTTGCATTCATGTCTTTATCCGAAAGTGATATCTGAAGGAAGTGGATTGGCCCGGGAAACGCGGTAGAAGCGTGAAAAATTGAAAAACAATTAAATATGCGAATGTAAAGCAATAAATAAATCTTAATCAAGGTGTGTATCCTTGATCTTTCCCGGACGTTTGGTGTATAAAATAAAGCATAGGCCATAGAATTAATACAAGAAAAAACAAGATGCGAAAACATAAATAGAAATTTATCATTCTCGTTGTTCTCGTACGGCTACAAGCGTTGTCTCATCTCCATTTTTGTTTTCGGATCCATCGACGATGGGATCTCGATCTGGAGACCACCCTCCCAAGAATGACATGCTATTACTAAAGGATGTGGACATTTCATGCTAGCAAAATCTCCACAGAAGGATGGAGATCAATATAATCGCTATGAATTAACGTGTTTTGATCTCTCTTTCATTTTCTTTAATCTCTAAGACCAAGAGACAAAACTTAAGGACGGAGAATGTTAGAGAGAGAGAGAGGCACGAAATTTTCAGAGATTTTTTAGGCTAGTATGTGTTGTGTGTGTGGCTAGGGTTTACTGAAGGTATATATATGACCTAGTCATACACATATAAGGAGTCCTAACTTAGTTACGCTCCAAAACAACCATTCTAACCCTAGCCACCCTCATGCGTGAAATTGACCTTCAAAATGAGCCAAAGAACCTTCCATAATTGTCCTTCTTGACGTAGCCAAGGTCCAACCAAGGCCTTAGGGTTGTATTTAATGAACCGGACTCGATAGGATCAAGTCCACGTCTCATGGACTTATATTAAATCTAATTTAATCATAACCCCAATATTAAACTCCTTATATTTTAATCCAATTAAAAGATCCAAGCCCATGCTCTCTTTTCAATTTATAAATCCAATTTATAAATTGAACCAAGCCCAATAAATTAATCCAATTAATTTTAACAGTTAACTAGAAATTCTAATTAATCTAATTAATTAATTTCAAGTCATCCATCAAATGAATTGGTCTAAATAAATGATCTAATCATTTATTCTCTCCACAGATTAATTTAATCAAATTGAATTAATCCGACTCTTCTAGAATTAATTCCAAATTAATTCCATCCCATTATAGTGGTAGGGTGTGACTTTTTAGGTTCACCCTCAGCTGGACTTAGGTATATGTGAACAACACAATTAGTTAAATCTAATTTAATTAATTATTTTCAATTGTCCCATAATCGAAAATGGTCCCTTACCATGGGTGGCCGTCTAGCAATAGTCCATGGCACTAGAGACAAAAAACATTTAGGCTCTGAGTCCATACAAGTACAGTCCTACTGTCAATCATCTCTTGGCCTTAGTCTAGGGCATGGAATTTGGTGTCGGTTTCAATCCTAAATTAGGCAACTATGCTTAACACTCGAGATACGTTTACTTTACTGATCCGATCTAGGAAACCTATCCCTGATCGATCAATCGCTTTGGCATAAGACTTTTAGAGTTTAGACCATCTCAAGGTACATGGGAGAAGTCTTTGTCATAGAGTGACAGGGGACAGATCCTCTCTTTGAATCCACCGTCCTCGCTACATACTCCGAGTGTATTGGATAAGGCATATGATGACCATGCCTCACGACACAGCCACTGCTCGCCATATCCAAGATACAATCTTCATATGCACGTGACTGCCATGATTCCTCAAGTCAGAGGACTAATTGTCATACTATCGAAACTGAAAATCCCAGTCATACCGACCAAGCCTTAAGAGACTTCCATATGACGATTCCCCCGAGTCACTTCAGTTAGTTGACTACCTTGCTAACTAACCCAATAAAATTGCACAGGCGACCTACGTCTCCTGCCAAAAAAACACGGCTGCAGTACTTAGTGCAAGTCTCCATATGACCCTTGATGCTGAGTCTCGAGGTCCTCGACTTGGAACGTTTCAGACCGACCCTCAGGAGTTGATTTCATAGCTACAAAACCTATGCGCAGCCCAACTCTACAGGTTTAATCTTTCGGTTCATAGGCATTTCATTGTGACATTGAAACTCCGTTCAATATTAGTGGTAAGCACAACGAAACGCATTGCCATTTTGATGAATTCTTCCGTATTCATCAATCCAATATTATTTGATAAAGACTGTCGAATGGAATTGAAAAACTTAAAGTAGTTATGAAGTTAAAATTGATACTCAAAAACGAAAAATTAATTATGTATACCTTTATTGTCAGTCCAATCATTGTAGGTTGTTGTTGAAATTCGAAAATATTATTAAATACGGAATTACTAAGATTTGGTTTCAAAGGTTGGATATTTTTGAAAAATATATGGATAGGTGTGTCTGAATTTGAAAAATATAATTAATGGTTTGATATACAAAGATAGTTATAAATTAATGTCACTTACCTAATTCATAATTTAGTGATTATTACACTTTGAGCATTGGATTTCATTCATGAACTGGAGTCCACTAATTTATGTTCGAAACTAATTTGGAATTATATTAATGCTATATAATTGATACTTAAAAAGCTAAAAAATAATAAAGATTCCTCTGCTACAATTTTTTATTGAACCACACAAGAAAAAAGTGGACTAATACATTTTTAGTTGCATACGCTAGTTGTATTTTGTAATCTTAAAAATCCTCCTTTCATTTCAAAACACTCACTTATTAATTTTATTTTATTGGACAAAGTTAGTTTTGATCTTTTTACATTATGAATTAATATATATGTGTTGATATTCAACTATGGAAATGATTAGTTATTTCTACCAATATTCATTCATTTGTTGTAAAACTCTTTTACAAAATTTAATTTTTAAAATTTATTAATTTTGAATCTTTTTGTTTGCTACATCCAATTTAAATGTTGAAAGCAATCAGTACAAAAAAAAAAAAAAAAAAAGGGTTTTGTAGCGATGGAATTTTTAGAGGGCTTGACACAAGTTTCTATGATTTTGCCAACATAAAACCTCTATTCCGAAAATTAGGCATCGTAAATAATTTCCGATGGTTTCTCAATTGAAAAAAAAAAAAAAAACCATCGCAATTTGCATCCCACAAAAGAATAACAAAGTTATCAAATTTTGGTGAATTTGGGATGGAATATTTTCCAACCAAATTTTTATTTTTTTTTATATATAGATGTTCCAATGGTTTGTTTCTAGCAAATTGTGCCGAAATTTATCATAATATTTTTGGCATCTACCATCTAAGAGTTTTTTAATTTATTCAAAAATTTTTATTTCTATCATTAAGATTCCATAATAAATAATTATTTTTGGTTAAATATAAAATAATAAAATTATTTTTAAAAAATAAAATTAATAGTAATCAATTAAAAACAAAACTAAAAGTTACAAATCTAACTTAAAATAGAAATACAAAAATAAAATAAAATCCTAATCTAATGGTTCCACGTTTTATCATCGCTGGTGAATCTCAACATATGGCCAGAGGTGGCTCTTAGGTACACTCCTTTGTCAGCTTATGCAACGTCTCTAGAAAAGAAAGAAAATTTGGTTAGGATTATTAAAATTTATAAATTAAAAACAACGACTTCTCCATGTTGGATCGATGGGGGAACAAAATTAAGGATTTTCCGCGAGGAGTTCTGAGAACTATCAGCATAATAATCAGTCGAATGCATAGATGTTGTAGTATGTAACGGAACGTTACCGATGAAAATTTCAGTTGACTTTAGCTTGCCCGATTCTGCTTAGAAACCGGGGCTTGGGGATACGATGGAGGAGACGTTGCCTGGGAGTTCGTTGCGTGACAATCGGCGACTGTGTCGGTTGGGATAGCTCCACGCTCGCCTCAACCGTCGGCGGAGTGCAAAGGCTACGCATAGCGGCAACTGGAGATCATTCAACATTCGAGAACATTGGATTAGGGTTTTCCAAAAGCCTAAGCTGCGTGGCTGGCATATCAATGGTGGGCGCCGCTGAAGGAAGCGGATAGGACTGGGCAGCGCGGCGGATGGGCGAAAACTCAAAAAATGATAAATCATGCGATATATAATAGAAATTAATCCCGTCCAAGGGGTATACCCTTGATATTTCCTGGACATTCGGTGTATTAAAATAAATTCAAAGGCCAAGAATACACGAGAAAAGACAAGGAGCGAAAATCATAAATAGCATTTACCTTTCGTCGTTTTCTCAAGCATTGTCTCCTCTCCATTTTCCTTTCTGGATCCGTCTATGGTGAGATCTCGATCTTGAGACCTTTCCAAGAATGTCACACCACCACTAAAGGATGTGGAGATTTTGTGCTAGCAAAATCTCCATAGAAGAGATGATGATCAAAAAATCGCTATGAATTAACGTGTTTTGATCTCTCTTTTGTTTTTCTTTGATCTCTAAGACCAAACAAAAGAACTTGAAGATGGAGAACAGGAGAGAGAGAGAAACAAAATTTTGAGGGATTAGAGAGGCTAGTTTGTATTGTTTGTGTGGCTAGGGTTTAATGAACATATATAATTGACCTAGTGATACACATACAATGAGTGCTAAACTAGTTAAGCTCGAAAACAAGCCTCCTAAACCTAGCCACCCCTCATGCACGAAATTTGAAGCTCCAAATCAGCCAACACCCTCCAAATGTTTCCTCTTTAACTTAGCCAAGGTCCAACCAAGGCCTTGGGCTTGTATTTAATGGAACGAATTTTAGAAAATTAAGTCCACGTCTCATGGACATAAATTAAGTCTAATTTAATCATAACCCCCAGCATCAAACTCCTTATCTTTTAATTCAATTAAAAGATCTAAGCCCATGTTGTCTCTTTCAATTTATAAATCCAATTTATAAGTTGGACCAAGCCCAATAAAATTAATCCAATTAATTTGAATAGCTAACTTGAAATTCTAACTAATCCAATTAATTAAATTTCAAGTCATCTATCCAATTTATTCTCACCAAAGATTAATTTATTCCAATTAAATTAATCCGACTCTTCTACAATTAATTCCATCACATTATAGTGGTAGTCTCTGACTCTTTAGGTTCACCCTCAGTTAGACTTGGGCGTGTGTGACCAATATAATTAATTAAATCTAATTTAATTAATTATTTTCGATTATCCCATATCCAGAAATGGCCCCTTACCATAGGTGGCCATCTAGTAACAGTCCATGGCATTAGAGACCAGGTGAATGCTGGCGTCAACAGTCTTAGCCATGGCAATCCATACATATGGTCCTACTATCAACTGTCTCCTAGCCTTAGCCTAGGGTATGGAATTTGGTGTCAGTTCCCATCCTTGACTAGGCAACTATGGTTAACACTCGAGATGCTTTTACCGTGCTGATCCGATCTAAGAAACCTATCCCTGATCGATCAATCGCTTTGCCAAAGACTTTTAGAGTCTAAACAATCTCAAAGTTCATAAGAAAAGTCTCTGTCATATACTGACAGGGGACAAATCCCCTCTTTGAATGCACCGTCCTCGCTACATACTCCGAGTACTAGATAAGGCTTATCATGACCATGCCTCATGACAAAACCACCCCTCCTTATATCCAAGATAAAGTCTTCGTATGTACATAACTGTCATGATTCCTCAAGTAAGAGGATTATTTCTCGTACTATCGGTATTGAGAATCCAGTCATACTGCCCAAGCCTTAAGAGGCTACTATATGACGATTGCCGTGTGTCACTTCAGTTAGTTGACTATCTTACCAACTAACCTACTGAAACTGCAGAGACGACCTACGTCTCCTGCCGATGAAACACAACTGCAGTTCTTTGTGCAAGTCTCCATAGGACCCCCGATGCCTAGTCTTGAGGTCCTCGACTTCGAACATTCCAAACCGACCTTTAGGTGTTGGTTTCATAGCTGTCAAACCTTTGCGTAGCCCAACTCCATGGGTTTAACCTTTCCGTCTATGGGCATTTCATTGTGATATTGAAACTCCGTTGAATATCAGTGGTAAGCACGACAAAATACGTTGTTATTATGAGGAATTCTTACCGTATTCATCAATATAATATTATTTGAGAAACATTGTCGAATGGAAAACAACCAATCCAATTGGCTTTTGATCACCCATTCCAACAGCCGCAAGGACTGGCGGCGCAATTGCCTCATGCGAGGCCACATGCGCTAGAGGCGGTAGTCGTGGGATTCATAAGGCTGGCCTCATCGGATCGCATGTGACCAAATTTAGTAGTCCATCGAGATTTCAAATCCGCTAGTGCTGACATAGAAGAATCAACCCCAACGTCGATTATGCAGTTAGCAAAGGCGAGGAATTGATTGAAGTTGAATTCCTTGCACAGCCGTTCACAAACGGTTTCCGACATTGGATTCCCCCGTTGGTGTCCTCATCTCCGCCGTCAGTATCTTGCGAGTTAGTAGCCAATTGATCGTCATCCTCCCCCGCTTCATGAGCATCGTCCACCGTAGAAGATGACTCATGGTCATAGGTTTCTATGTGTATATTAGGTGTGTGTGTGAGAGAACAAAGAGTATTAGGAGTCAAAATATCTACTCTTCTACTTGAATTTTTGCGATATTTTCTACAAATCTTGAGAAATTGTAGGTATTCTTTGAAACTTTTGTGAACTTTAGTGAATTTTGCGAATATTTTAGTGCAATTTCTGGATAATTACTGGTTTATTTTACTAAATAGTTGCAATTCATAGTATATTTTATTGAACTTTTATGATTTTCTTAATGTTTGTTTGTGAAATGTTTATTCCTATTAAGTAATATAATAAAGGGTAAAATACACTTTGCCCCTTGAACTATTCTTGATATAATGCTTACCCACTTAAACCAACAAATGAAACACTTACGTCCTCTAATTAAATTTTTGGATAATATTTACCTTATATTATATATATAGTTCAAAGAATTTCTTTTTCTAACAATTTCGAATCTTAAGTTTGATTAAAATTTTCTTAATTAGAAAATATCTATTACTTTATAACAAGGCATATATAATTAGTGAATTAAATAGTTTGAATTTTATTATATTTCACAAACTCAAACTTAAGTAATGAATGAGTACAACAAATACACGAAAAAATTTCATGAAATTTTTTTATTGATTTAGTAATAAAATTAAGTTATTAACAAAGATAAAGCACAATTTCCCTCCTAAATTATTCTTGAGTGGTTAAATAATTTTTTGAATATACTTTCTTCAAAACATATGATAAAATATTTATATTTATTATTTTGTTTTTCTAAAAATACTTAACTTTTGGTTAAGCATGTTTATTTGACAATTTTCATTTCTATGTTATTCATTATTGTTTTAAATATCTCCTTAGAAGTCTCTGGGGGTGTTCAGTTCGGTTAACCGAATCGAACTACACCTGAAATCATAGAACGAAACCGAACCGAAAAGCCTCGCTTCGATTTCAGTTGTAAAGGAATTTTTTTAAGTTTAAAAACTGAATTATTTAGAAAAAATACAAATAATTGTTTAGTATTTATTCAGTGTTGTCGAAAAATACCTATACAAAAATCCAACCATAGCCCAAGTACAACCAAACAAAATCAACAAAAATTGAATCAGACATTTCAACAAAATCTTGAAAGCAAAACTTGCTCATCAAATTTCTTCAACAAACTGTAAAATAAATTTACAATGAAGAAAAATCCTATTAATAGAGTCGGAGTGAAGGTGTGCCGATGGAGTCCGAGTGGTGGAGAGACTTTTGCAATTTTTCCTATTCTCAATTTTTGCCGTCTGTGAGAGTCGAAGAGAGAGTTAGAGGAGTGAGTCGGGGTTCTCAAATATTTTAAGTCAATTAAAGGAAGAGGATCGGCCCGGGGAGCGCGGCGGAAGCCCAAAAACAAAAATGATAAATTGTACGATAATTAAATAAATAAATCCTAATCAAGGGGTGTACCCTGGATCTTTTTTGGGCATTCAGTTTTTTAAAATAAAACATAGGCCAAGAAACCATGAGAAAAGGACAAGATGCGAAAAATGAAATAAAAATTTACCATTGTTCTTTTCTTGTACGGCTACAAGTGTGGACTCCTGTCCGTTTTCTTATCCATTTAGTTAGAGGGTTCAAGCGTAGAACCTTTTATTGAACATGATTTCTACAGCCTCAAGAACAGATTCTATATTAATTTTATTTTAAAACATTTATCAAACAATTAAAGTTGAATCTCTTATTGAACCCTAATTTTGGAAAATATCTCTAATATATATTTACAATTTTAAATATTTATTTTTTAAAATTTTGCTAGGAAAGAAAATTAATTAAAAATAAATTAGAGGGACAAAAAGAAAATGATTAAGTACATATCTGAGACTCCATTGAAATTGCTTGCGGTGAACAAGAGATGGTGTCCAGCGAAAGTACATCAACGGAATCTTCAAAACATGAATTTGAATTTTGGTTGGATGTAATCCAGCCAAAATCTTTAGTGCATGTTCTTGAAGAATTTTGGTAGCAAATCATACGAAAATGATGAATTTATAAATCAATTCAGAAATAAGAATTAAAGAAGGGAAAAGAAAGAATTAAAAGCTTGAGGAAGAAAAAAAATGGAGTTGCCTGCATAGAATTCATCTTACATTTATGGAGTTTCCGCCATTTCTCGGCCATTGAACGAATAAGATGTAACCGTCCTAGGGTTCTCTGCGCACAGTACTTTATGGACTTGAACAGTGTTCTGTTGCTGAGGGAGAAAAGGCGTGACCGAACGTGAAGTGTTAGTGGTTGAGTGAGACAGTGTGAGTAAATATTAGGTGTGTATGTGTGAGTGTTTCAAACAACAAAGCTCGAATAAATCGAAAAAAAGCTCTGATACATCTGGAAAACCAAAACCAAGACTAAGAATTTTTTACGAACGAGACAAAGGAATTTTCTAGACCCCTTTCTTGTGTCGAAGAACTAGGAAAACAAATAATGCCCCGTAGAATTATTTCCCCGCATTTGTAGTTGGTCCTATTACCCGCTTACTTTTTATTTATGCTAATATCTATCCCGATTTTATTCTATTTCAAATAGAATCAAATGGATGCACTTTTTGACATTGAAATATGACAATAGTAACATAGTCGTACCAATTCAATCTGCCTACCGTTCTGTCTTTTTTCATAATATTTTCCCCTTAATTTCTTCTTTGTATGGTTTTTCTTCACCTAATATTATTTTAATAATTAGAAAAGAAGCATTTTTTGAAAGAAATATATATATATATATATATATATATATATATATTTTCAAGCTATCTATGAATACAAAATAATAAATTATTTTCTATATCAGATTCCTTTCGAAAAATCAGAGAAAAGGAGATAATATTTATGAAAATTAATTTAGAAAGTTCGTCAATCTGTACATATTTTTGTATTGTAATCAACCATTTATCTTTGAAAAATTCTTTATGTACAACTCCAGGTTTTGAGTAAAATTGGAAAACTTAAAGTAGTGATGAAGTTAAAATTGATACCCAAATGAAAAATTAATTTTGTATACCTTTCTTGTCAGTCCAGTCATTTTGGGTTTTTGTTGAAATTTGAAAATATTATTAACTAAGGAATTACTGAGATTTAGTTTCAAAGGCATGATATTTTGGAAGAAATATATGGATAGGTCTGTCTGAATTTGAAAAATGTAATTAATGGTTTGGTATATAAAGATAGGTATAAATTAATGTCATTTACCTAATTCATAATTTTAGGGATTATTACACTTTGAGCATTGGATTTCATTCATGAACTGGAGTCCACTAATTTAAGTTTGAAATTAATTTTCAATTATATTAAAGTTATATAATAGATACTTAAAAAACCTAAAAAATAACAAAGATTCCTCTGCTACAATTTTTTTATTGAACACACAAAAAAAAGTGGACTACATTTTTAGTTTATGCTAGTTAGAAGGTGTCGCATTTTAAAGGGGCTGAATTTGTAATTTAAAAAATCCCTCGAATGAAATTTTCATTTAAAAAGACTCACTTATTAACTTTTATTTTATTGGACAAAGTTTTTTTTTATCTTTTTAGATTACGAATATATATGTATTGATATTCAATTATGGAAATGATTAGTTATTTCTAACAATACTCATTCATTTGTTTTAAAACTCTTTTACAAATTTAATGTTTTGAACTTTATTAATTTTCAATCTGTTTGTTTGCTACATCCAATTTAAATGTTGAAAGCAATAAGTGCAAACAAAAAACAAAAAGGTTTTGTAGCGATGGAATTTTAGAGGGCTTGACATGAGTTTCAATGATTTTGCCAACATAAAAGCTTTATTCTAAAAATTAGACGTCGTAAATAATTTTCGATGGTTTCTCAATAGAAAACAAAAAAACCACCGCAATATGCATCCGACGAAAGAATAATAAAATTATAAAACTTTGGTCAATTTGAGATGGAATATTTTCCAACCAATTTTTTTTTTTTTTTTTGTTTTGGTATATAAATGTTCGAAGGGTTTTGTTTCTAGCAAATTGTGATGAAATTTGTCGTATTTTTGGCATCTCACCATCTAAGAGTTTTTTAATTTTTTCAAAATTATTTTGATTTCAATGATTAAGATTCCATAATAAATAATTATTTTTAGTTAAATATAAAAATAATAAAATTTTTTTTAAAATTAAAATTGATAGTAATCAAATAAAACAAAACTAAAAGTTACAAATTTAACTTAAAATAGTAATACAAAAATAAAATAAAATCCTAATCTAATGGTTCCACGTTTTGATCATCGCTGGTGAATCTCAGCATTCGGCCAAAGATGGCTCTAAGGTGCGCTCCTTTGTCAGCTTATGCAATGTCTCCAAAAAAGAAAGAAAATTTGGTTAGGATTTTTAAAATTTATAAATTAAAAACAATGACTTCTCCATTTTGGACCGATGGGGGAACAAAATGAAGGGTTTTCAACTAGGAGTTATGAGAACTATCAGCATAATAATCATTCGAATGCATAGATGTTGTAGCATGTAACGGAACGTTACAGATGAAAATTCCACTCCACTTCGGCTTGCTCGACTCTACTTAGAAACTAGGGCCTAGGGATACGATGGAGGGAACGTTGCCTCGAAGTTCGTTGCGTGACAATCGACGACTACGTGGGTTGGGATAGCTCCGCGCTCGCCTCAACTGTCGGTGGAGTGCAAAGGCATAGCGGCAACTGGAGAGCACTCAACATCTGGAACATTGGATTAGGGTTTTTCGAAACCCAAAGCTGTGTGGCTAGCATATCGATGGTGGGCGCCGTTGAAGGAAGCGGATCGGACCGGGAAGCATGATGAAAGCACGAAAAATTGGAAAACGATAAATAATGCGATATATAATAAAAACTAATCATGATCAAGGGGTATACCATTGATCTTTCCTGGGCGTTTGGTGTATTAAAAAAAATTCAAAGGCCAAGAATACAGGAGAAATGACAAGGATGAAAAACCATAAACAACGTTTACCTTCGTCGTTCTCTCGTACAGCCACAAGCGTTGTCTCCTCTCTATTTTTATTTCTGGATCCATCCATGGTGAGATCTCGATCTTGAGACCCTCCCAAAAATGACACACCACCACTAAAGGATGTGAAAATTTTGTGCTAGCAAAATCTCCATAGAAGAGATGAAGATCAAAACAATCGTTATGAAATAACGTGTTTTGATCTCTTTTTCATTTTTCTTTGATCTCTAAGACAAAAGAAAAACTTGAAGATGGAGAACATATGGGAGAGAGAGAGTAACGAAATTTTGAGGGTTTGGAGAGGCTAGTATGTGTTGTTTGTGTGGCTAGGGTTTAGTGAAGGTATATATATGACCTAGTCATACACATACAAGGTGTCCTAAACTAGTTACACTCCACAACAAGCCTCATAACCCTAGCCACCCCTCATGCACGAAATTTGAGGCTCCAAATCAGCCAACACCCTCCAAACTTTTCCTCTTTAACTTAGCCCAGGTCCAACCAAGGCCTTGGCTTGTATTTAATGGACCGGACTTGATAAAATCAAGTCCACAGCTAATTGACTTAAATTAAGTCTAATTTAATCATAACCCCATGTTCTAATTAAAAGATCCAAGCCCACATTCTCTCTTTTTCAATTTATAAAATCCAATTTATAAGTTGGACCAAGCTCAATAAAATTAATCTAATTAATTTTAATAGCTAAGTTGAAACTCTAATTAATCCAATTAATTAAATTTCAAGATATCCATCCAATTGATTGGTCTAAATAAATGATCCAATCATTTATTCTCTCCAACGATTAATTTATTCCAATTAAATTAATATGACTCCTCTACAATTAATTCCATCACATTATAGTGGTGGGCGTGAAAGACCAACACAATTAATTAAATCTAATTTAATTAATTATTTATGATTATCCCAAATCCAAAAATGGCCCGTTACCATGGTTTAGCCGTCTGAAAACAGTCCATGGCACTAGAGACTAGGTGAATGTTAGCGTGAACATTTAGGCTCCGAATCCATATGTACGGTCCTACTATCAACCGTCTTCTAGCCTTAGTTTTGGGTATGGAATTAGGTGTCGGTTCCCATCCTTGACTAGGAAACTATGCTTAACACTCGAGAAACTTATCCCTGATCAATCAATCACTTTGGCCAAACACTTTTAAAGTCTAAACCATCTCAAAGTGTATAAGAGAACTCTCTGTCATATACTAACAGGGGACATATCCTCTTTTGGAATCCACCGTCCTCGCTACATACTCCGAGTGTACTGGATACGGCTTATGATGACCATGTCTCATGACAAAACCACCCCACACCATATCCACGATAAAGTCTTTGTATGCACATAACTATCATGATTCCTCAAGGCAGAGGATTATTTCTCGTACTATCGGAATCGAGAATCCCAGTCATACTGCCCAAGCCTTAAGAGGCTTCCATATGATGATTCCCGTGAGTCACTTCAGTTAGTTGACAACCTTGCCAACTAACCTACTAAAACTGCACAGACGACCTACGTCTCCTGCCGATGAAACACGACTGCGATTTTTAGTGCAAATCTCCATAGGACCCTTGATGCCCAGTCTCGAGGTCATCGATTTGGAATGTTTTAAACCGACCTTTAGGTGTTGGTTTCATAGTTGCCAAACCTATGTGTAGCCCAACTCTATGGGTTTAACCTTTTGGTCCATGGGCATTTCGTTGTGATATTGAAACCCCATTGAATATCAGTGGTAAGCACAACGAAACACATTGTCATCATGATGAATTCTAACCGCTTTTTCTTCAATTTAATATTGTTTAAGAAACATTGTCAAATGAAAAACAACCATATGCGCTGGAGGCGGTAGTCGTGGGATCCGTAAGGCTGGCCTCATCGGTGCATGGAGAGGACGAAAAGGAGTAGGAAATCATGAGGAAATTGGCCACAACTCCGTCGATGTCAAATGCGCCGGCATCACGTTCACCATGTGACCAAATTTAGCAGTCCATCGAGATTTCAAATCCACTAGTGCAGACATAGAAGAATCATCACCAACGTCGATTACACGGTTGGCAAAGGCGAGGAATTCATTGATGTTGAATTCCTTGCACAACCATTCACAAACGGTTTCCAGCATTGGATTCCCCCCGGTGGTGTCCTCATCTCCGCCGTCAATATCTTCCGAGTTAGTAGCCAATGGATCGTCATCCTCCCCCGCTTCATGTGCGTCGTCCACCGCAGAAGATGACTCATGGTCGTAGGTTTCTGTGTATGTATTAGGTGTATGTGTGTGAGAGAATAGAGAGTATTAGGAGTCATAAATATCTCCTCTTCTACTTGAATTTTTGTGATATTTTCTAAGAATTTGAGAATTCTAGGTATTCGTTGAAACTTTTGTGAACTTTAGTGAATTATGTGAATATTTTAGTGAAATTGCTGGATAATTGTTGGTTTATTTTACTAAATAGTTGAAATTTATAGTATATTTTATTGAACTTTTATGATTTTCTTAGTGTTTTTTTTGTGAAGTGTTTATTCCTATTAAGTAATAAATAAAGAGCAAATATACTTTGCCCCCTTGAACTATTCTTGATATAATATTTACCCACTTAAACTAACAAATGAAACACTTACCCCTCTAATTAAGTCTTTTTGATAATATTGACCTAATATTATATATATAGTTCAAAGAATTTCTTTTTCTAACAATTTTGCATCTTAAGTTTAATTAAAATTTTCTTAATTAGAAAATATGTATTAATTATAACAAGGCAATATATAATTAGTGAATTAAATAGTTCGAATTTTATTATATTTTTACAAACTCAAACTTAAGTAATGAATGAGTACAAAAAATACACTGAAAAAATTTCATGAAAAGATTTTATTGATTTGGTAATAAAATTAACTTACTAACAAAGCTAAAGTACACTTTCCCTCCTAAATATTCTTGAGTAATTAAATAATTTTTTGAGTATACTTTCTTCAAAATATATGATAAAATATTTATATTTATAATTTTGTTTTTCTAAAAATACTTAACTTTTGGTTAAGCATGTTTATTTGTCAATTTTAATTTCTATGTTATTCATCATTGTTTTAAATATCCCCTAGAAGTCTCTGGGGGTGTTCAGTTCGGTTAACCGAATCGAACTGAACCCGAAAGCATAGATCGAAACCGAAACAAAAAGCCTCGGTTCGATTTCGGTTGTAAAGGAAATTTTTTCAGTTTAAAAATTGAAAAACTGAATTATTTGGAAAAAATACAAATAATTTTTTAGTAATTATTCACTGTTGTCCAAAAATACCTATATAAAAATCCAACCATAGCCCAAGTACAACCAAACAAAGTCAACAAAAATTGAATCAGGCATTTCAATAAATACCTTGAAAGCAAAACTTGCTCATCAAATTTCTTCAATAAACTGTAAAATAAAATTTACAAAGAAGAAAAATCGCTTATTAATAGAGTCGGAGTGAAGGCGTGCCGATGGAGTCCGAGTGGTGGAGAGACTTTTGCAATTTTTCCTATTCTCAATTTTTTCCGTATGTGAGAGTCGAAGAGAGAGTTAGAGGAGTGAGTCGGGGTTCTCAAATATTTTAAGTCAATTATAGGAAGAGGATCGGCCTAGGGAGCGCGGCGGAAGCCCGAAAAAAAATGATAAAATTGTATGATAATTAAATAAATAAATCCTAATCAAGGGTGTACGCTGGATCTTTTTTGGGCATTCAGTTTTTTAAAATAAAACATAGGCAAAGAAACCATGAGAAAAGGACAAGATACGAAAAATGAAAATAAAGATTTACCATTGTTGTTTTCTTGTACGGCTACAAGTGTTGACTCCTGTCCGTTTTCTGATCCATTTAGTTAGAGGGTTCAAGCGTAGAACCTTTTAAATCAAGTCCACACCACACCGTGGAAGATCGATCTAACCCTCTTGCTAGAAAAGATTAGATCTGGTGCAAGAAACTGAAGCCGTTTTACACTCTCTATTAGTGGAAACGGATTTTTTCTCATTCTCAACTTGAATCTAATTCAAGGAGAACCCAAAATTATGGAAAAAGGGATTAAATTTTTTGTGGTTTTTGCTGGTCATGGGGAGAGAAAGAGCCCTATGATGACATAGTGTTATCATGTGTATAAAAGACCTAGTCTTTTATACTTCTACATACCTAGCATTTGGACCGGGCTTATTTTAATTTGTCCAACAAATTAAATAAGGCCAATAATAATTTATTGGTTTTATTATTTAATCCTATTAAATATGCATAGGTACAAATACACACAATTAATAAATCCAATTTATTAATCAAGCACAAACAATTAATTAGTCCAACTAATTAATTTAAGCTCATCTCCATTAATTAATGAATCCAATCCATTAACTAAACAAACTCATCCACTAATTAATTAATGAATCCAATCCATAAATTAATTAGCTCAAGCTATTTTAAATTAATTCAATTATTTTAAATTACTAAGCCTAAAATTTAATCAATCCAATCAATTAAATTTTTGGGCTATCCATCCAAATGATTATCCCAAATAAATAATCAAATCATTATTTTATCTTCTCCATGAATCAATTTAATCTGATTAAATTAATTTGTTTCTTTTAGAATTAGTTCGAAATTAATTCCATCATTTCCACAATAATTTGTGTTTGACCCTTTAGGTTCACCCGTAGTTAGATTTGGGCGTGTGCGACCAACATAATTAATTAAATCTATTTTAATTAATTTCTTTTTATTATTCGATAATAAAAAATTGCCCCTTACCATGGTGGCTGTCTAGCAACGGTCTGTGGCATTAGAGACTAGGTGAATGTTGGCCTCAACATTTAAGCTCCAATCCATACGAGTACGGTCCTACTGTCAACCGTCTCCTGACCTTAGTCTAGAAAATGGAATTAGGTATCGGTTCTCATCCTTAACTAGTCAACTTTGCTTAATAGTTGAGATGCGTTTACTCCACTGGTCCGATTTAGGAAACCTATCCCTGATCGATTAATCGCTTTGGCCAAAGACTTTTAGAGTCAAAACCATCTCAAGGTATGAGAGAACTCTCTGGCATGTACTGACAGGGGATAGTTCCTTTCTTGTTATCCACCATCCGCACTGCATACTCCCACTGCACTAGATTTTGGATAAGACTTATAATGACCATGTCTCAAGACACAGCCACCGCTCACCATATCCAAGATACAGTCTTCGTATGCATATGAGTGCCATGATTCGTAAAGTCCAAGGACTAATCTCGTACTATTGGAATCGAGAATCCCATTCATACCTACCAAGCCTTAAGACGCTTCCATATTACGATTTCCCACGAGTTACTTCAGTCAGTTGACTACTTTGCAGACTAACCTACTAAAACATCACAGACGACCTATTCTCCTGCCAACGAAAACAACTGCAGTCCTTAGTGCAAGTTTCAGTAGGACCCTTGATGCTCAGTCTCGCGGTCCTCGACTTGGAACGTTTCAGAACGACCCTCGGGAGTTTGTTTCATAGCTTTTAAACCTATGCGCAACCCAACTCCACGGGTTCAACCTTTTGGTCCGTGGAGATTTTATTGTGACATTGAAACAATGTTCGATATCAGTGGTAAGCACAACGAAACACGTTGCCATCTTGATGAATTCTTACCGTATTAATCAATCTAATATTATTTGATAAAGATTGTCGAATGAAAAACAACCAATCCAATTGGCTTTTGGTCACTTATTCCAGCATCAACGACTCAAGTCAATTAGTCAAGTACTCATGTCTCAATTTTGACTTAATTTAGTTATATATATTATTTATATACATTAAATACATATATTAGTTATGTATATTAACTATTTATTTATATAATTTAAATATAAAATGTATAATATATGAAATAATATATAATATATTATATATAATTAATAAAATTAAAAAATAGATATAAACAAAATTGAGTTTTCGATTCGGTCACCGAACAAGAAAAAAAAGGGACCGAAAAACCGATTTTGTTTTAATAAATAAAAATTTCAATTCGGTTATGTCTCGATTGATTAACCGAATTGTGCACACCCTTAGAAGTCTCAGCTCAACTAGTCGTTGGAGTAGATGGAGGTGTTAGTCAATTGTTACAAGGAGGACAACTTTCGAAGTGTCCCATTGGTGGAGGAGGTTGCTGATAGTAATATTTTTTTAATTATAAGTTTTAAAAAATCCTAACCAGTTTCTCTTTCTTCTCTATTTGTTTCGGAGGCATTGCATAAGCTGACAGAAGAGGGTACCTTGCATCCGCCTCTGGCCGGATGCTGAGTCTCACCCTCCAGGCGATGATCAAGATGTCGAACCATTAGATTACGATTTTATTTTATTTTATTTTAGTATTTTTGTATTTATATTTGAAGTTAAATTTGTAACTTTCATTTTTTTAAATATATTACTTGTAATTTTATTCTTAAAATTAATTTTTATAATTTTTATATTTAACCAAACATAATTATTTATCATGGAATCTTAATCATAGAAATAAAAAATAAAAAAACTCTTCTATGGTGGATGTCAAAAATATTACAATGAATTTCGGCACGATTTGCTGGAAACAAAACCCTCGGAACATTTGTATTCCCGAAAAAAAAAACTAAAAAAAATTTAGTTTGAAAATATTCCATCCCAAATTCACTAGAATTCGGTAATTTTGTTATTTGTCCGTGGGATGCATATTCGTCCGTTGGCAAAACAATTGAAACTTGTATCAACTTGTCTTAAATTCTATCGCTATAAATTTTTTTTTTTTTTTTTTTGCAGTGATCTTTTTCAACGTTTAGATTGGTTGGAACAAACAAAAAGATTGAAAACTAATACAGATGAAAATTAAATTTTTTAAAATAGTTAACAACAAATGTATTAGTCCAATTTTTTTTTTTTTTTTTGTGTGTTCCAATAAAAGTACTATAGCAATCAAATCTTTGTTATTCTTTTAGTTTTTTTAAGTATCCATTGTATATATGTGTGTGTATATATTGGGATTAATGGATTCAAAAGTGTCAATTAATATTTCTTCTCAAAATATTTAAAAGTGATATTTTCTGTGGTGGCAAAGAACAAACATTGGTGTAAACATTTCTTACACACATAAGTTTGCCCATATAATATTAATATAATTTTAATTTAATTTCAAACTTAAATTACTAACCCCAGTTCATGAATGAAATCCAATGCTCAAAGTGTAATAATCACTAACATTATGAATTTGGTAAGTGACATTAATTCATACCTATCTTTATATACCAAATCATTAATTATATTTTTCAAATTCAAACACCTATCACATATATTTTTTCAAGTATCTAGCCTTTGAAACTAAATCTCAATAAATCCTTAGTTAATAAAATTTTCGAATTTTAACATAAACCAAAATAATTGAACATTCAAGAAAGGTACACATGATTAATTTTTTGTTTTGAGTATCAATTTTAACTTCATCACTACTTTAAGTTTTTCAATTTTACTCAAAAACTAGAGTTGTATACAATGAATTTTGCAAATATAAATTGTTGATTACAATACAACAATATGTACAAATTGATGAACTTTTCTTACTTAATTTTCATGAATATTATCTCTTTTTTTTTGCCTTTTTTGGAGAAATCTGATGAAAATAATTGATTGTATTGTATTCATCAACAAATTGAATATATATATGTTTATTTTCAAAGTTGCTTCTTGTCTAATTATTACAATAATATTAAGTAGAGACAAACCAAAAAAGAAGAAATTAAGAGGAAAATATTATTAAATAGGACAGAGCAGAACATCCGAGGCTTCTGCTACCCCCTGACTAGCATTGTTGTTTGAAACACCCTCTTCAAATTCATTTAATGTTGGGGTATTTTGAAACTTGTCGTGGAGTTTGTTAAACTGGTCGTCGCGTGATTGAACATGTTTCAATAAATTTCTTATATTGAAGTAGTTTGCACACTCACACTCTCTCACTAAACCATTCAAACTTCATGCTTGCTCACGCCTTTTCTCACTCAACACACGCACTATAGAACACTGTTCAAGTCCATAATCTATTGTGGGCAGCCCTAGGAACGTTACATCTAATTCCTTCAGTGGCCAAGAAATAGCGGAAAATTCCATAAATGTAAGATGAATTCTATGCATGCAACTCCATTCTCCTTTTCTCAAGCATTTAATTTTTTTTTTTTTTGTTCTTTAATTCTTATTTCTGAATCAATCTGTAAATTCATTCGTCGTCGTATGATTTGCCAACATAATTCTTCAAGAACATACAATAAAGATTTTACCCAGATTATTTCATCCGACCGGAATTCAAGTTCATCCCATGAAGATTCCGGTGATGTACTATCGTCGGATCCCATCTCTTGTGCTGCGCCAGCAAGTTTAATGGAGCCTTAGGTACATATTTAATTATTTTTTTATCTCTCTAATTTATTTTTAATTAATTTCCTTTTTTGTCAAAACTTTAAGAAATAAATATTTAAATTTCTAATATATTAAGATATTTTTTTTCCATAATTAGGTTTCAACAAGAGATTCAAGTTGAATTATTTGATAAATATTTTAAAATAATTCATATAGCGCCAATTTTTGAGCCTGTACAAATAATGCTCAATAAAACTTGTCTTTTTTTCTTTTTACCTTATTTTTTTATATGTTTTTTTATCATGACCAGAAGCTGGTGTAACTAAACTCATATTTCAAACACAATAATAGTGGTGACGAATGTCATTGAGGAATCTGAAGCTAAATGGTTAATTAATTATTTTACACTTTCATTTTATATTGAGTTTTGACAGTGTTTAATGTTAATAAATTAAGTTGGTGAATTCTTTCATTTGGTTCAACGTGCTCTACTTGCTATCAACATCTCTTTATCTCACTCTTGGATTCTCTATTTTGTTTCAAGAAGTACCCTAGCTACCTTATTTTTATCTCCAAATTAATTGATCTTTTTAATTCCATTTAAAATGCTGCTCGCACTCAAATCTTTTTGCCTCAAAACTCAATGACTCAAGGTGCATAATGGGTCGACCTTGTCCAAGACTGGCATGGACTAGCCCAAAAAGGCATGTTCAGGACTTGTTGAATTCTATTCATGGTCGGTTTTGAGGTGGTCATGGGCCATTAAATGAGCAGCAATTAAATTCGACTTTAAACTCAGGTCAAGCCCATGAATTAGCCCCATTGAGACCTGGCATAGGCAAACCAAGTTTCATTGTTCCTGTTTTCTTTTTTCTTTTAATGAAATTGAGATATTTTCTTGAACAAACATAAATAATTTATGATTTTTTAAAAAATAAATATATCATAAATTAAATCAAATAAAAAACTATAACTACAAAAAAAAATAGTTAAGACCACATAAAGAACTAAAATAGCAATTTAACTAACTAGCTATGAATAATACACTTAAACAATGACGAGCCCAAAAAAGATTTAAAATGAACTTTTAAAAAATAAGAATGAGTATTAATGAATTGTACTAATATAGAAGTAGAACAATAAAGAACAAAACTTTTTAGAAGTCCCAATTATTTCGGCCCGCTAACTCGACCTAGGGTTAGGAGGTCCTAGATCATTAGGCTAGGCCTATCCCAAGTACTGATACTAGAATCAACCTAGGACTTGCCTGGATTAGACCAACCCACTTTTCTTTATTGGGTCAATTAGATCCTAGATCCGGACCCTCTTCAGCCCGACCTTTTAGGTGTCATGATCAACAACTAGCAACCATGTGTGTAGTCCATGACCATTGAATTAACATTACTTTAGTGGAAGTTTCTCAATTACAAGATATGATGTGAGATCCCTATGACCAATAAAACGAAAATAATACTAATTCTTAATTTATGGGACGCAAAAATATGAATTTTCTATGGACAATGAACAAAAATAGAGGAAAAAAAAATATAGTTGAACACATTTCATACATCAATTTTCAATATAATTGATTGTTGAATGATGATAATTAAAACTTGAGGAGAACATGTCAAATTTGGATATCTAATTGGCAAACTTTTTTTGGGAAAATATAAACATTTGAGGGTATTGTAGAGAAAATAGAATATCACAAAGGTGGAAATATTTTGTGGTAAAGATAAGAGTACGAAAGGAGGAAAAAGAATAGAAAATAAATAAACAAAATTAAAATTAAAAAAAAATCACAAGAAAAGATTGTGATCCTAACTTAGAGTACTAACTACCACGGCTCACGATTTGATATTCTAAATTACATTAATGGAGAAGAGAAGACATAATGAACTAGGATATCTTCCATAATTATTTATAGTTTTTCTTATTTTACTATGATTTGTTGACCAAAAAGTTTCTCTGTCTCGCATGTTTGGAAGCCCCACAAGGTATTAACTGTTGCAACTATTATATATTCTCTCTTCATCACCTTATATAATATATATATGTATATATATATTTTGTAATAAGTCTTTTAGGCACAACTATTGGTTTGCCATGCAATGATTTGGAATGTGTTAATTCCCTTACATTATTCTACTTAGCACAAAATTGAATCTCTTGCTATGTCGTTTTTCATTTTAGGACAATAAATATTACTTTTAGTATTTCTTGTCTCGACTCTCATATCCTACTATCTATTTAGTATTCTCTACATCTTTCTCAATTTCCCAATTTTTTCATATTGTAAGAATATTTTCTTGAAACACTCACAATCACGATTATCTTACTTAAAATTAGATTCTTCAACCTTTCAACCGGTGCAATTTTTGTTTATATAGTTGAAGGTCCACTACTTACTGAAAAATATGGATCCAAGTTACTCTATAAAAATTAGATAATCCAACAACAGAATTTGGATCAATGGTTCCTTTCAAATTTGTTTGCACAAACAAGCTAGTAATACTTTACACCAAACATGAGATAAAGTAGCATCTCAGTATGCTTAATTTTTTTTTATCTTTTTGTAATAAGTTGAAGAGAAATTCAAACTCTTACAAAGGTCTAGTTAGCATTGAAGTCTTTCAATAAAGAAATCACCCATGATCAAGATTGGAGTATTTCATGTGGATTTGGAATGAAAGATATCGAGCAAGAAAGGCGGCAATGAATCAATCACTACTTGCAGTTGCAAATAGTGGTGCAACAAGTGATTTTGATCAAGACCAATGCTATATATCAAGTAGCATTGGTGAGATGATGGTACAAATACAAAAATGACACACTTGTAACCCATGTAAACTCTTTTTTAAAACAGACATTTTATGTCTCGCTAACTTAATGCTAAATGAGAGTGGTTTAGCGGCCCTTATATGATAGGTATCTTTTAATTAATACCACCTGGTATTTAGTTTGTGAGGTAACGGTTCCTCAACATTTTTTTATGGTTTCTAGCAGCCTACAATTAAACCTTCAATACTAATATTTTTGTGGCAATTCATGAATTATGGTTGCAGGTCAACAAACGATTGCAGTGAATTTTAATCTACTACTATAAATTGTAAATTACGGATATAACTTATATTTTGTTAAATCTACTCCTATAAATTGTAAAAATGCAAAATAAGATATAGCCTAATCTTACAATGACAATTATGATGATTAAAAAATATTTGCTAATTGTATTAAATATTAGAACAATATTTTGGTTGTTACTTGAATTGATTAGTTCTACTTGAGAAAAGGGAGTTTTTCACTAATTTTCTGTATTCTAATATAAAAGAGCTCCTGTAATAGAAAAACATATATAACAATGCATCAAGAATTACTTTGCATTTGATGACTATATTATATTAGTAGAGACAAAAGCGAGAAGTGATATTATTGAATAAGGAAATTATTGATCTGGTGAAGGTATGTACATTGCAATATAAGGCAGTAGGTCTCACTGTTTCATTAATACTTAGATGGTTACTTTAATTTTCGGTTAAAAGTTTCAATGAAATTTATAAGCATTCCTTCATACAAAGCCACTTCTGATTGATTGCCTAGTAGAGTTTGTCTATCTCTTTAATCTAATATGCTTAGACTTTTTACTTGATCTGTGGCTTCAGGATCAACCTGAATCAAGCTATAGATATTTAATTAAAAAGAGAATTCGAGACAGGTATATAGTTCAAGGCACTTGGAAGGTCTCTTTGGGACTTTTTCGACATCATCAGCAAGGCCGCAACTATATTCTTGAAATGCATAAGCTATGTGAACTTGCTAATTTGGATTTTATATCTATACATATTTAAACCTTAAATCACTCAAGTGTTGTCATCTTTTTTTTTTGGGTAAATTACATCTACCTCCCCTGAGGTTTGGCATAATTACAAATACCCCCTCGTTGTTTGAGAAATTACAAATAGCCCCCTAATTTTTACGACCGTCTAACAATTACCCAATCTATGTATTTTTTATAATGAACTGACCAAAATACCCTTATGAATTAAAATTTATAATTTTATTTATTTTTTTAAAATTTTTTTTTTTTTATCGACTAAGGTGATAATTGTTTTTATAATTTTTAAATTTTTTTCATCCATCCCATTCAATATTTTTATAAGATTTTAATTTTTTTAAAAAAAATAAAAAAATACTGTAAGGGCAAAGTTGACATTTATATGCCTCCATCCAAAGATTACATATTTTTATCAAACATTAGGGGGTATTTGTAATTTTTCAAACAACGAGGGGGTATTTGTAATTATGCCAAACCTCAGGGGAGGCAGATGTAATTTACCCTTTTTTTTTATTCATGTTGTTTCTTTTTATTGTTTCATGCAAGTTCAATAATTATAAATGCATGTTAATCAATCATTAACGTGTTCTAGCTTTGGTTAATATCATGAATTTTGCTAGATAATACATAATGATGCATGTAGTTACCTGTAATATTTGTGATAATGTCTAAGTTGAAATACTGAACGTTCTACAATAACAATTTTGTTCCAAGAGCTCATATTACTTATTACTTAATTCAGAAACTATTTTGTTTAATATATTTAATATTAATTAAGCTAGCAAGGCAATACATGCAGAAGCTTTTTAACAAAATTGATCAGTTTCTATAATAGAGAGATTTTATTTCAAGTTTGAAACTAAAGTATTACTTCAATACCTATAGATTGTGAACTGGTAGATTGAACAAATATCTTCCTTTGTTATATGGTAATAGGAAATCGTATTGTAATGGAAAATAAAAACGTCGAAATAAATGGGAGTTGAAAATGTTGAAAAATCTTTTCTTATACTTAAAGCATCACAAATAATTCTCCCATGAGGCTACTTAGAAGTTTAATGAAGTAAACATAAATTTTTAAAATATTACATTGTAAATAACTTAACTATGAAGTGAAGGTTCTTTCCCCTTGTTTTTTATAGGTTTACAAGTAGTTTATCTATTGCATTGCAATAGATGAAAATGAATTTAAAAAAAAATTGTATGATATGTCCATCTAACAAGTACACAAAGTAATGTAACTCTAATTAAGCTAATAAAAACTACCATATATATATATCAATAAGTGAGTGTTGTAAAACTCTAATGTATTACTCGTTACTCGTTTACCGATGAAACTAAAAATAATTTTATAATGGCATACTACTATGAATAATTTAATTATGATAAATAGAAAAATATTATGTGAATTAGGTTAACCATGGTATATGGTTTTACTAGGTTTGATAAGGAAAATAAAATTGTAAATTTAATGTAGGTTTGATTCATTACTGATTTCATGTTTTGTGGCTTCAAACATATATTGATATTGTCTCAAGACTTAAGTTACGATACAGAATATGCACTTATAATGATCAAACTTTTTGAGTAACCATGTCTTATATTTTGAGTTGGTGAGATTTCTTTACTCCACACAATGCAAGCTAGGTTTATATATCCAAATGCATACGAAGATTATAAATTCATTTGCTATTATGATTTTATTAATTTCAAGTACTGAAGTCATCTGTATCTCATCTTACGACTTTTTATTCTAAAATTTAATTATTTTTTTGATAATTTTTTATTTGTTCTTTAATCTACATATGCAATCACGTGCCTTTTTGCTATTTCACACATTTACGTTTCCTTATCTCAAAATGTGATATTATAATTTATAAAATAAACTCGTCTATTCTACTAACATACATATGTATGGCAGGTTGAAGCAGGGGAAAGGGACATGTATCACTTAATTGTACTAGACAATGGAGACAAGTTGGACGTAAGAGTTAAAAAAGTCCCTCTCCAACAAGACGTGGACTCTCTATTGGAAATTATTGAGTCAAACCATCTCTATGGTCTTCCCAATGAGGTTCTTGAGCATTCTATTACCAAACGGTAAGTAGCACTTGCATTCTTCAATCCAAATTACGTCATAACAATTTATAGCATTCTCAGTAATGAAAGAGGTCATATCTCTATCCTCCTCAGCCATAAAGATTTGGTGATATCCTTGGTATGCATTCATCATGCTGAATAGTGCGAATCCAATGGTGGAATCTACTAGCAATTCAATCTGCGGTAGCAAATATGGATCCTTAGGGCATGCCTTGTTTTCGACCTGTGAAGTCCATGGACATTAACCATTTTTCTACTGCCTTTGGTACCAGCACACCATTAGAAAACCATTGAGTGTATTGCACTTCCGCTACATATCCTGCCTTCAATAACTTGTTCACCTCCTTTTCAATTATTCTATTGCATTCCATCCCGAATGACCTCTTCTTTTGTTTTATGGGCTTGGCTTGAGTGTCCACGTTCAATCTGTATATGCACAATCACCTCAGGATCTATTTTCTTGGAATCAGAAGGACTCCAAGCGAGCGTATCGGTGTTTTTTTCTAAGGAATTCTATTGTAAGAGTTTCCATCTATGAGTTCAAATGCGACCGATCCTCATCGTTTTACCTGGTTGCTTTAAGACCAACTCTACCTCCTTGTATTTCTCTGTTGGCTCTATTCATTCCATCCTCATCCTCTTATTTTCTTCCAAGTTCTGCTGCCCTGAATTATCTTGCTTCGAAAGGTTGCTTTACTCCTCAATACTCTTTTTTATTGACAAATTGTAGCACCTCCTCACCTCTTTCTAATCACACTTTACCTCTCCTATTGGATGCGTTGTTGGAAATTTCATTTTCAAATGTAAAGTCAACAAAACGCCTTGAACACGTTTAAACCCGGTCGTACGAGAATCACATTATAAGCAAGAGGGGTATCTACCACCAAGAAACTTCACCATCATCGTTTTCCTTTAAGGTTTCATTCCTATTAAAATCGGTAAATCAATAATCCCTAAGGTATTACCTTGCTACCTCCAAATCTTATCAACAGGCTGCTCACATGTCCCAAGCTAGCTACCCTTATCTCCATTTTCCTCGGCACATCCATGAATAAGATACCTACAGAACTTCCATGATTAATTAGAACCTTACCAAGTTCGCTATCATTCTAATCACCAATCGATTCTTGTTCAGAAAGCGGATCGGCCCGGGAAGCGCGGCGGAAGCGCAAAAAATTGAAAAATGATTAAAGATGCGAATGTAAAGCAATAAATAAATCCCAATCAAGGGTGTACCCTTGATCATTTCCGTGTGTTCGGTGTATAAAATAAAACATAAGCTATATATTAATACAAGAAAAAACAAGATGCGAAAACATAAATAGAAATTTAAAGTTGTCGTTTCTCTCGTATGGCTACAAGCCTTGTCTCCTCTCCATTTTCATTTTCGAATCCATCCATGATGGGATCTCGATCTTGAGACCCTCCCAAGAATGACACACTACCACTAAAGGATGTGGAGATTTTTGTGCTAACAAAATCTCCATAGAAAATATGGAGATCAAAACAATCGCTATGAATTAACGTATTTTGATCTCTCTCTCGTTTTTCTTGGATCTCTAAGACCATAAGACAATACTTAAGGATGGAGAATGTTAGGGAGAGAGAGAGAAACGAAATTTTTAGAGATTTTTTAGGCTAGTATGTGTTGTGTGTGTTGCTAGGATTTAATGAAGTTATACATATGACCTAGTCATACACATACAAGGAATCATAACCTAGTTAGGCTCCAAAACAACCATTCTAACCCTAGCCACCCTCATGCACGAAATTGACCTCCAAAATCAGCCAAAGAATCTTCCAAAATTGTCCTCCTTGACTTAGTCAAGGTCCAACCAAGGCCTTGGGCTTGTATTTAATAAATCGGACTCGATAGGATCAAGCCCACGTCTCATGGACCTATATTAAGTCTAATTTAATCATAAGCCCAACTTTACACTTCTTATCTTTTAATCCAATAAAAAAATCCAAGCCCATGCTCTCTCTTTCAATTTATAAATCTAATTTGTAAATTGGACCAAGCCCAATAAAATTAATCTAATTAATTTTAACAACTAACCTTAAATTCTAATTAATCCAATTAATTAAATTTCACGTCATCCATGAAATGGATTGGTCTAAATAAATGATCCAATTATTTATTCTCTCCAAAGATTAATTTAATCCAATTAAATTAGTCCGACTCTTCTAGAATTAATTTCGTCCCACTATAGTGGTAGGGTGTCAATCTTTATGTTCACCGTCAGCTACACTTGGGCATGTGTGAACAACACAATTAATAAACATAATTTAATTAATTATTTTCAATTATCCTATAATCGGAAATAGCCTGTTACCATGGGTGGCAGTCTAACAACAGTCCATAGCACTAGAGACTAGGTGAATGTTGGCTTGAATATTTAGGCTACGAGTCCATACGAGTACGGTCCTACTGTCAACCATCTCCTTGCCTTAGTCTAAAGCATGGAATTTGGTGTCGGTTCCCGTCCTGGACTAAGCAATGCTTAACACTCGAGATGCATTTACTCTACTGATCCGTTCTAGGAAACCTATCCCTGATCGATCAATCGCTTTGGTAGAAGACTTTTAGAGTTTAAACCATCTCAAGGTGCATGGGAGAACTCTCTGACATATAACGACAGGGGACAAATCCTCTTTTGAAATCCACCGTCCTCGCTACATACTCCGAGTGCACTGGATAAGCCTTATGATGACCATGCCTCACGACACAGCTACCGCTTGCCATATTCAAGATACAGTCTTTGTATGTACGTGACTGTCATGATTCCTCAAATCAGAGGACTAATTCTTGTACTATCGGAATCGAAAATCCCAATCATACCGACAAAATCTTAAGAGGCTTGCATATGATGATTCCTGCGAGTCACTTCAGTCAGTTGACTACCTTGCCAACTAACCCACTAAAACTACACAGATGACCTCCATCTCCTACTGAAGAAACATGGCAGTAGTGCTTAGTGCAAGTCTCCATAGGACGCTTGATGCCCAGTCTCGTAGTCCTCGACTTGGAACGTTTCAGACCGACCCTCAGGGGTTGGTTTCATAGCTGCCAAAACTATGCGCAACCCAATTTCACGTGGGAGAACAATATTTTGATCATGCTAGGTTACATAACACTACCCTAACATAATCACCACTAAGCCTAACTAAGCCCCTAGTCTTTTATAGCAACAGCCCCAGCTACCACTAAGCTTTAGGACCTTTCGTTTATGATTTTCTACTCCTCATCACCATCTGCAAAACCACTTGCAGATTATGAATCTGTCAGTATCCAATACCAAGAGTAGAATGGTGATAATGTTAATACTCAATTAAAGATTTATACTTTCATTTGAGAGGAACTTAGGATACTCCCTCTTCCAATGGCCCTTCTCACGACAATAACTGCAAATATCATTTGAAACCCTTGACTGACAAACCCTCTTCCTTTTTTCTTTACCCCTGCCTAGCATTGTAATAGGGGCACTAGAAGTGCTAGCAGTAGTAGAAGACGTGTCACCCTTCTTCCTCTTCTTGCGTCCGACAACTTTGCCCTTCGCTTTAGAGGTTGAAGCCTCTCCCACTAGTACCGTTGGAGCAGATTTTTCAATCATTGGCTCGTACTTGATCAATTTATTAATCAACTCATGAAGATTTTCCTCAAGCCCATTCATGTTATAGTTGATAGTAAATTGATCAAGGGAGGGAGATAGTGATTATAGAATCAAGTCCACGTAAGTTTCTTCCCCATTGAATCAGCTTGGAGGTCTTTGAGTTTCTCCACTAAGGATAGCATCATCACTCCATGCTCACGTACGGACGATCCCTTAATCATTATCATGCCGAAGAATGCCTTCGTTATAGCGTATCTAATATGCCATTCTGGTACTGCATAAAGTTCTTTCATGGGGTGAATTATCGACCAGACGTCCTCATACCTTTTGTACTATTTTTGGATCTCGTTACTCATCGAGCCCAGTATGATACTGTGTACTTTCTGGTTATTCTCATGCCACTGAGTAAACTTTTCGAATGTCAAACGTTCTCCGGGCAGGAACCCTTTTGACAAAGTCCGAGGTAGAGACTTATCCAGAACGTAAGTCTGGTTCTCAAAATCGAGGACCATACTTAGATTTCTTAGTCAATTCAAATGGTTTGTTCAATTAAATATTAGCCTCAAGTATAGTTAAGTGGATTCTTAGAAATTAACAATAAATAAAAAAATAAACAGATTATAATATTAGGTTCAAGTTAAGAACTTGTACTTAAGTCATTAACCCTCCTACTATTTCTACGAACGCCCATCGCTCTCAAATGGGTTTTCGGAAAAACCATTTTTTCTAGTGGGCTTGATGTCCACAAACAAAATTCTCCATGCCCCGCTTTTATGATTCACATGGAAATGGCCTCATGGTAGGTATCCAATACCATTCTCATCCTACTAGATCCCCAAGATATTTTGCCTTACCTTTTCATGTGATTCCGAGGACTCCAAGCAAATCACGTTACTTGGTGTTAGATCGACCCATCAACCGATTCATAGCGCAAACTATCACCCCCCACGACTCGTGAGAGAGGGAAATATAAGCGTAGTCTTTTCATTCACAATAATAGTGCAACTTTATTCCAGTCAAAACGTGCCACGACTCGTGAGACCACGTGTGGCTGAAGTCAGCTTCCACACTATATCACTGTAGATGGAAGGCACATAAATTACATCACTTGGCATTAGTTCTAATCCATCAACTGAATCATAACACACACTATCGCCCCCCACGACTCATGAGACAGGAAAATAGGTGTGTATTCACTTCGTTCACAATAACAATGCAGCTTCATTTTAGTCCAAACATGCCATGACTCGTGAGACCACATATGGGTGAAATTGGTTTTCTCACTACATTACTGTGGATGGAATGTATGGAATAAAGAGGCATTGTGTTTATTTATATTTTAGGAATCTAATATTATTAACTTGGTCCAATCAAGTGAGAGTTCATTTTAATATATGACCAAGACCTCATCACAATTAATATCTTGCATGAAAATATATCCAATATATATAATGCATTTAAATAAAACGCATCGCATGTAAAATAAAAGCCTAGCATGCCCCTATTAGATGATCACAAGCCCAAAACCTATGCGACCCACTGAGCCTGTAATGGATCTATGGTCAGTCTAAGGGTAGGCCTACACTATTACAAGATATTTAATCCATTAACACATTATGGGCCTTGTAATCGCTGTTTATTTCTTCATCTCCTTTGTGCGCTCCATCTTTCGAGCCACTTCTCCATGGATCTCCGTGGGTCAACCCATGGCCTTCTCCTTGGGCCTCCATCGTCTGGGCTTGCTCTTCACAATTATTAAAAATAAAATAAAAGTAAAACCTCTCCACCTATTCTACTCTCATCACAAATTTAAAAAAAAAAACCAATTATCAGTTGGGGGAGCACATTAATAGGGAGAAAGCAAGTCTTAAACATAATAGGCTAAAAACGAAGAGATAGAGAAATAAGAGGCACGCAGACCCTAACCAAACAGAAAATAAACCATACACAGGGTCCAATGGGCTTCATGTTCATCCATGTTATTCCAATTAACAAATATAGAACATTTATTTTCAAAATAAACATGCGCATAAAAATAACGCAAACCATGTTATATAGAAATGATATCCAATATCATAAAGTAATTACACGTCAAATCTCAGGAATTTATATGTAAAATAATGCAACTTAATAATGGACATAAGTGCAACCTATGCAAAATCAATTCTTGGTTGAAAATCCATTCAAATTAATTTTAGTAATTTAATCTTGGAAAATACCAAATCTCAACCAAAAATTAAATTCATCGAAATTAACTATTTCAGAAAAAATATGCAGTAAAATAAAAAAAATAAAAAATGAAAAAATCAGAAAAAAACGTGCAGGCATCCCTGCCTACTGCGCCCAGCGGACGCGCTAGCCGGCCGCGCGCACAGGGCTCTCGCCCGCACACGCGCGCCTGCTTGACGGTCGGCAGCATCGGTCGCTGTTTCTTTTTCTTTCGATTTTTCTGAAACTTTTTCCTACAATTTTTGAAACAACAAGAAAATAATCAATTTTCAGAAAATTCAAAATTTCAAAAAATCTCTTATGCCCAAATTTAAAAGCAAAATTAAACACATAAACCCTAGATCTAGATATGCAATTAAAATTAAAAAAAAAAAAAACATGCTTTCGAAGCTTATTAAAAATATGTAAACATTGCTGAAACACGTTATACACATTAAACTCTAGGCCTATACACCGAATCAGGCTCTGATACCACTTAAAGGAAGCGGATCGGCCAGGGAAGCACGGCGGAAGTGTGAAAAATAAAAAAAATGACTAAACATGTGAATGTAAAGCAATAAATAAATCCCAATCAAGAGGTGTGCCCTTGATCTTTTCTGGGCATTTGGAGTATAAAATAAAACAAAGGTCATGCAATTAATACAAGAAACAACAAGATGCAAAAACGTAAATAGAAATTTACCATTGTTGTTTTTCTCGTACGGCTACAAGCATTGTCTGCTCTTCATTTTTGTTTTCGGATTCGTCAACTACAAGATCTCGATCTTGAGATCCTCTCAAGAATGACACACCACCAGTAAAGGATGTGGAGATTTCGTGCTAGCAAATTCTCCACAGAAGCGATGGACATCAAAACAATCGCTATAAATTAACGTGTTTTGATCTCTCTTTTCGTTTTTCTTTGATCTCTATGACCAATAGACTAAGCTTAAGGATGGAGAATGTTAGTGAGAGAGAGAGGCACGAAATTTTCAGAGATTTTTGAGTCTAGTATGTGTTGTGTGTGTGGCTAGGGTTTAATGAAGTTATATATATGACCTAGTCAGACACATACAAGAAGTCCTAACATAGTTAGGCTCCAACACAACCATGCTAACCCTAGCCACCCTCATGCACGAAATTGACCTCCAAAATCAGCCAAAGAACCTTCCAAAATTGTCCACCTTCACTTAGCCAAGGTCCAACCAAGGCTTTGGGCTTGTATTTAATGAACCGGACATGATAGGATCAAACCCACGTCTCATGGACTTATATTAAATCTAATTTAATCATAAGCACAATATTAATCTCTTTATCTTTTAATCTAATTAAAAGACCAAGCCCATGCTCTCTCTTTCAATTTATAAGTCCAATTTATAAATTGGACCAAGCCCAATAAGATTAATTCAATTAATTTTAGCAACTAACTTGAAATTCTAATTTAATTAAATTTCAAGTCATCCATGAAATGGATTGGTGCAAATAAATGATCCAATCATTTATTCTCTCCAAAGATTTTATTTAATCCAATTAAATTAATCCGACTCTTCTAAATTAATTCAAAATTAATTCCATCCGACTATAGTGGTAGGGTGTGACTCTTTAGATTCACTCTCAGCTAGACTTGGGCATGTGTAAACAACAAAATTAATTAAATCTAATTTAATTTAATTAATTAAAAGATCATTTTTCATAAATGAGTCATGCGATTGATCACCTTCGCACTTGAGAAGTGAGGAGGGATTATGGATAATGAATAGTCGCCTTAGCTAGAGGAGCTAAGATGAGATTATATACTTGATCGATTATGAAGTATGTCCACACTACATAAAAGGCCTAATATTGAGCTGAACGTGCGAACTACAAGAAGGCATTAAGAGAGTGACTATCTGGTAGTGCGCAAGTTAGGCGCTTGAATAGCTATTAGACTTAGGTTTATATGATGTTAAGAGCAGTGACATGCCCAAACTGAGTGGGAGCTCCATCATAACATGTATTCATACTACATGTGCCTTGAGACGACCTCTTATGGAAGTGACTGAATGGTCCCTGCTTCGTTACTGTGTGAACCTATATTATTTCCTGTACCCTTCGGGACTCTGGACCATGTCATGAGGTGTAAGCTTGATGAAGCTATTTTAGCATGATATCTAATGGCCATGAGTGATTCGGCCTGTCGGAGCATGTCTAGGAAAGCTATCAAGACCAAGCTGATTTGTATGAGAGGACGAGGAAGAACTAAGTTGGTAATGCACTTGTGTTCTATTGTTCATAGCCCGAGCGACTGTGTTGGAATATGTCCAACTAGTCATGAGCATAGATACATATTTGTGTAAATTAAGCATGCTCTATTTATTGAGGGATATAGAGATGCTTGATTAAAGTGCGACCACATAGTTTGGGGTACACAACGAGTTGTTGAGTTGTAGGGTTTTTGTTAGTTCGGGGATGACTTAATATAACTTTCCTCATTTTTTTCCTTATCGCTTGGTCGCACGCTTCATTTCTTGTATGAAGGGATGAATGTGAGATTGAGAAGTTGAGATGATGAGTATCATGGAGATTGTGCCAAATGTGTATGAGTGGGAGATGTAGAAATTGGGTTAGGTTTGTGGACCACATGACCCAATATAAATTTATATTTGAGATAGGTTTGAGTCTCCCAAATATATATTGGGATAAACCCTATCTAGAATAGAGTTTGTAGTCCTTCAATCATTTATTGAGATATGGACTCTTCTTAGAGATGGGGTTATGTACACCTATAAATAAGGTACATGGTTGTGATCAAAAGGATACACAATAACATAACAACACAGAAACATAGTTGTGATACAATTGAGTTGTTCACAATACTCTCTCCAATTCTCTCTCTCTCTATACTTCTCTCTACATTCTTCCTTGGAGCATCACCATAGGCTCCTTGAATTTGAGGTGTGTAAACGGGTGGGTTACTCGAGTAGTAGTCCACCAAGGCAATTAAGGTGTGTTCATGGTTTGCACAAGATCCAACGTGGGAAGATCTTGGAGGATGGTACGTTCGTGATCCAGTCAAGGCATGGCCTCGTAGACAAGGCTGATCCGTATGCGTGGATCGACATGCTTCCGCATAAGGTTAATTCGATCCACAATTATGTGCCTATATGATTAACATCTGTGTGCACATAATTATTTGATTATATGCGAGATTTGTTATGAGATAATTATTTGTATTATCTATTGTTATTTTCCAACAATAATAAAGGATAAAATACACTTTGCCCCCTTGAACTATTCTTGATATAATATTTACCCACCTAAACTAACAAATGAAACACTTACCCCCTCTAATTAAATTTTTGGATAATACTGACCTTATATTTATATTATAGTTCAAACAATTTCTTTTTCTAACAATTTTGTATCTTAAGTTTAATTAAAATTTTCTTAATTAGAAAGTATCTATTAATTATAACAAGGCAATATATAATAGTGAATTAAATAGTTTTAATTTTATTATCTTTTACAAACTCAAACTTAAGTAATGAATGAGTACAAAAAATACACGAAAAAAATTCATGAAACGATTTTATTGATTTGGTAATAAAATTAAGTTATTAACAAAGCTAAAGCACACTTTTCCTCCTAAATTATTCTTGACTAATTAAATAATTTTTTGAAATATACTTTCTTCAAAACATATGATAAAATATTTATATTTATTATTTGTGTTTCTAAAAATACTTAACTTTTGGTTAAGCATGTTTATTTGTCAATTTTCATTTCTATGTTATTCATTATTGTTTTAAATATCTCCCTAGAAGTCTATGGGGGTGTTCAGTTCGCTTAACCCAATTGAATTGAACCCGAAATCATAGATCGAAACCTAACCGAAAAGCCTCGATTTGATTTCGGTTGTAAATGATTTTTTTCAGTTTAAAAATTGAAAAAACTGAATTATTTAGAAAAGGCGAAATCTCACTTTTGGTCCCACTAGATAGGGTCATTATCACTTTTGGTCCCGAGCTTTACGGGCTCAACACTTTTGGTCCCAAAACCCTAACAGAACTGGACAAATTATGTTAAAATATTAGGGTTTTGGGACCAAATGTGTTGAGCCCGTAAAGCTCGGGATCAAAAGTGAGAATGACCCTATCTACTGGGACCAAAAGTGAGATTTTGCCTTTAGAAAAAATACAAATAATTTTTTAGAATTTGTTCAGTGTTGTAAAAAAATACCTGTACAAAAGTCCAAACATAGCCAACGCACAACCAAACAAAGTCAACAAAAATCGAATCAGACATTTCAATAAACACCTTGAAAGCAAAACTTGCTCATCAAATTTCTTCAACAAACTGTAAAATAAATTTACAATGATGAAAAATCACCTGTTAATAGAGTCGGAGTGAAGGTGTGCCGATGGAGTCCGACTGGTGTTTAGACTTTTGCAATTTTTCCTATTCCCAATTTTTGCCGCCCCCGAGAGTCGAATAGAGAGTTAGAGGAGGAAGTCGGGGTTCTAAAATATTTTCAAGTCAATTGTAGGAAGCGGATCGACTAGGGAAGCACGGTAGAAGCGCGAAAAATAAAAAAAATGATAAAATCGTACGATAATTAAATAAATAATTTCCATTCAAGAGGTGTACCCTTGATCTTTTTCGGGCATTCGGTTTTTTAAAATAAAACATAGGCAAAGAAACCACGAGAAAAGGACAAGATGCGAAAAATGTAAATAAAGATTTACCATTGTTGTTTTCTTGTACGGCTACAAGCATTGACTCCTCTCCGTTTTTTGATCCATTCACTTAGAGGGTTCAAGGGTAGAACCCCTTTAAATCAAGTCCACACCACACCGTGGAAGATGGATCAATTTATACATCAATTTCAATATAATTGATTATTGAATGATGATAAAATTAAGAAACCAAATGATTATTTTACCTCTTTGACTTGAAACCTGAAAATATGATTAGTGAAATAATTCATATTTAAAACTTGGGGAGAACATGTCAAATTTGGATATCTACTTGCCAACCTTTCTTTTTGGGAAAATATAACATTTGAGGGTATTATGGAGAAAATAGAATATCACAAAGGTGGAAATATTTTATGGTAAAGATAAGAGTAAGATAGGAGGAAAAAGAATAATAAATAAATAAACAAAATTAAAAATTAAAAAAAAAATCACAAGAAAAATTGTGAACCAATCTTAGAGTACTAACTACCACGACTCACGATTTGATATCCTAAATTACATTAATGGAGAAGAGAAGGCATAAGAGATTCTCTGTCTCGCATGTTTGGAAGCCCCACAAGGTATTAACTGTTGCAACTATTATATATTCTCTCTTCATCACCCATATATATATATATATATATATATATATATATATATATATATATTGTAATAAGTCTTTTAGTGCACAACTATTGGTTAGCCATGCAATGATTTGGAAGGCGTTAATTCCCTTACATTATCCTACTTAGCACAAAATTGAATCTCTTGGTATGTCATTTTTCATACTTAGGGCAATAGATATTACTTTTAGTATTTCTGGTCTCGGCTCTCATATCCATCTGTCTATTTAGTATTCTCTACATCTTTCTCAATTTTCCAACTTTTTCATATCTGAAGTATATTTTTTTGACACTCATAATCACGATTATCTTACTTCAAATTACATTCTTCAAACCTTCAAATTTTTTTATATAGTTGAAGGTTCACTACGCTCAATAGTTTTGAATCAAGGTGATGTCAGACATGTTTTTGGTGAAATGGTGCAATACGGGTGTAACCCATGTAAACTCTTTTTTTAAAACAGACATTTTATGTCTCCTAACTTAATGCTAAATGAGAAGTCCATACACAAGTGGTTTAGAGGCCCTCATATGATAGGTATCTTTTAATTAATACCACTTGGTATTTAGTTTGTGAGGTAACAGTTCTTCAACATTTATGGTTTCTAGCAACCTACAATTAAACCTTCAATATTAATATTTTTTGTGGCAATTCATGAATTATCGTCGTAGGTCAACAAACGATTGCAGTGGAATTTATTGCCAGTGTTATTTCCATATAAAAATCATTGCACATGTGTTCTTTCGGAGTTTTAAGGTGTAAAGGTGTGGGAATTCTTTCCTATTTTTTTTTCAACTGTAGCTTCTAATAGCGGAGTTGGCGAGAATGATAGTTCATTATTAATGGAAGTCAATAGTGGTCTCCTCGACTAAGGAACATATACGTAGCCTTGTATTGTTATTGTTCTCTGGTTTACTAGGACAACATAGTACAAGCCAAGCACCTCGGTCATTGTTTTTGAGCTTAAACGATCATCTTGAGGGCACATCACCAGTTATGGTTGTTGCCAAATCAAGTATATTTAAAAGACAATAAAGTATAGGTAATTTAAATATTGCTGACACGTGGGTTCACTTTCCAGATCAACTTCTTGCTATGGTGCATCTTAAGAGAACTTCCAAAGTTGGGAGCATGCAAGGATGTGCATATAACTAGGATATGTAGTATTTGTGGTTTTCAATATTTACATTTTTCGAACGATTACTTTATCAAGGTTTTAAATTGGTTGAAGAATATTCCTTCCAAAGTATCTAGATAGAAATCGCTGCTAAAAATATTTCCGCACTAACAAAGTCATAATACAGAGGCAGCTAGTGGTTGCGGCATTTTGGAAAAAATTCATGCAGTCAAAAGAAGTTTGAAATGTAATTTTTGTATGCTTTTAGAGAAGGGGATAATGTGGTGGATCTCCTAAGGAATGAAGTGTGTAACAGAAAAATAAGTTACATATTTTTGGGGACTGAGATATCGATGCCGTTCAAAAGTTTATCCACTCATAGTTTTCAACTCTTCCACGGTAAAGATTTTTTTTTTTCAATCATCAATAAATAGGTAAAGGTCTTGCTTAATCCCCTGTCTAGATAGAAGTAGCCTAGGCAAAAAAAAATGTTGAGTGTTCAATCATTTTTCAATAAATAAAGCTCGTTACTATTACCTTGTGTTGATCGATCTCATTAGAATGAAATAATAGTCTTTAGAATCTTTACTCACAAAAATATTTAGAAATCTTCCAATAGTATCACCAATTTCCAAGCGCATTCTAAGAGATATCAAGAAACATAAGATTTTTTCCTTTGTATTGATTCTTCTCTTGGTGATTCAGACTCCAATTACCATTGAGATTAAGGAGATGACTCTCAGAATGAAAATAAGTTACATACAATATATTGTTGGCTTTAGAATATAAACTTCATGAGGCTAAAATAGTGTTTGCATCATTCACAACAAAATTAATTTATTTTTCACTTGAATACATTTTTCTTTCATGTGACCTCTTATGGTATAATGAGCTCCGCATAACATCTTCCCTATTTTTGAATACATCGTTTTTAATTTTTTAAACATAATGACCAAAGATTTGTGTGGAACATGTCACACCCTGGACCCGCAAGCCCGTTGGACAATAGAATTGCCTCCAAACTCTCATACATGTATCATTTTATCCCGCATGTTAAAAAGGTGGTTCCCCACGTGCATTCCACTTTGTCTCCCATATACTTAACTTCCGACTTGGCTTAGTGATTGACTTTGATACCCTTTGGTAATGTCGTGCGCCCATAAGCTTGTTGGACACTATAATTGCCTCAAACCCACCGAGTGCATCTTTGAATTTGATTATGATAGCAAATCGCAAAGTGATATCCAATGGATGCACTTGAGTTATTTGTCCATTGCTTATATGTTGCTTAGCTTTTTAATTCATAATCCACGTGGGACGGAGTATCATAAAGCACGTGTACTCTTCTCTACTTTAACCATTGCTATCCTATAAATACTCAGTATTAAGACATCATATTTTCTACTTATTTTCGTACCTTTTATTTTGTATATATACTTATCTTACTTAATTTTCACAAGCATAGATATTTTATCCTACATGCTTATTTTGTTTTTGTGTAAGCTATCATAGTGGATATGTAACTATAGTTGAACTAAATGATAATGCTTGTTACTTTGCACATTGTTAGCGATCTTGTTTCCAATATGATTTTTCATTTAATGTATTGAACGGTATACAAGTACATTAAATTTGAAGTTATATCTATACATAAGGCATGTGCACTTGTTAATTTGCATTTATATCTATACATATTTAAACCTTAAATCACTCAAGTGTTCTCATCTTTTTTTTTTTATTCTTGTTGTTTTTTTTATTGTTTCATGCAAGTTCAATAATTGTAAATGCATGTTAATCAATCATTAATGTGTTCTAGCTTTGGTTAACATCATGAATTTTGCTAGATAATACGTAATGGTGCATGTTTTTACCTATAATATTTGTGATGATGTCCAAGTTGAAATACTGAACTTTTTACAATAACAATTTTGTTCCAAGAGCTCATATTACTTATTATTTCATTCAGAAACTATTTTGTTTAATATATTTAATATCTATTACTAATATATATATATATATAATATATTATGTTAAGGAACTTTGAGATTTCTTTATGGAATTAGTTAATTAAGCTCCTTATAAAATTGATCAGTTTCTATTATAGAGAGATTTTATTTCAAGTTTGAACTAAAGTATTACTTCAGTAACAATAGATCGTGAGCTGATAGATTGAACAAAAATATTCCCTTTGTTATATGGAAATAGGAAATTGTATTGTAATGGAAAATAAGAACGTCGAAATAAATGGCAGTTGAAAATGTCGAAAAATCTTTTCTCATACTTAAAGCATCACAAACAATTCTCCCATGCGGATACTTAGAAGTTTAATGAAGTACACATAAATTTTAAAAATATTACATTGTAAATAACTTAACTATGAAGTGAAGTTTCTTACCCCTTGTTTTTTATGGGTTTACAAGTAGTGTATCTATTGCACTGCAATAGATGAAAATAAATTTAAACAAAAAATTGTAAGATATGTCCATCTAACAAGTAAACAAAGTAATGTATGTCTAATTAAGCTAATAAAAACTACCATATATACATCAAGGGATAAATGCAAAAATTGTACCATACTTTAGGCTACTTTGCGATTCAGATACCATACCTTTTAAAATGGCAGATTTCATACCATAGTTGATGAAAGTTGCAGTTTTGATATGAGGCAACGATTGAAAAATCTGTGCCGTCGGTACTAGTGGGAGAGGTTTCAACCTCTAAATCAAAGGGCAAGGATGCCGGACGCAAGAAGAGGAAGAAAGATGAGACGTCTTCTACTGCTGCTAGCACTTCGAGTGTTCCTGTTACACCGCTAGGCGGGGGTAAAAAGAAGAAAGAGGTTCGTCAGTCAAAAATTTTGAATGATGGTAGCATTTATTGCCGAGAGAAGGGACATTGGAAGAGGGAGTGTCCTAAGCTCCTTTCCGATGAAGGTAAAATCTTTAACTTGAGTATTAACATAATCACCATCCTACTCTTGGTATTGGATACCAATGAACTCATAAATCTGCGAATGGTTTGCAGGTGAAGATGAGGAGTAAAAAAAAAGCCGAAACAAGAAGGTCCCCTAAGGTTTAGCGATAGCAGGGCTGTTGCTGCAAAGACTAGGGACTTGGTTAGGCTTAGTGGTGATCATGTTAGGATAGTATCTATGTAACCTAGCATGATCAAAATAATGTTTCAATTATTGTTGGACAATTTTGATTACATATTTTGATCAATAAAGTCTTCTATTTGACACTGAATGGGATTCATGTCTGCTGGGTGAAACACTTATTGTCTCATAATTGGATTATGAATACTCAAATAAAGAATAATATGATAATCAAAGATTCCAAATTTACAGTCATGGTAGGTCAATCGTCTAGTAAAGGATGAGGAAGATTGATGGGTTCAAAGAGTACTAGAAATAGGCAATTTGGATCCATTAGCTTTCAAAGCTTTTACTAAGACAGAGAAAGACCGCAGAAGCTCTTTAATGGAACAAAATGAGCTTACTAGCTTTGTGTTGGATTGGATCCAACGCGATATCTGTAAGTCACTAAAATACACAAGATCAGTATAGGGTTCACAAGTTTAATTTTGTTTGATGAGAATCAAAGAATTAGACATGGAATGATGAACCAAACTGATTACCTTTTGATTGGATCAAGAGGGTGTGTATTTAGTGGGAGTTTTTGAATATCAAAATTGAGAATGTGATTCTCACTCGGTGAAGTTTTTCCTGAAAGGACCACGGTTAACCGGTCTCTAATAAGGAAGAAATTAAACAAAGTTGGACTTTGTTTGATCGGTGTTTCACTGAAATGAGTTGGCCCTTATTGTATGATAAACTCTCGTCCCACAAAGTACTTGAGTCAATAGGATTGTCCTATATACGTCAAGGAAATAGTGGAGTAGGTTTTCATGCAACATCTCAAAAACATCATTTGTAATCCAATGACATCTCTAACTGACCATGTTCCAGTCCTTATTTGTCCATGGAATTGGATTTTTAAATCCAAAAGGACATAGGGAGGAAGTTCAAACTAGGTTTGAGACTTCAGAAAACTGGAATATTCAAACGTACTAGGTATGATTTGATGAACCCGAGGTCAGTAGAAGTTGGTGTGAGTTCTAATGTGTTTGGTGTAAACGTCTCACTCATTTATAAATAAGGTTAAGACGTTTGGGAAAACACTAAGACACTAATACAAAGTTGCTCACGAAATTCTCCATAAAAGGAATTGGATTCCTACATTAGGGGCGAGCTGTTCAACTCAGTTGTAGAACACTGGTGAGATAGCTCAAAGTTGTTCAAGAATCAGTTGCGCTTAACTGATCAGAAAGCTTAGATGTCTAGGACATCTGCTACGTCTGTGTTAGTTTGGTGTAATAGACCTGATGTTGTGTATGCTTTGGGCATGAACACAACACATATTGGGAATACACAAATTGGCATTAGACAGTTTGTCACGACACATGTTTGTGGAGAGTTGATTCTAGAAAGCTAAAGCGATACTAGCTTCCAGACTCATGTGAATAATAAATAAGTCCTCAAAGTATAGTCACGTTCGGACTTGATGGTAGGCATGGTAACTTGAAAAGATTTCAAGCAGACGCCCCATCTTAAAAGTTGAATGTGAGACGACTTTCACAAGTCAGTCTTGAAAAGTGGTTTGGATCGAAAAACTGCATCCATTGGATGGATGCCATGCCTAGCATGGCCAAGCCAGTTGTAGCCTTGGAGGCGAACGACAAGGCTAAGGCAAGAGCCTTTTGGGCCCGAGATCTCATCTTAGATCCACGGAAATTCTTATTCAACAACCATCTGCAGGGAGCGCTAGTGAAGGAAATACACGATTGGACCGTGTAGATCCAGCAGAAAATAAAGTAGACCCACGAAATCGTGCCGGTATCGTAGATTGCTCATACTCAGAAGGTTCTGAGGGACATGGGAAATTGGCTCAATGGTCAAGTGGGAGATTGTTGGAATGGGTGAGCAAAAGCCAATTGAATTGGTTGTTTGCCATTCGTCAATCTTTATCAAATAATATTAGACTGATGAATACGATAAGAATTCATCATGTTGGCAGCTTATTTTTGTTGTGCTTACCACTGACATTGAATGGGATTTTAATGTCAAAACGAAATGCCCACAGACCGAAAGATTAAGCCCGCGGAGTTGGGCTGCGCATAGGTTTGGCGACTATGAAACCAATTATTAAAGGTCGGTCTGAAACGTTCCAAGTTGAGGACCTCGAGATAGGGCATCGAGAGTCCTATAGAGACTTGCACTAATACTGCAGCCGTGTTTCATCGGCATAAAATGTGGGTCGTCTGTGCAGTTTTAGTGGGTTAGTTGGCCAGGTAGTCGACTGACTGAACTGACTCGCGGGAATCGTCATATGGAGGCCTCTTGAGGCTTGGTCAGTATGATTGGGATTTCCGGTTCCGATAGTACGGGATTAGTCCTCGGACTTGAGGAATCATGGCAGTCACGTGCATACGAAGACTGTATCTTGGATATAGCGAGAGGTGGTTCTGCCATAGGGCATGGTCATCATAAGCCTTATCTAGTGCAGTTGGAGTATGTAGCGAGGACGGTGGATTCCAAGAAAGAATCTGTCCTCTTTCAGTATTATGACAACGAGATCTCCTATGCGCTCTGAGATGGTTTAGACTCTTCAAGTTTATGGCCATAGCGATTGATCAAGTGGGAAGGGATTTCCTACGATGATCAATAGAGTAAACGCATCTCGAGTATGCAGCATAGATGCCTAGTTAAGGATGGGAACCGACTCCTAAATCCATGCCCTAGACTAAGGTCAGGAGACGGTTGACAGTAGGACCGTATCCGTATGAAATCGGAGCCTGAATGTTCACGCCACTATTCGCCTGGTCTCTAGTGCCATGGACTGTTGCTAGACGACCACCCATGGTAAAGGGCTATTTCTGGTTATGGAATAATCAGAAATAATTAATTAAATTGAGTAATTAAAACTGTGTGATAGCACGCCAAGTCTAGATGAGGGTGAACCTAAAGAGTCACACACAAATCACGAAAGGTGAGTGAATTAATTTGGAATTAATTCCGGAAGAGGTGAATTAATTTAATTAGATTAAATTAATTCTTGGAGAGCATAAATGATTGGATCATTTATGAGGAATAACCCATTAGATGGATAGTTTGAAATTAATTAATTGAATTAATTGAATTTTGGACTTAACCTTTTTAAATTGATTGGATTAGTTTAAAAGAGGCTTGGGGTAATTAATTAGTGGGTTGGATCCATTAATTAATTAGTAGATGGACCTATCTAATTAGTGAATTGGATTCATTAATTAGAAATGGACTAGAAATAATTAGTTGGACTAGTTATGCTTGGTTGGGCTTAATTAATTAAGTGGATTGGATTCATTTAAATAATTAAGTGTCTTTTGGACTTGTAAATATTGGATTGGATTAAATATTTACTTGGACTTTCTTTGTTGGGCATTTTATTTAATTGGATTAAATTTTAAGTCCAACAAGAATGGTATATGGGCTCAATTTGACTCGTTGGACAAGCAAATTGAATCCGGTCCAAAATGCATCAAACCCTAGCCCGTGTTGACTTTTGCTAGTTCAAAAATAGATTAAATTTGGCTGAAAATGATCAGCCAAATTCGTGCATAAGGTGTGTGGAAAGTGGGTGAGGAGTTTTGGGAAGAGGTTGAGAAAGTTGTGGAAGGTTGAAGACTAGGTCTCCTTCCACATCTCAACCTTTTCGTTCCAACTTTTCTACTCACAAACCCTAGTGTTTTCAATTGGAAGAAAAATGAAAGATAACCCTATTTAGTTTATGCTTTTGTTTTTCTATCAAATTCATTAGCCTAATTGCATGATTAGATCTGTAATTGTTACACCAAACTCCCGGGAAAAGATCAAGGGTACACCCCTTGATCGGGATTTAATTCTTGTATTTACCGCTTTTTCGATTTTCTGCCCTTCCGCCACGCTTCCCGGGCCGATCCACTTCCTTCACATCCAATGAGGGAAAGTGAGGATTTCCATACCATCGCGACACTGATGGTTGTGGCAACCCGACTTAGAGAAAATCCAGGGAGAAATCCTAGGAGGGCACCTGAGAATACACCTTGGGTAAGGACCATGCTCCAACCCTTGCATCCATATTCTGCGGTATTGAACTTGGATGTTATCGACTTTCGAAACATCGAGAAGCTGATAGATGAATGGGTAGCAACCATAAAGATAGCAGCAACCACTCTAGAACTCGAAAAAGAAAACTTCATAAAATTAGTTGAGTTAAGCTTGGAGGGTTTTGTGAATATCGGAAAGGATAATACCCCAGTTGATACTAAAGCTAGTATCCTTGCCGGAGATTCAGAGAGTGCAATAGCAGATCGACTAGGAAGGTTTATCAAGATACACTTCATCGGAGATGGAAACTTCATGGGAAGTAGAACAGAAAAGGCTAGAGAATATGCACAAGCTCTCTTTGCCTATAGTTTAAGAAATTACATCTAGCATCCCTGATGTTTGCTTCATTCTAATAAATAAGCCTCTCGTTAATTAAAATTCACCAGGTTTGCTGATATTAACTAAAAAAAATTAGAAAAAACTGATATTTTTCATTAATTTTACTGATTACTAATTTATTACATGTCAAATAATTCTTTTCGGACTAAATGACCTTTATAATGGTGACGATACACCTTCTAAAATGCATTGCTGCGTGAAGACATATGGGACAATTTGGTCATAAAAATTCTATTTGACCTGCAATGAGTCAGTAATAAGTCAATCTGGGGTTAATCTAGATTCTTTTCTAATTTTTTTTGTTAATATCAATAAATTTGGTGAATTTTGACTAACAGTTGAACTTATTTGTTAGATGGAGCAAACCTCAGGGGTGCTCGCCATTACATTCACTCTATAAATTTACCACAACCACCCCCCCCCCCTCCCAATAGAGGGCAGAGAGAGAGTTTTGATAAAGAAGAAACAATTTTCTCATAGATCGGACCTTATAACCCTCCACCCTCCCAATCACACCCCAAGAGAGAGTGATAAAGAGACTGAGAGTCTTAAGATAGAGAAATAAATAATCTTTCCACAGATCGAAAGTCATATAAAAAAAATTAACTAAGAAAATTTTGATTTTTTTTAAAAAAAAAATTTTCAATATTCAAAAGGAAAGCCAAAGGAATTGTGATTCCACTTTCAAGATTTAGCAGTTATTAATTATAAATTAATACTCTTATAAAAAAGTATTTTAAAATAAAAGATCTGAACAAATGAAAAAGAGCAAAGATTGCACACTTGAATTTTTTTTTTTTAAAAAAAACAAACAAAAAGAAAGAAAGAAGGAAAGATCTGCCACGCCTGTTGGACTTTTGGAGGCACTTGTCATGGTGGTGGAGGAGATGATGCTGGAAAATTAAAATTGACTGGCTCCGGAAAGAGCACACCATTAACCCTCCAACAACCATAAAAGTTATCTCTCTCAAGTATTCTCTACAAGGTGAAAATTAACATTTGTTAGAGCTGATACAAAATTACCAAGTAAAATTAAAAGTTGAATGCAGTTGAATCATTGAGTAAAGATCTACATTGCTTGCTTCATTTGAGTTGTGCTCCATCTTTTCTTTTGTCCACAAAGAGTTCTTTGAAAGATGGGTGAGAGAGAGAGAGAGAAACAGAGAATGGAAGACAACAAGGAGAGTGACCAAGCAACCGATAGATAATAAATTATGTATCGGTGTGTGGTGGGTAAATTTATAGAGTGAATGTAATGGAGAAAGACCCCCCCCCCGAAAAATAATTCAATTACAACAACAGATAAACACAACTTTAACAGGGAATATGAGTTTATTTATGACATATAAAATTATATCCAGATTTGGAATATGTAGAATGTTGCAACAATTTGAATAACATAATCTAACTAAATTATGAAAAAATTACTTTTAGATAAAAAAATCAACCATAAAGTTTTACAGACCAAAATTACTCACTAACCATGTGTAATTAATTTACCACATGAATAGTAGATATAGTACATCATATGGTACACAATGTAATTATATAAACTAAATTTTTTGTATTTTTTATTTATGCTATTGTGGCGTGGATAGTAAAATTATGATGCTCTAAAATCAATAGAAATTCTACTTTAATTATATATTAATAATGGAATAAAATTCAACTTAAAGTAAAACAGAATGATTGATTATTTTCTGTAAGCAAATTCAGCTACAATTTAGTTGCGCACATAAACAGATAAATGTATTAATTATAAAAGAATATGGATAGTTAATATTGTCATACATTCATTAATTAATATGCATTTTTTTATCTACGAGATCTCCAGTACGGAGATGTTAAAAAACGAGATCGTCAGTATGGACCTATATTTCTACTGTGTATGGAATGTAATCTTTATTTGTGTACGGATTTACATCATTTATGCACACACCTTATTTATGCTTGAGCTTGAAAAAATACTTATAGTCTGCATAAATCATACAGGATGCACATATTATCCTTCTAAATTATTATCTCCCTCGTTAGAGGGAATAGCATTACATTGATATTTGCATAGTTGATAAAAACAAAGTGTAACTTGAACTAGTTACTTGGTTGGTGCATTGCATTCAGAATTAATAACAAGCATAGTCTTAAAGGTCTCAGAAAATTTTTAAAAAAACACTGAAAGTTTCCAAACATGGTTTGCAAAGAAGTAGATTGCATGTCATGGTCATCATCAGAGCGCATCTTCCTTCTCAAATCTGCACATCGAAATTCAGTGATGGTAAGATGTAAATTAAAGTTTTCAGATGAAATTTTTGAAAAGTTTGATTATGCATGAAAGTAAGTGCTCACCAAAGTTTAGTAAATCACATGATACATGATGAATGTTGCAGCGTCATTCATAGAGCGGATGGTTTTCTTGACCTTTTCATGGAAATAAAACTAAAAAGAAGAAATTTTGGTTAGAAAATTAGTGCAAGTAAGTTATGTTTCTTGAAACATAAACAACTACAACTCTTCTAATAAGTAGATAGATACTTGTGAGCAAAAAAAATACACAACTAAGTCAAATAGATAATATTTTAAGAACACAATATTTGCAGCATCCAACTCTTGGATATCGTGTAAATATTTTGAAGCTTCGGGAACTGAATTTTGAAAATAAATAAATTTTTTTTTAAAATTTTCATATCGTGATTGATGCATTATATGATGTAGTGTAGCTAAGAGAAGATCATAAGTGATAATAACTTTATGTCGAAATACATAACTTGTTACATGAAAGCAAACGGTGGGCTACTCTATTATGAACTACAATAAGATAAAAAACACAAAAGAAGTCCAACATGAAAACTTTCATACTATTTATAACCATACACAAGTCTCTGAAATACTATCATTTTGATTTCAATGCGTCATTTATAATATGTGTCTACTTAACCAACTTACGCGTATAGTTGTATTAATTAATGTATTTTCTTTATCTACATAATTAAGAAATACTTATAGTCATATGGATTAACATATCTTCTCTGTCTACTTAACTAATATACATGTAGTTAAAAGACAAGTGCAATTATATTAATTAATGTATCTGTTGTATTTACTTACTAAGAGACACATAGTTTAATTAATATATAGCGTATCTTATGTAGCTATTTAACGAAAAAATACATAGTTAAGAGATAGGTGCAATTTAACTAAGGTATCTTTCACCTATCTACTTGAACCTTTGTATCTACTTAATTAAGAAATACATGTAGTTATATCTAGTTAATGTACCTTTTCGGTCTTGGTGGTTCCAGTACGCTCTCTGACTTCAATAGACCATCTTCCTTCCAGGCGCTCCTTCATAGACAGTGGATACTTGCTTTCAATATTGGGATAGATTTCTTCAGTCACCGGGAGCACCACCCTCTGACCAAGATCGATTTCTTTCGCTTCCATTTTTCTTCTATTCAAACTCTCATATGGCAGTAAAACAAAATATGTAGTCTTCCCAGTTGCAATCTTTGATGAAAGAAAAGAAGAATATACATAAGAGTGTCATTCTAATTATTGGTATTATATATATTCCAAGTTTGATTGTCTTGTTTAGTTCCTTTTTGTGTAGCAAAAATGTTAGAAGATGAAACTCTTTTGTTTTTCCACATTTAAATTAAAATTGTGCAATGTAAGTGCAAGTTCCTTTATTTTTCGATTAGAATTGTTTCATTCATGATTTTCTTATGGTGGACAGAAATAAAGTATGATTTCACAAACAAAATTTAAAGCAACCTCCAGCATTTCTAGAATATATTGAGAGTGCTCCTCGCATCTTAAAAGTCTGAGTGAAATTGATCTAGATTCAACAACTAGATGAAACCAGATCCTTCTTTTTCTTTGGGAAGATCCTTCGTTGCTCGGTCCTGCTTGCTCCTGCAAGAATTGAATCCTAATTGTTACTTGATGAAATATACCAAAAATAAATAAAATAAAAGGGTGAGAATGATTAATAATCCATATGCCAAGTTTTTTTTTTATTCTTTATGGGTCGTGTGTGAGGTTAATTTATTTATTTTTTAAGTATACAAGGTTAAATGATTAATAAAATAAGTATTTATGTGTGTTGACTGTAAAATATATCTTTTGAATTTTTCATAGTAGATAGATCAAAGGTAATTCAAGACATAAAATATATTTAATTAATTTTGGTATTAAAATAAAACTATTGTAGTGAATTATGACATCGTCAAATTTATAAATTTGGTTGAACCTTTAACAACATATTTGGCAATTTTTACATGATGCTTAGCTTTTTGATAAACACTCAACTTTCAACAATTTCCAGAATTGAGACTTTATTATTTGAATGCGCATGTAACTCTCATCCACAAGTTAGTGTTCATCAATACATTAAAAAGTAAAAAATAAAAAGAGAAGAGCGAGAATTTTAAGATGGAAAAGAAAGAATCTTTCCATATATCGAACTCTAAACCCCCCTCTCAAGAAAGAGAGATATTGTTAAGATGGACAAGAAAGAATCTTTTCTACAGATCGATCTCTAAACCCCCTCCCAAGAGAGAGAGAGAGAGAGAGAGATTCTTAAGATGGAGAAGAAAGAATATTTTTCACAGATCGAACTCTAGACCCCCCTCGCAAGAGAGAGAGAGAGAGAGAGAGTCTTCAAATGGAGAAAAAATTATCTTTTCTACAGATCGAAATCAATATAAAAAGAAAAAATTGAGAAAAACCAATTTGATTTTTTCAAAAAGCTTTATTTCAAAATTGAAACGGAAAAAACAACAGGATTGTTTTTACAATATAAATATTGTGCAATTACCAATTTTACGTTAGTACTTCTTGTAAATTTTATATTTAAAATAAAAGATCTACGAAATAAGAAGACCAAAGACACAAAAAAAATATATATATATTTTTAGAATAAAAAAGGAGAAATAAAAAGAAAGATTTGCCATGCCTGTTGGACTCTTGGAGGTACTTGTTGTGATGGTGATTCTTAATGGAGTGGCGGAGGTGGTGGCGGAAAATTAAAATCGAGTGGCTCTGGGAAGAGCACACAATTGACTCTCCAACAGCCATAGATATAATCCCTTTCAACTATTGGTTCCATCTACAAAGTAAAATTAAACATATGTTAGAGCTTAAACAAAACTGTAAAATACAATTAGAAATCGAATGAAGTTGAATGAAGATTTACATTTCTCCCTTGATCTGAGTTGTGCTCCATCTTCTTTTGTGTGTGCAAAGAATTCTTCGAAATGTGTGTGTGAGTGAGAGAGAGAGAGAGAGAGAGAAAGTGCGTGAGAGTGAGAGAGAGAGGGAGTAGAGAATGGAGGGGAGAATGACAGTAGGGTGAGTGAGTGAGAGTGAGAGAAAAAGAGAGGGAGTACAAAATGGAAGGGAGAAACACAATAGGGTGAGTGAGTTACCAACAGATAATTTATGTTAGAGTGTTTGTGTATGTGTGTGTGTGAGTGAGAGAGAGAGAGAGAGAAGAGAAGAGAGAGAGAAAGTGAGTGAGAGAGAGAGAGAGAGAGAAAGTGCGTGAGAGTGAGAGAGAGAGGGAGTAGAGAATGGAGGGGAGAAAGACAGTAGGTGAGTGAGTGAGAGTGAGAGAAAAAGAGAGGGAGTACAAATGGAAGGAGAAACACAATAGGGTGAGTGAGTTACCAACAGATAATTTATGTTAGAGTGTTGTGTGTGTGTGTGTGAGTGAGAGAGAGAGAGAGAGAGAGAGAGAAAGTGAGTGAGAGAGAGAGAGAGGAGAAAGTGAGTGAGAGTGAAGAGAGAGGAGTAGAGAATGGAGGGGAGAAGACAGTAGGGTGAGTGAGTGAGAGTGAGAGAGAAAGAGAGTACAAATGAAACACAATTGGTGAGTGAGTTACCAACAGATAAATTATGTTAGAGTGTTTGTGTATGTGTGTGTGTGAGTGAGAGAGAGAGAGAGAGAGAGAAAGTGAGTGAGAGTGAGAGAGAGAGGGAGTAGAGAATGGAGGGGAGAAAGACAGTAGGGTGAGTGAGTGAGAGTGAGAGAGAGAGAGAGGGAGTAGAGAATGGAAGGGAGAAAACACAAAGGTGAGTGAGTTACCAACAGATTTATGTTAGAGTGCTTGTGTATGTGTGTGTGGACATTTATTTAAAGTGAATGTAAGGGAGATGATTCCCGTAATTATGTTTTACAATATCTACACGGACTTATATAAGATGTTTTCATAACTAACAATAAGAATGATGCCATGTGAACAAATTGTATTGACGTAGTACGATCCTCACTGTTCATCATAGAACAACAAATGTTGCAAATGTTTTTTAAAATATAATTTCTTAAGAGTCCTTGAATAGATGGATAGAATGAAATTGCTAATTACAAAAGATTTCAAGCAAAAAAAAAAAAAACAAGCAACAACAGATAAACACAACTTTAATAGGGAATATGAATATATTTATGACACATGAGATTGTGTCCAAATTTCGAACATTTACAGTGTTGCAACAATTTAAATAACATAATCTTACTAAATTATGAAAAAAAATATTTCTAAATAATCAAAACCTACCATAAATTTTCAAAGACCAAAGCTACTCAATAACCATATATAATTCATTTACGACATGAATAATATAGTAAATCATATAATATAAAAACATAAAATGACTTTTTCATAATTCTCTATAAATGTGTTGGCAATTTAAGAAATTTTTAGAAATATAAAGGCTATTGTTCACGAGATTAATGATACACAATTGAAATTAAAATGTATGTATATAGATTGCATTTTTTGTATTTTCTATTTATGTTGTTGTGGAGTGGATACTAAATTGGCCACACTGTCTAGGTGCAATATAAAGTTTTAAGTTTTATATATAATTATTCATATATTAGTAATTGAATAAAATTCACTTGAAGTAAAAAGTAGTTAGCGTTTTTTTTTTCCTAAACAATTTCAACTACAATTTAGTTGCATATAAAAATGGACAAATGTATTAATTATTAGAAGTATATGGATCATTAATATGGTTGTACGTTCTTAGATAATTAATATGCACTTTTATTACGTACGTAATCTTTAGTATGGACATGCCAGTTTTGTTGTGTACGGATATATAATTTTTCATTGTGTACGGATGCACATAATTAATTGAGAAAATTATAATTTCAGTCTTGTAATTCAAGAGTCGGTATTTTTAATCTTGTAGAAATTGATTTTCGCAATTTAGTTATGTAACTTTAAATTTTAGCAATTTTAGTTTTTTCTTCCGGCTAATTTGATCTGAAATTGCATGTGACTTGAACATGACACAATCAAGTTGCAAATTTATTATTATAAATCAATTTTGTCCAAGATCAAATTAAAATTGCCAACAGCCACGTTACAAGGGAAAAGAATACAAACATCTCTTAAGTTACAGTACTAAAAATGCAACCTCCATAAATTATATGACTAAAATTGTATTTTTTTCCTAATTATTTCATATATAAGTACGAGCTATTTACAATATCCACATAAGATAATTATATGGAAAAATTAAATAAATGGTGTATTTTTATTTTTATTTTGATAATATAAACAGATCTTTCATCTTCGTGAACTTTGCACCAAAATGCTTTTTTGAGTCATTATATATATAAAAAAATTTCAAAAGACAACATATATATCACAAACTTAAATTTCTAATTTAGTTAATAATTATCCAATGACAAAAATACCAAATTGTGAAAGTTTTACGTTGCTCAAATCCTTTTGCTTTTTTATTAGAACTTAAATTATAAATTAAATTTTATTCCTAAGCTGGAAGAGCAACGCACTACTTTTTTGCAAGTTGTAAAATTCAAAATTTCAATGCACCTCAAAAAAGGAAAAATTGCAAGAACCCATGTAATATGGGATATGTACCAAACACTTCTCTATACAAAATAACAATATATTGAATGGAAAAATGTTGCATGTCATGGTCACTACCGATTATTAATCTTCCTTCTCAGACCTATCCATCAAAATTTTAGTGATAGTAAGATGTATATTAAAATTTTCGAGAAGCTTTTGGAAAGTTTGAAGATGCATTAGAGTATGTGATCACCAAAGTCTAATAAATCATACGATATATAATGAATGTCACAACATCGTTCATAGATCGAATGTTTTTGTTGACCTTCTCATGGAAATAGAACTAACAATAAAAAATTTTAGTTAGGAAATTAATACAAGTGATATTCGGTTTCTTTGAACATAAATAATTACGACTCTAGTTAATGAGCAGATAGATCCTGAAGAAAAAATATGCATCTAAATCAAATAGATAATACTTTAAGAACACAATCTTTACTGCATCTAACTCTTGGATGTCGTCTAAATGTTTTATAGCTTCGCAAATTGCTTTTTGAGAATAACTAATATTTCTCTCTAAATTTTTATATCATGAATGATGTAATTATATGATGTAGTGTGGCTAAGACAAGATCATAAATGATAATAATTTTATGTCGAGATATATAACTTGTTATATGAAAGCAAATGATTGGCTACTCTATTATGAACTATAATAAGATCAAAAACAAAAGAAGTCCACATAGAAGATTTTCCTACTGTTAAATCTACGAAATTGCATCATGTTGATTTCATTGTATCTTTTATAATATGTATCAACTTAACTAACATATGCGTGTAGTTGTATTAACTAATATATTTTTGTATCTACTTAATTAAGAAATACGTGCAGTTATATTAACTAACATATCTTCTGTACGTAGTTAACTAATAGGCACATAGAGACACGTGCAATTATATCAACTAGCACATTTTTTGTATCTGCGTAACTAGGATACACGTAGTTAAGAGATATGTACAATTTATATTAACTAGATAGACACGTAGTTGTATTAACTGACGTATCTTTTGTATCTACTTAACTAAGAGACACGTGCAGTATATTAACTCATGTACCCTGTGTATCTACTTAATTAAGAGATGCATGTAGGTATATTAACTAATATACCTTTTCGCTCATCGTGGTTCCCGTACATTCTCGGACCTCAATAGTCCATCTCCCCTCTAGTCGCTCTTTCATTGATAATGGATACTTGCTTTCTATATCACGATAGACATCTACAGTAACTGGGAACATCACCCTCTGCCCGAGTTCGATTTCTTTCACCTTCATCTTTCTTCTATTCAAACTTTCATATGATAACAAAACATAATATGTTGTCTTCCCGATTGTGATCTTTGAGGCAAGAAAAGAAGAATATACATAAGAGGGTCATACTAATTTTTGGTACTTCTTACTTTTCAAGTTTGATTGTCTTGTGCGATTCCCTTTCTATGTAGCAAAAATATTAGAAGATGAAATCTTTTGTTTTTCCACATTCAATTTAAATGTGCAACATAAGTGCAAGATCCTCTATTTTTATTTAGATGTTTCTTCCATGATCTGCTTATAGTGGATATCAATAGCGTATGACTTAATAAAAAAGAACAACCAGAAATTAAAGCAACCTTCAACATCTCCAAATATATTTAGATTGTTCCTCAAATCTTAAAAGTTTGAGCGAAATTACTCTAGATTCTACATTTCTAGATGCAATTGGATCCCCCCTTCTTTTTGTTTATGAAGATCCTTCGTTGCTTAACCATGTTTTCTTTTGCAAGAATTGAATCTTGACTATTAGTTGATGAAGTGGATCAATAAACCTATATTAAAATGGAGTGGTTTGGGGAATGACATACCATTAACTCTCCAACAATCATAGATTTAGTCTCTTTTGAGTATTGTTTTCATCTACAAGGTGAAATTAATATATGCTAGAGCTTATATAAAACAGTAAAATGCAATTAAAAGTTGAATCGTGGAATAATGATCTACATTTCTCACTTTATTTGAAGTGTGCTCCATCTTCTCTTGTGTGCACAAAGAGTTCTTTGGAGTATGTGTGTGAGGGATAGGAGAGACACACACACAGATAATAGAGAAAGGATGAGACAAAGACAATAGGGTCAGCAAGCAATCGTTGGGTGAGTTATTATGTATGTGAGTGAGTGTGTGTAAAACACATAAAGAGTACAGTAAAATTATTCCTATTATTAATCAAATTTTATTAGCAATGCAATATGTATATTTGAATGAAAACATCTGATGCCTTTATTCTATGATATACTAAGTGCAATGCCTTTTCGCAAGTTTCGAAGCTCGAAATTTCCATATACTTCGGGAAATAAAAAACCTGAAGCGCAAAGTGTACATGAGCTGCACAAGAACTTTATCCCTCAATTTTTGTGCATAAAAATTAACATTCTAAATATAATTTATTTCATGGCCAGGTTGATGTTTTTAAATACCGTATATGTATAGACACATTTTATATCTATTCCATTATTTATATATATAACTAAGATAATATCTAATTTCAAATTTTAAAATATATTATTTACCATTAATTTTGTACTTATAAGAAAAAAGTTCAATGATATTATATATATATTGTATTTATCGCTATATAAGTATAAAAATATACATGAGAATATTAGATGGGGGGCAAATTGAAATTTATGTAATTATTTTTACTAACCTCATATTTTTTCGTCAAAGCCCTAACGGTAGGGAGTTATGTGTAAATGGAGAATTTTCGAAGGGATGTAGGTGTAATTTCAAAATTTATATTAATTCTAAATTGGTGTTTATTTTTAATCTTTTAATTAAATTTATATGGATTTTAATTTATATCATATATCTATTTTTCAGAGGACAATGAAATTATCATTTCATGATAAATATTAGTAAAGCGAAAGTCCAAAAAATCCAGAGTAATATCAGATTAGCACTACCCACAAAAAAAAACACATAAACCACTTTCAATGGAGATTGAATCATGAGGCGTCGTCGTCCGTTACTCTCTTGTTCCTATTGTTACGCGAAAACCCCCAGATCAACATTGTGTTTTCACATAGAATTGCATGAAAGAAGGTTGCATGTCATAGTCAACCAATTTGCACATCAAGTTTTCAATCATAGAATTGCACAGAAGAATGGGGCAAAATCCTTTTTTGGTCCCATTAAAAAAGTTCAGTTTTGTTTTTGGTACCACAATTCCTGGGAGTTCGGCTTTTGGTACCATTAAACCCAAAAATAAGCTTTTTTGGTCCCGACTTAACGGCAGACGGCACATGGACTTTAACGACCGTTAAATGTGACTTTGATTCATATTTTTATGGTAGCAAAATAACAAAAAAAATGTGTTTTTTTGGTACCATTAAAAGAAAAAAAAATATTTTGACCAATTCTAACACAAACTATAAGAATCTTATTTTATTTTTTTCAAAAATAAAAATATTAGGAAAATTTTATTTTATTATTTATATTTATATTTCAGATCTTTTTTAAGATTTTTTACTATTTTTAAAATTAAATTATTATTTGGTTTAAAAATACACTCAAGATATAGTAGCAACTATTATTTTCTTTAAATTGAATTTTTATTTAGTTTGTAAAATATTTTTAAAAAATTTGACCATAAATTATAAGTGATGCGTGTTGACCGAGATCCAGTATCTAAGTCCAAAACTGTTGAATCCATGCTAAAATCGCACACATCAATAAGAAATAAAATTTTATTTTTTTAAAATTTTAAAAATAAAGAAAATGTATTTTAATATAACTAATAAAATAGTTTATAATTTATAATAGTATTTATTTCAAATAAATTCTAGCATATTTTAGTTATTTTTAAAATTAAATTATTATTTTCAAAATATTTTAATAAACTTTGACAGAAAAAAGTAACAAATAAATTTTAATTTTATTTCTTCAATTTATCTCAAATGTAAATAATTTAATTTAAAAATTAAATATTATTTAATAAAATGAAATTTATCTAATACTTTCACTCAAAAAATAAATTTTATTTTTTATAGTGTATGCTCAAATATTAATATATTTTGAGATCAAATAATAATTTAATTTTAAAATAGTAAAAAAGATCTTAAAAAGTATCTGAAATACAAACAATTGTAATTTTAGAGCTATTTTATTATATATATTAAAATAAAAATTTTGTAATATTTTCATTTTGAAAAAAATTTTAAAAATTCTTATAGTTTGTGTTAAAACATGTCAAATATATATATATTTTTAATGGTACCAGAAAAACACGTTTTTTTTTTGTTTTGGTACCATTAAACATGAGTCAAAGTCACGCGTAACAGCCGTTAATGTCCGTGTGCCGTCTGTCGTTAAGTTGGGACCAAAAAAGCTTATTTTCGAGTTAAATGGTACTCCCAAGAATTGTGGTACCAAAAACGAAACTGATCCTTTTTAATGGGACCTAAAAAGGATTTTGCCCCAGAAGAATGTATAGTAAAATTTGTAGATCTTCATTTGGAGAGTTTGAAGATCCATTGGAGTGAGTGCTTACCGGAGTCTAGTAAATCATGCAGTACATAATGAAAGTAGCAACATCGTTCATAGATCGGATGGTTTTGTTGACCTTTTCATGAAAGTAAAACTAAGAAGAATAAATTTTAGTTTAGAAATTAATGCAAGTGAATTAAGTTTATTGGAACATCGATAATTACACACTTGTTAATGAGTAGATAGATCCTTAAGCAAAAATATACATCTATATCCAATAAATAATATTTTAAGAACACAATATTAACAAATTAATATGTAGTTAAGAGATGCATCCAATTATATTAATTAATATATCTTCAGAATCTATTTAATTAAGAAACCCATGTGTTATATTAGCCAATGTTCCTTTTGTATGAACTTAGCTAAATGACGCATGTAGTTATCTATACTATATATAAAAGGAGCGCACCTCTTCGGTGTCTCTCCTTTTTTTGGTACGTTTTTGTTTATATTTTTTAAAATTTTCTTTTTAACTTCCCACCTCCATCATCATTTGATAGTGTTTCCTTTTTTTTTAAAAAAAAATCTTTCACCTTTTTTTTCACTATTGTTTTTTATAAATTTAATATTAATTTATTATTATATATATTACTAATTAATAATTTTTTTTAGTTTAAATGATATTTGGAAAAGTTGTAGTTATATAGAGTGTGCCAAAAATTATTAATATTAATTAATGTACCTTTTCATTATTGGTGGTTCCTGTGCGTTCTCTAACCTAAATAGTCCATCTGCCCTATAGTCGCTCTTTAATTGACAACGGATACTTGCTTTCTATTTGGGCATAGACTTCTTCCATAATTGGGACCACCATCCTCTGACCAAGTTTGATTTCTTTGGCTTCCATCTTTCTTCTGTTCAAACTCTCATATGGTAATAAGACATATTAGGGGTAATTGCACTTATAGTCCCATAGGATTAAGGGGGGTCTCACTTTTGGTCCTCTGCTTTTCGGGCTAACAGATTTGGTCCTCTACTTTCAGCCAAATTTGCATGTTTGGTCCCCTCTTCTCATTTTGAAAAACTTTGTGAAACTCTAAATAGATATATAAGGCTGGAAGACCTTACGATCTGTTCAGTTACTAAGTTCATCCTGAAAAGGAATTCTTAAATCTGAGATCGAAGAGGATACAACGCCAACGTATCTAAAATGAGTTTTACTTTTACTGCTCACTTTTACTGCTCGGCAAGAATGGTATCAGAGCCTAGGTTTATTGAACAAATATATGGTTAATATTATATTTAGATATTTTTCCACTAACGGAGGAGACTTTTCAAGAATATGGAACCGAACAAAAGTTCGAGTTACAATGAAAACAGGGAATATTTCCAGACTCTGGAAATACAAAGAAAGAACGTCCTTCGGGAAATTCTTTGGAAATGCGACCATGGTCCATACAAAGGCCCATGTAAGATGAAAGCAGCTCCTCAAGCTCCTGAGGAACCATAAAACGGGATCCAATAGAGATGAACCCAATTTTTGATCAAGAAGGACCTAGGGAACTCCGAGTCCAACTTGAAGTACCAGGACAGGTGGTGAGGCGCTTGCAGGCCACTGAAGTTCATGGACCAATTCCAGCCCGGCGAAATGGAAAAGGTCAATTCCTACATCAATTTCTCTCAAAAATTATGATTAGAGGAATTAATTGGAAGGAGATCGAGGCCGATACCTCGAAGATTTCTCAAGATCTGAGGGAAATCCAGAAGACGTCCAAGACTATGGACATAGGTTATCTAATGTACCTATGAAAGTAGATTCCTTGTGCCACAAGATGGACAAGATTCTTAAGATCCTCCCAGATCTACATAAGAATCTTACAGATCTGAAGACAGAAGTTGCAGATCTAAAAAAGAACCAACGGGATAAACCTGAAACATCCATATCCAGACAAGAGAGGATCAGGGACGCCCTTGGGACAGTACCTCTTCTACACCAGAAGGGGAAAGCAAAGGAGATCCCGAAGCCAAAGACTCGGGATGAACAGATCCAGGAGATCCTTAACTCCATAAAATAATGGAGGTAACCAGAGCGGATCTATCAGATGTACAAGAATTGGCTGAATCATTTTCCCCACTTGGGCTTATGGAATTAGTCAATATTCAAACCAATGAAGTTACTCCAGCACTACCACCGCCGGAGGGGAGCACAGGTTCCAACGAGGCTCCACAAGATCACCCGATGAGAGAGTGCAGATTTCCATACAAACTCAACACCAACGTTTGTGGGAACCAGACTTCGAGAGAATCCAGGGAGAAATCCTAGGAGAGCACCTGAAAATACACCTTGGGCAAGAACTATGCTTCAGCCCTTACATCCATATGGTGTTGTACTAAACCTGGATGTTATCGACTTCCAAAAATAGAGAAGCTGATAGACGAATGGGTAGCAGCCATAAAGATAGTAGCAACCACTCTAGAACTCGATAAAGAAAACTTCATTAAATTAGTGGAGTTAAGCTTGGAAGGTTCTGTGAAGATCGGATGGGATAATACCCCAGCTGATACTAAAGCCAGTATCCTTGCCGGAGATTCCAAGAGTGCAATAGCGGCTAGGAAGGCTTATCAAGATACACTTCATAGGAGATGGATACTTCGAAGGAAGTAGAACAGAAAAGGCTAGAGAGTATGCACAAGCTCTTTTCAGCCTTGAACTAAGAAGTATTTGCGCAGTAGATGAATATATCTATTGGTTTCGTAAGTATTTCTTTCAAAGTGGAGTAGCAGTGGATGTTGCAGCTCCAATGTTCTTTGCAAAAATCTGCAGTCCATGGAGGGAAATGTTGATCCAATCATACAAAGTACCTGAGGGACAGATGGATTCAGTAGCAAGGAGAATGTCTTTTCTCAAAGACAAATTGAAGGATTGGTGTTATCAAGCATCCATCCAGAAAAACATGAAACGACTGAGAGGTACAATTAAACGAACTCCTCTCTGTTGTGATAATAATGATTTTCCTACTGTTATAGGAGAATCAGGTGAGCCAAGAAAAAGGAGGAAACACAGGAGTGTTCTATACTCCAGGAATTCCAGAAGAACTCCTTTTAGGCGAATATCATGGTGGTCCAAAACCAAAGCCAGAACATACAAATCTGAGCAACGGAGTGGACCAACAAGGGCTTCATCCCAAGGATCTAGACGAACAGAGACAAGATCCACAGGAAGAACCCCTACCAGAAGAACTTTCAGACGGGCCCATACCCGGACGAATGAAAGTTTCAAAGATTGCAACTGCTGGATATGTGGAGCAAGAGGACATATCGCTCTAGACTGCCCGCAGAAACGTGGTGAGATAAGAAAATTCGAAGCCACAGACGACATTTAGACGCAGTTTACTATGGGGAATTGATACCAATATACCAATTTGAAGATCTCCCTTCAGACGAAAGCATCTATGAAGAAGAGATAGAAACTGATTCGGATGGATCTTCAACCGAGTCAGAATAATTACAGTGAGGAAGATAGGCTTCAGACCTCTGAAAGCCTGTCAGGATTCTTTTCCAGAATGACGGTGTCAAACAAAACCATGGAAAGAATCATGCGACAAGATTCCAACCTCAGTCCATATGATGGATTCAGAATTGGAGGAATTGGTAAAGTCCTCAACCAGATAGGACTAAACCAGAGAAACATCACATAATCTACAAAGTAAGTTCAGGTGAGTTTGCTATTCCCATGGAATTTACTGGTAATGTGATGGAAATGCAGCTTATTCCTAAAGAAGAAATTCTTGAAGAATTAAGTAGGCTTAGAGAGGAAATTGCAGTTACTATGAAATGGATCCACATAGGAACTATTAAAGTAGTAATAAAAGCAACTTTTAAGGAAGGAATTGATTCAGAAATACATTTATCAATAATGGATAGAAGAATCAATAACTTAAGAGATGGTTGTCTTGGGACAATGATAGGTAATTTGTATGCAGGAAAACTTATGTTTGACATTCATCCAAGGATTGCATACAACTTAGCTGACCAAGATTTCAGTAGAGTCTTAACCCTTCATTAGGATTCTAAAAGAAAAGATCTAATGAAAGAAGGTAATAGACCATATTCTATAACTTATAGAATTGCTTATGCCCTTTCCAATACACATCATTCGGATTTATTCCTTAGGAAAGAGTATATAGAAATTCCAGAATTTTCAAGGAATTCGCTAAGGTAATGACACCAGATCCAATTAGGATACCTAGAATAGGTGGTGTCGATATCGTTATAAAAGATCACCCAGTCTTAGATCGAACAATGAGTTCTAGGATTGAGTATGGTAGCAGGATGTCCTTTCGGAAGATAGGATAACAGGCTACAAAGGAAAAGAGAAAGACTTAGCAAGAGTCTTGACTCCTCAAGAGATTAGGGTAGATAACGTAAAACTTAAATGCCCTGAAGGATGGAAAGAAATACAAGTTATATTTGACATCACTAAGATTGAAAACTTTTTTCCTTGTGGTGACTTATATCATTTGCAGCAACCTGTTGTTGGTAGATATGAAGGCATGTTAGAAATAGCAGGCCATGAATTTCTGATTGCAGGAGTTGCAGGACGAGAAAATGGAAGTATGACTTTGGGGTTAAGTTTCCTCGAGGATCATAAACCATGTGGAAGAAAAGGTAACGGTATGGAATTCAGTCTTGATGGGGTGACCATAAGGATTGAATGACCCTTTTTATATACATATTCTGTGGTTATTTATATATAAGACAGAATATTTTGCAGCTTATATTGATTCAGGGGATTTTGCACAGCAAAACCTGGAGTTTCCCTAAAGAAAAGGGAAACCTTACTGTTATTGCAGGAAGGGATTTTTCACAAAAAATCCTAATACTCAATACAGGGATTCGAGAAGCCAAAATCATGATCGGAGGAGCATTTGGAATGCCCTGGTTTAGGGTAAAAACACCTCCCATTTATTTTCATGATACAGGTGCTGATATCTTGCTGGGTAATAATTTTATTCAAACATTTGCAAGATATATGCAGGAAATCAGAGAAATCTGTTAATCTTTACTACTAACTGTGGTAATGAGATACAGGTTTTAAGATGAGAAAAGGCATTTAACAGGATAATGCCTATAAATTTCCGCAGCAAACGTGGTGATGTTGATACTAAATTAACTCATCCAAAATGCAGGATAAAAGGAAATTCGGTAAGGTTCTTTTGTCTTTCAGGCAACAGGGACTCATCGATAGCGATAGCTTCTACGAGGAATCTGAGGAAGAAATTAAGAACCTCAAAGAAGCAATGCAGGAGTTAAAGATAATGGACATAAGCGGAGAAAGTATGCTTTCTCTCGAAAATGTCAAGCGGCTCATCCAGAGAAATTTTAGTGAATATCCTCTGGCATGGTGGGATAGGAACAAGATCGAAGCTACTCTTAAGATCAAAGAGGAATGCAAATACAAGCCTATCCAGATGAATATGGAGGACAAAAAGGATATGCAAATAATTATCATAACCTTGGAGATCGAGCCTGGAATATCTGCATACAGTAGCCCTGGATTTTTCTGGTAAGAAACCATGGTGAGATAAAAGAGGTAAACCCAGGTTGGTAATTAAATAAGGAATGTAATTAGTGTTTTCTAAATTTGATTGCAAATCTGGTTTTTATCAGATTAAGATGGAGAGTGAATCAAAAGAAGTTTACTGCATCACTCCACAAGGTCAATATATCTGGAACGTACTACCAATGGGTCTAGCTAATGCACCCAGATATTTCAGCGAAAAATGGATAATTTTTAGGACTATTTTGAGTTCATGTTTGTCTACATTGACGACATCCTGATTGCATCTAAAATATGAAAAGAACATATTACACATCTAGAGATATTTTCTGATGCATGTTATAAAGAGGGTTTAGTACTTTCTGAGAAGAAAGCTACTATAGCGGTCAATAAAATTGAATTTTTAGGAATTCTTATTGAAGAAGCAGGTATTGAGTTGCAGGAGCACATTGTGGAGAAAATCCGCAATTTCCCCGATCAATATCAAGAGAAGCAATTACAAAGCTTCTTGGAGTGGTGAATTTTGCAGGTATTTATCAAAGGATCTTGCAAACAGAAAGGATTTTCGGCTTTTGAAAGAAACAGAGAGCACAAAGTGGAAATGGGAGGAAATCCACCCACAAAGGGTTCGTGAGCTAAAGCAGGTTTGCAATAATCTGCCAAAGCTTGCAATACCGCAAGACGAGGATGAATTGGTAGTCTACACATACGCTAATGACTATAGATGGGCAGCAGTGCTCATGAAAGGACTATACAGGGAAGAACCTTGTAGATACACTGGAGGGTTGTTCACCGAACAACAAGCCAAAGTGTGGCATATCAACGAGAAAGAATTCTTTGCGGTTTGGAAGGCTTTTAAGAAATGGCCTTTGTTTTTACTCGCCAAAGAATTTATTTTGAAAGTTGATAATACTAATGTTAAAGCTTTCCTGAAAAATAAATTAGAATCTAAAATTGAGAAAGCTCGTATTATCCGATGGCAAGCTGAATGCCAATATTATTTTATAATATTGTCGTTATCAAATCTCATGAGATTTCTGACGAGATGAGAGGATTTGAAGCAAACTCCGTCATGCTGAGACTCAGGCACCTCAGAGAGAACCTCGAGGAGCTTGACCGAGAATTTGGACGGCTAGCGGTTAACGCCCAGGTAGCCGGACAAGTCCAAAGAGCTGATCTGGATATAGTCCAGACAAATATAAGGAGTTCTTTGGTAGCATCAACTGCGCTATGGAACGCTTTACAAGAACCAATTCGAAAGGCATCACCTTCGGTGATGACTCGCGAGTTGAGAGAGCAGGGCTCTAAACCTGCACTTAGAGTACAGGACTCTAAACCTGTAGCGGCAGATTCGAGTACTGCTTGCACAAGGCCATCACCAGACTCTGGTGAGAAGGCAACAATTGAGTCACAGGGAGTGCAAACCTCTGATGATTCAAGTCAACCCAGCGCCTCTGGGATAAAAGAGGAAGAGATTAGTCTTAGGCCAATGACAGGCACTTCTAAGGCTAATACTAACGAATTGATATCTTTATCTTCTGCTTGGCAGGATTACCAACGAAAGTGGGAAAAAATTAGTTTCTCGCAAAGGCATTAATCCAAGCAAAACGATCATCGAAACATCCGGAAAATACAACAGAGTCTGGATGCTAGAAGGATCTAAACCTGAAGATGTCAAGGAGTGGTATGAGTTCGGGGCTTTAGCCTCAGTTCATACTATGTCACCCAGTTTTCCGGAGATATCAAAACTTCCGGAATGGATTAGTGGGGCAGTCTATGATTCTTGGCAAAATAACCCCACTTAAAAAGAGGAGATATCCTGGAGTTAAAATTTATCTCAGCAGCTCCAGAAACTGCAGGAAAGGGTCTCACCCGGCGTTTCATTTTATCAACCTCCAGAGACCTGACATGGTGGCTTTCAACAAAATCAAAGTCGCTACCAGAGAAGCTCCCCTGGTATCAGCAATCAGTGAAGATGAATTTCTACCAGAAGAGCTTGGGGATTATGGTCTGTCTCACCGAGATGGACAAAGTCAAGTATCCATTCAAGATCTTCTCAAACAAGGTGAATGGATCGTTCCTGTTAAATTCCATGACAGGAAAAAGCACTGAGTTTGCAGAAAGCATGTTCGAAAAGAAGAGAATGCTTATATGGGAGAACAAGCTGCCTGCAACGAGGCTACAAGGATGAAAGCATGCAACATGTTGCATGTTGGGCAATGGCATAACCATGTGTGCCCTTGCTGCGAGAACAAAAGAAGCCACTGTTCGGGACAAAGATACGGGTTACCCAAAGGAAACCCGAACCAGAACCGGACAAAGGTAAAGAAAGAATTTTTACAAGGAACGGTAAAAGGCGAAGAATGTAAAAATTCAAAAAGAAGACTGTCGGTAGAAAATGACAAAACCAACAGTCAGAGCCAGCTAGCAAGTGAATGGAAGACAAGCCATTATGGATTGCCAGCTAGAAAGAACGATGACGGAAGCAATGACGTCACCCAAGATGACGAACGCAATAACGTCATAAAAAACAAGTCTGAAATCCGCATTTGAAGTCCGCGGATGGCTATAAATAAGGAAGCAGCGAAGCAGAAGGGGATCATCAAATATTTCCCCCTACTCTTCAAAGCATAACATTCCAAGTCCCTATTCTTGTAATTTTCAATTTCTTAGTTCATAGGGGTTTCCCCAAAAAGTCTAGCCCTCTATACAATGAGAGGCTAAATAGTTGTCTCCTCCAACGGAGGAAATAGTATCTATGTAATATTGCCTATATTTCTTCAATAAAAGAAAGGCTTCTTTCCAAATTGCTGTCCAAAACTCCATTAAGTTGCTGTATCGGAGTATCTTCTACATCCTAAGGTAGGAAACGAAAGAAGGTTGTCCTGTTTGTTGCTGAAGGAGTCAAGCATCTGTGAACCATCTGCTGCGGTTGTGTGGTTGGAGGAAGTCCGTAAAATCGAGAAGCTTGGAATACCCGGTGACAAAGCGGTCGGAAAAAGGTACGAATTTATGGCAGTTTAATCTATTTCGGAAGCATGATAGGCCAAATTCCGAGCATTAGGAAAGAAAACCAAAATGTTTTGAGTTTGGGACTAATACTGTCAAAATTGCTGTAAACTTTAGGACTATATGTGTCGACCAGACAAAGCGCGGGACTAAAAATGAGAATGGCCCTATCTAACGGGACCAAAAGTGCAATAAAACCGACATATTATGTAGTCTTTCCTGTTGCAATCTTTGATGCAAGGAAAAAGATATACATAAGAGGGTCATACTACTTTTTTCATATTCAACATAATGTCATAAGTGCAAGGTCCTTTGTTTGTATTAGAATTGCTTCTTTCAAAGATTTTCTTATAGTGGATATAAACAAAGTATGATTCATAAAGAAGAAATTAAAGCAATCTCTAACATCTCCAAAATATATTCCGATTGTTCCTCACATCTTAAAAGTCGGAGTAAAATTGCTCTAGATTCCACAATCCTAGATGTAATTAGATCCCTTTTTTTTCTTTGTGAAGATCCTTCGTTGCTTGATCATGCTTGCTCGTGCAAGAATTGAATTTTGTTTATTACTTGATAAGTGGACCAATAAATATAAAATAAAAGGGTGAGAATGATTTGTAATCCATGTGCCTAAGTGTTCTTTTTCTTTTTATGGGTAGTGTCTGAGAGGTTATATATATATATATATATATATATATAATAATTGTAACTTACAAAATCATAGAAGCTTAAATGAGTAATAGAATAAATATATCAAGAGGTAATTCAAGACAAGCAGCAAATAAACATAATATTTATTTAACTCTGGTCTTAAATTAAAAATAATTGTAGTGATTTATGACATCCTCAAATTATTAATTTGGTTGTTTTTAACAAATTATTTGACAGTTCTAACTTGAAGCCTTGGCTTTTTAGCCTAATTGTATATGACCACTCATGTTTCAATAAATTCCAAGAATTGACACTATTATTGTTTGGATAATTCCCATCCATAAATCATTAATGCTCAACAATATATTAATGAAAAAATGAAGAAAAAAGAGGGGAGAGAGAGATAGAGAGAGAGAGTTTTGATGAAGAAGAAATAATTTTCTGACAGATTGAATCTTGTAACTCCCCCGCTGCCCCCCCCCCCCCCCCAAACCTCCACCGCCCAAGAGAGAGTGAGAAAGAGACTAAGAGTCTTAAGATGGAGAAAGAAATAATCTTTCCCACAGATTGAAACTCATATAAAAAATAAAAAAAATAACTAAGCCAATTTTTATTTTTTTAAAAAAAATTATTTCAAAATTCAAAGGGAAAGCAAAAGGAATTGCGATTCCACTTTTAAGATTTAGCAGTTATTAATTATAAATTAACGATTTTTATAAAAATTATGTTTAAAATAAAAGATCTGAACAAATGAAAAAGAGCGAAGATTGGACACTTGCATTTTTTTAATTTTACAAAAAAAGAAAGAAAAAGAAAGAAAAAGATCTGTCATGCTTGTTGGACTCTTGGAGGCACTTGTGATGGTGGTGGTGGAGGGGATGCTGGAAAATTAAAATTGACTGGCTCTGGAAAGAGCACACCATTAACCCTCCAACAACCATAAAAGTTATCTCTCTCAATTATTATCTACAAGGTGAAAATTAAAATTTGTTAGAGCTTATACAAAATTAAAAAGTAAATTAAAGTTGAATGCAGTTAATCATTGAATAAAGATCTACATTGCTTACTTCATTTGAGTTATGCTCCATCTTTTCTTCTATTCAAAAAGAGTTTTTGAAAGATGTGTGAGAGACAGAGAGATAACAGAGAATGGAAGAGGCAATGACGAGAGAGTGACCAAGCAACTGATAGATAATAAATTATGTATGTGTGTGTGGTGGGTGGGTAAATTTATAGAGTGAATGTAATGGAGAAAGACCCCCCCCCCCCCCTCCGAAAAAAAATTCAATTACAACAATAGAAAAACACAACTTTAATAGGGAATATGAGTGTATTTATGACACATGAAATTATATCCAAATTTCGAATATCTATAATGTTGCAATAATTTGAATAACATAATCTAACTAAAATATGAAAAAATTACTTTTATATTAAAAATAATCAACCATTAAGTTTTACAAACCAAAATTACTCACTAACCATGCATAATTAATTTACCACATGAATAGTTGATATAGTATATCATATGATACACATTGTAAGTACATAAACTACATTTTTTGTATTTTTTATTTATGCTATTGTGGTATGGATACTAAATTAGTTATGATGCTCTAACTAGTTCAATAGAAAAATCTAAATTTACTTGTAATTATATATTAACAATCGAATAAAATTCAACTTAAAGTAAAAAAGAATGACTGATTATTTTCTGTAAGCAAATTCAACTACAATTTAGTCGCATACATAAACAGATAAATGTATTAATTATAAAATAATATGGATAGTTAATTTTGTCGTACATTCATTAATTAATATGCATTTTGTTATCTACGAGATCTTCAGTATGGAGATATTAAAAAAAGAGATCGTCAGTACAGACATATATTTCTATTTTGTACGGATATATAATCTTTATTGTGTACGAATATACATAGTTTATTCATACCTAGACATGAGATACTTACAATATCTGGATAAGAATATGAAAATATTAAATTAATGATGATTTTTCTTGAATCATCATATATATATATATATATATATATATATATATATAGAAGGTTTCCAAAAACCAACATATGAACAGAAAATTTAAAATTTTAATTTATTTAATAAAATTAGCCAATAATAAAAGTAGCAAATTTCTAAATTAAATAAAATCTTTTTGTTAGACCTAAGGTTGCCCATTTAATGTAATCCTTTTGTAAGTTGCATAAATCAACTGTCCAAATGTAATATATTTATCTATACTAATAAAAAAAGAAAAGAGGCTCCATATTCACAAACGGTTGTAGTGATACCGTCGCACCAAATTTTTATAAAGTCAAAAATGCCATTCAAGTAATAAGATAATTAACTCATTTCACTTTCTAAATTATACATTAATTAATAAATTAGTTCTTTTTTAGTTCCATGTATTAATTTGTATATTTTACTCTTATTTATAATATATTTTAAAATATAAAAAATTATTTATTAAATACACGCAGAAATTACATGCCACAACAGCTAGTATATTTAAATGGATGGTTAGATTTGGTGTTTTTCCTTTATAAGTATACACACATTTTATATATGGTTTTATTATTTTAATATAATATATATATTATATGAGTATATATAGAGAGAGAGATGGCCATGGCGGTGGAATACGGGAGAAGGAAAGAATGTGACAGCGTTTAGGGCATAGAGGAGTGGATTCAATAGATCGGCGGCTATGGAGAAAGGGAGGGAAGAGATGGAGAGGAAGAGAGGGTGGGGTAGGGGAGGGGAGGGGAGCGGCGATGGCCGCCAAAGGAGAAGGGGGGTTGAAGAGGATGAAAGTTTTGTAATTTTTTATTTTTAATTCTAAAAAATAGTTTTGGGGGTTAGTTTGTAATTTCTCATTAAATTTTATATGAAGTCTTAATTTATATTATAGGGATTATTTCACTTTTCATATCTAAAATACAGTTTTAGTACTTCAAATATTTCGTTTTCATCAGTTTGAGTATCCACCGTTAAGTTGACCATTAAAACTGACGATCAACCCAATCTTGGAGGGAAAATTAGGCTGGATTTTGTCTATATAAGGCCATGTTTGGCTGTATATTTATTTAACACTCCAAATTTTTTTTTTTTATTTTAATTTTATAATTAAGGACAATAATGTAAAAAATAATTAACCAAATTTTTATTAAAAGAAATACTAATTCAAATCATTATGAAAAATACCAATTCAAACATTTCCTCCCAATTAATTCAAATACCAATTCAAATATATCAAAATACCTTAAAATGAATCTAGACAATAGATTAAAAGGGATAAGATATAAACATAGATTTGAATGAACAAATCTAAGGCGTAATTTATTACTAAATACATATGCAAACTCAAATGTGTGTATGATTCAAAATAATAATTATTTTAATATACAAATATTAATTAAATAAAAAATCTTATTTAAAAATATAAGAAAGTTATGAAAAATTATTGAAAAATTAGAGAAGAAAAGAGATGTGGAAGTTAAAAATAGTGGATATAAACAAAGTATGATTCATACAAAAGAAATCAAAGCAAACTCTAACATCTCCAAAATATATTTCAACTATTCTTCCCATCATAAAAGTCGGAGCAAAATTTATCTAGATTCTACAATCCTAAACGCAATTAGATCCCGTTTTTTTTCTTTGTGAATATCCTTTGTTGCTTGCTCGTGTTTGCTCCTGCAATAATTGAATTTTAATTATTAGTTGATAAGTGGATCAATAAAATATAAAATAAAAGGGTGAGAATGATTTGTAATCCATGTGCCTAAATTTTTTTTTTTTTTTTATGGGTAGTGTGCGAGAGGTATATATATATATATATATATATATATATATATATATTGTAACTTACAGAATCATTGAAGGTTAAATGATTAATTGAATAAGTATATTAAGAGATGATTCGAGACAATTTTAACTTGAAGCTTTAGCTTTATAATCTAATTTCACTTGAAGACTCAACCTTCAATAGATTCCTAGAATTGACACTTTATTGTTTGGATGGGTATGTAATTTCCATCCACAAAGCAGTAATATTCACAATACATTAAAGAAAAAAATAAAAAAAGAGAAGAGAGGGAGAGTTAGAATTTTAATGCTAAATTGTAAAAAAAAAAAAAATCCTGTGTTAAAACTCAACAAAAATATCCCCCTCTGATTAAAGAAAAAAAAAAAAAAAAAAAGAGAAGAGAGGGAGAGTTAGAATTTCAATGCTAAATTGTAAAAAAAAAATCCTGTGTAAAAACTGAACAAAAAATCCCCCTCTGATTTAAAAATAGGCAAAATACCCTTTTTTGTGTTTTTTTAATTTAACATATGCTCCCTTTTTTTGACTGAGGCTTAACGGTGTTAAATTTTAACATTGTTTGACTGTTATGCCCTTGTATCTATATTATATATAAATAATTAAAATTTATAAAAAATATTTATATACATATATATATATTTAAAAAAGAAAAAAGAAAATCCTACCCCTAACCCCTCCGCCTCGGCCCCTGCTGCCCACTCGCATCGACACGTCCCGCCGCCGCCTATCCCAATCTGGACAACGTCGCCCAGCAACAACAAGAAGGACGATGGCAATGAAAAGAAACAGGGCAAAGGCGTCACCGTCGGCCCAGATTTTTCTTTTTAAAAAAATTAATTAATAATTGAATATATTTTTTGATTAATTAAACATAATTTTAGATAATTATAATAATTATTAGATATTATAATTTATTAATTTAACTTAATTTATAAATTACAATTTATTATAATTGTTGAAAATTTATACTCATGTACATATCAAAATTTGAAAATATAAAATTTAGTTTATTATATTTTATAATGTATTTTTTAAAAAAATTTTGGTATTTTATATATTTAACATAAATTTTTTTTTTAAATTTTTTTAAATAATTTATTGAATATTTTTTAATTATATGATATTTAAATTAGTTGACAATGTATAATTTTTTATATTTCATTTAAGATATTTAAATTGTATATTGTGATGGTATTTTAATTTTTTACTCTAAATTACTAATTATTAAAAATTGTATATAATATTTTTTTTGATACCATTATGACTAAAATGCCCCTATATAGAGTTCTTTGAACGATGTGTATGAGGGGGAAAGAGAGAGATATAGAGATAATAAAAAATGAAAGAGACAACGATAAGAGGGTGACCAAACAGTTGATAGGTACCTTGAATTAAGGAGTATTTGCGCAGTAGATGAATATATCTATTGGGTTTTGCAAATATTTCTTCCAGAGTGGAGTAGCAGTAGAAGTAGCAGCTCCAATGTACTTTGCAAAAATCTGCAGTCCATGGAGGAAAATGTTGATCCAGTCATACAAAGTACCTGAAGGACATATGGATTCAGTAGCAAGGAGAATGTATTTCCTTAAAGACAAGTTGAAGGATTGGTGTTACCAAGCATCCATCTAGAAAAATATGAAAAAGCTGAGAGGTACGATTAAACGAACTTCTCTCTGTTGTGATAATAACGATTTTCCAACTATTATATGAGAATCAAGGGAGCTAAGGAAGAGGAAGAAGCAAAGTAGTGATTCCTAGCCTGGGAGTTCCAGAAGAACCTCTTTTAGGCGGAGATCATGGTGGTCCAAATCAAAAGCCAGAACACACAAATCTGGACAAAGGAGTAGACCAACAAGGGCTTCATCCTAATGATCTAGACGAACAGATACAAGATCCACAAGAAGAACCGCTACAAGGAGAACTTTCAAACGGGCCCATACTCGAGCCAATGAAAGCTTCAAAGACTGCAACTGTTGGACATGCAGAGCAAGGGGTCATATAGCTCCAGACTGCCCGCAGAAACGTGGTGAACTAAGAAAATTTGATGCCACGAATGACATCCTAGACGCAGTCTACTAGGGGGATTCGGTACAAATATACAAATTCGAGGATCTTCCTTCAGACGAAAGCGTTATGAAGAGGAGATGGAGACTGATTCGGATGGATCTTCAATCGAGTCAGAATAATTAGGACGAGGGAGATAGGCTTCAAACCTCTGAAACGCTGTCAGGATTCTTTTCCAAAATGGCGGTGTCAAACAAAACCATGGAAAGAATCGTGCGTCAAGATTCCAACCTCAGTCCATATGATAGATTTAGGATTGGAGGGATCAGTAAAGTCCTCAACCAAATAGGCCTAAACCAGAGGAAACATCACATAACTACAAAGTAAGTTCAGGCGAGTTTGCTATTCCCATGGAATTTCCTGGTAATGTGATGGAATTGCAGTTTATTCCTAAAGAAGAAATTCTTGAAGAATTAAGTAAGCTTAGAGAAAAATAGTAGTTACAATGAAATGGATCCACATAGAAACTATTGACGTAGTAATAAAAGCAACTTTTAAGGAAGGAATTGATTCAAAAATACATCTGTCAATAATGGATGAGAATCAATATGATAGGTAATCTGTATGCGGGAAAATTAATGTTTGACATTCATCCTAGGATTGCATACAACCTAGCAGACCAAGATTTTAGCAGAGTCTTAACCCTTCATCAGGATTTTAAAAGAAATGATCTAATGAAAGAATGAAATAGACCATATTCCATAAACTATAGAATAGCTTATGCCCTTTCCAATACATATCATTTTAATTTATTCCTAAGGAAAGAGTAATCGAGATTCCTAGAATTTTTAAGGAATTTGCTAAGGTTATGGCACCAGATCCAATTAAGACACCTAGGATAGGTGGTGTCGATATCATAATTAAAGATCACCCAATTTTAGATCGAACACTTAGTTCTAGAACTGAGTTTAGTAGGAGGATGTCTTTTTCGGAAGACAGGATTATGGGCTACGAAGGAAAAGAAGAAAGAGTTGTTAAAAACTTTATCCTCAATAGATAAGGGTAGATAACTTAAAACTTAGATTCCCTGAAGGATGAAAAGAAATACAAGTTATATTTGACATCACAAAAAAAGAAAACTTTTTTCCTTGTGATGACTTATATCATTTGCAACAACCTATTATTGGTAGATGTAAAGGCACGTTAGAAATAGCAGACCATGAAATTCTAGTTGCAGGTGTTGTAGGATGAGATAATCGGAGTATGACTTTGGGGTTGAGTTTCCTCGAAGATCATAAACCATAGGGAAGAAAAGGTAATGGCATGGAATTCAGTCTTGATGGGTTACCATAAGGATTGAATGACAAACCCCTTTTCTATATACATATATGTGGGTATGTTGTATGATCAATAAGAACAGAATATTTGCAGCTTATATTGTCTCAGGTTCAGGAATTTGCACAGAAAAGCCTGGAGTTTTCCCTAAAGAAGCAAGGGAAACCTTACTGTTATTGCAGGAAGAGATTTTTCACAAAAAATCCTAATACTCAATACGAGAATTCGAGAAGCCAAAATTATGATCGAAGGAGCATTTGGAACACCCTAGGTTAGGGTAAAAACACTTCCCATTTACTTTCATGATATAGGTGTCGATATCTTGTTAGGTAATAATTTAATTCAAACATTTGCAAGATATATGCAGGATAATCAAAGGAATCTGTTAATCTTTACTACAAACTGTGGTAGTGAGATATAGGCTTTGCGAAGAGAAAAGGCATTTAACAAGATAATGCCTATAAATTTTCACAGCAAGCGTGGTGATTTTGATGCCAAATGAACTCATCCAAAAATGCAGGATAAAAGGAAATTTTGTAAAGTTCTTTTGCCTTTCAGGCAACACGTACTCATCGATAGCAATAGCTTCTACGAGGAATCTAAGGAAGAGATAAAGAACCTCAAGGAAGCATTGCAGGAATTAAAGGTCATGGACATAAGTGAGGAAAGCAAACTTTCTCTCGAGAATGTCAAGAGACTCATCGGGAGAAACTTCAATGACAACCCTCTAGCCTGGTGGGATAGGAACAAGATCGAAGCTACTCTCAGGGTTAAAGAAGAATGCAAATACGAGTACCCGATATAAGCCTATCCAGATGAACATGGAAGACAAGAAAGATATGCAAATGATTATCAAAAAAGCATATCAATCTTGGACTCATTGAGCCTAGAATCTCTGTCTATAGTAGCCCTGGATTTCTGCTAAGAAACCATGATGAAATAAAAGAGATAAATCTAGGTTAGTTATTAACTATCAAGGTATTAATAAAATATTAGAATTTGATGGTTATTACATCCAGAGTAGAGCGCAGTTGATTGATTGCATTAAAGGTGCAAAAGTGTTTTCAAAATTCGATTGCAAATCTGAGTTTTATCATATTAAGATGGATAGTGAATTAAAGAAATTTACTTCATTCTCCACACCACATGGACAATATATCTGGAACGTACTTCCAATGGATCTAGCTAATGCACCCTAGATATTTCAAAGCAAAATGGTAATCTTTTCAAGGATTATTTCGAGTTCATGTCTGTCTACATCGATGACATACTGATTGTATTTAAAAATATGAAAGATCATATCAAACATCTTGAAAATATTTTTGATGCATGCTATAAAGAAGGTTTAGTACTTTTTGAGAATAAAGCTACTATAGCGGTCAATAAGATCGAATTTTTAGGAATTCTTATTGATGAAACAGGTATTGAGCTGCAGGAGCATATTGTGGAGAAAATCCGCAATTTTCCAGACGTACTCAAAGATAAGAAGCATTATAAAGCTTCTTGGGAGTAGTGAATTTTATAGGTATCTTTATAAAGAATCTTGCAAAATATAGAAAGGATTTCCAGACACTTTTAAAGGAAGTAGAAAGTGCAAAGTGGAAATGGGAGGAAATCCATACGCAAAGGGTTTGTGAGCTAAAACAGGTTTGCAATAACCTGCCAAAGCTTGCCATACCATAGGACGAGGATTAGTTGGTGGTCTACACACACGTCAACCATTACAGATGGGCAGTTGTGCTCATAAAAAAGACCACTACAGGGGAAGAGCCTTGTAGATACACTCTAGGCTTGTTCACCGAACAACAAGCCTAAGTGTTGCACATTAACGAAAAAGAGTTCTTTGTGGTTTGGAAGGCTTTTAAAAAGTGGCCTTTATTTTTACTTGCTAAAGAATTCACTTTGAAAATTGATAATATCAGATGGCAAGCTGAATGCCAATATTATTGCTATAATATTGTTGTTATAAATCTTATGAAAATATTCTTGCAGATTTCCTGACAAGAGATGGAGGCATCTGAAGCGAACTCCATCATGTTAAGGCTTAGGCAACTCAAAAAACCTTGAGGAGCTTAACAAGAAGTTTGGACGGTTAGTTGTGAATGCACAAGTGGCCGGACAAATCCAAAAAGCTGATCTTGACACTGTCCAGATCGCAATAAGAACTACCATGATGGCCTCAACCTCACTATGGAATGACCTACAGGAACCAATTCGGAAGGCATCATCCTCAGAGATGACTAACAAGTTGCGATAGCATGACCCCAAATATGGCTTTAGAGAAAAGGACTCTAGACCTGTAGTGGCAGATTCAAGTACTACTTGCAGAAGGCCATCGGCCATCGTCAGACTCTGGTGAAACGGCGACAAACGAGTCAGAGAGAGTGCAAACCTCTGATGATTCGAGTCAACCTAGCGCCTCTGGGGTAAAAGAGAAAGAGATTAACCTTAGGCCAATGACATGCACTTCTAAGGTTAATACTAACGAATTATCTTCTTCGTCTTCTGCTTGGTAGGTTTATAGCGGATGTGGAAAAAATTAATTTCCCACAAAGGAGTTAACCCATGCAATACCATTATCGAGACATCTGGAAAATATAATAGGGTCTGGATGTTGGAAGGGTCTAAACCCGAAGAAGTTCGAGACTGGTATGAGTTTAGAGCTCTAGCTGTAGTCCATACTATGTCACCAAGTTTTCCGAAAATTTCAAACTTACCAGAATGGATTGGTGGGGGTGGTATACGATTCATGGCAAAACAACCCCCCACCTAAAAAGAAGAGATATCCTGTAGCAAAAATTTATATCAACCGCTCCAGGAACTGCAGGGAAGGGGTGACATCCAGCGTTCCATTTCAGCAAACTGCAGAGACCACACATGGTAGCTTTTAAAAGAATTAAAGCTGCATTAGAAGAAGCTCCACTAGTGTCAGCTATTAGCGAAGACGACATTTTCACCAGAAGAACTTGGGGTCTATGGGTTTGTACACTAACATGGACAAAGTTAAGTATCCATTCAAAATCTTCTCCAACAAGGTGAATGGATCATTTCTGTTAAACTCCATGACAGGGAAGAACACTGAAATTGCAGATAGCATGTTCGAGAAAAAGAGAATGCTTATATGGGATAACAAGCTACCTGCAATTGAGGCCACAAGAATGAAGATATACAACATATTGCATGTTGGGCAATAGCATAACCATGTATGCCCTTGCTGCAAAAAACAAGAAAAACCACTGTTCGGCACCAAGATACAGGTCACCCAAAAGAACCCGAACCAAAGTCGGACAAAGGTAAAAGAAAATATTTTTACAAGGAGAAGTAAGATTCGAAAAATGTAAAAATTCAAAAAGGAGACTGTTGGCAGAAAACAACAAAAGCCAACAGTCAGAATGAAATTAAAAGGACCTAGCTAGCAATTAAATGGCCGACAAGCCATCATGAATACTAGCTGGAAAGAACGATGACGATCGCAATGACGTCATAAAAAACAAGTTTGAAATCCGCATTTGGCTTCCTCAGATAGTTATAAATAAGGGAGCATCGAAGCAGAAGGGGATCATCAGAAATTTTCTCCTACTCCTTAGACCATAATATTCTAAGTGTCTATCCTTGTAAATTTTTGACTTCTTAGTTTATGGGGGTTTCCCCAAAGAGTCTAGCCCTCAATACTATGAGAGGATAAATAGTAGTCTCCGCCAATAGAGGATATAATATCTATGTAATATTTTCTATATTTCTTCAATAAAAGAAGAGCTTTTTGTTCAACCTGTCAATCAAAAATTTTATTAAGTCTCTATTTTGAAAAATATCTCTACGCCCTAAGGTAGGAAACGAAATAGGGTTATGCTATTTGTTGCTGAAGGAGCCAAGGACCTGCGAACTGTCTACTGTGGTAGTGTGGTTGGAGGAAGTCCGTAAAACTGAGGACTTGAAATACCCGGTGACAAAACGGTCAAAAATATATAAATTTATGGAAGCTTAATTTTATTTCGGAAGCATGTTGGGCCTAATAGATTGAATAGCAAAAGGAATAGTTCTGAGACAAAATTCATAGTTTTTGAAAGTTATAAAGGCCAAAAGCAAATGAGGTACCAAAATTGCGAATCTTTGTAAAGTACGGTATCAAAGTAGCTATTTTGTAAACAGTGGTACCTATTTTGCAAAGCTCCCTAAACTGCGGTACCAAAATTGCAATTATCTATATATATCAATAAGTGAGTGTTGTAAAACTCTAATGTATTACTCATTACTCGTTACAAATGAAACTAAAAATAATTTATAAGGACATACAACTATGAATAACTTAATTATGATAAATAAAAAAATATTATGTGAATTAGGTTAACCATGGTATATGGTATTACTAAGTTCGATACGGAAATAAAATTGTAAATTGAATGTAGGTTTGATTCATTACTGATTTTATATTTTGTGGCTTGAAACGTATATGGATATTGTCTCAAGACTAAAGTTACGATACAAAATTTACACTTATAATGATCAAACGTTTTTAACACAATAATTGCACAAATCTTATACAAGCTGGTGTGATTTCTTTACACAAACGTATAATGATCAGACTAAAGTAACCATATCTTATACTTTGAGTTGGTGTGATTTCTTTACTCCAGGCAATGCAAGCTAGGTTTATGTAACCAAATGCATATGAAGATTAGAAATCCATTTTCTATTATCATTTACTAATATCAAGCACTGAAGACATCTGTATCTCATCTTACGACTTTTTATTCTAAAATTTAATTATTTTTTTGATAATTTTTTATTTGATCTTTAATCTATATATAACGCTTGCTTTGTAGAAAACTTATGCAATCACTTTATTTATCTGTAGCCCCTCATGCACTGAGAAAAGAAACGAGATTAGATATTAGTGTGCAATCACGTGCATTTTTGCTATTTCGCACATTTACGTTTCCTTATCTCAAAATGTGATATTATAATTTATGAAATAAACTCATCTATTCCACTAACATACATATATATGGCAGGTTTAAGCAGGGAAAAGGGACATGCATCACATAATTGTACAAGACAATGGAGACAAGTTGGACATAAGAGTGAAAAAAGTCGCTCTCCAAAAAGACGTGGACCCTCTATTGAAAATTATTGAGTCAAAAAAAATCCAACCAAGATTCATGTTATCCCTACAGGAACGACTAGAGGGTTGGATATTACAAAAAAGAAAGCGCAATGCCTCAAATACAAGTGATAAGGTAATGATTGTTTAATACTTTACGGCCACATTTACTGAGTGATGTGATTAAAATGAGATATATTAAATTATGATTACTATCATGAAAAAATATAGTTATCGGAGGAGGTGGCAACTTTTATACTCTATAGCTATCGGAGAAATGATCTAGTGCTGGAACAGGTAAATTCAAAATCGATAAATCGATTTTATTTTTGACCAAAATTTATGTGGATATGTTTTCTTTCTAAATTTTCAACTGTAGAAGATTATCGAAAACGAATGAACTATTATGCCATTTTTTCATGACGCATATTGAAACTTCCACAACATTCAGGTTAGGGATGAAAGTGGAAGTAATATAAGAAATGTCAACGTTGTTAATGAGATCGAAAAGAGAACAGAAGTTATGTAGAATGTTCTAATTTAAATCATATTATTTCATACCAACATAATTTCTTTTGGTTTGGTTGGAAATTTTAACTCTTATCTTTGTCATGTACTCTTATCTTAATAGGCATTCCACGAGATACGGGCAATCAAAGTCCAAATAAAATGGTTGATGAATAGTTGGAGATCTTTGTTTGCGCTTTAAACAACCCAATAATTGATTTGTAGCCAGTCGATTCTCTATTTATTTTTTTCTATTATTTTGTTAGCATTTACCATTAAAGAGGAAATTTTGAATTAGAACTTTTTTTTTTCCTTTTCACAAGCTTTTGAAATGGTTGACCAATGAAAAATTCGATCATGCTCATACAAATCAATAAAACTAACATTTAGTATCAATCAAATGATTAACTACTTTTATTTTTTGTTAAATCAATGAAAAATTTAATTAACTTAAATTAATTCAATAAACAAATTCATGGGATCAATTACATAATTTTTCTAATTACTTTAACTTTAGATCAAATTATGCCTCAAACTAAGTGATCTCGTTGATTTAATTTTTAAATCAATCATCATTTTAAATTATCATAAAGCAAAATGAACTTATTCATATAAATCCTTATAATCATTGTAATATTTAAGGCAGTAATATGATTTTTTTCTTTTTAAAACAACGAATCGAATTGATTTTTTGGTCACATATTCCAACAATTAGGATACCACATGGTACTGACACGGCTACATATAATCTGTAAGTTTATTATATATGAAAGAAATGGTATGGCCCCAAAATGCGGCGAAAGCGTGAAAATAAAATAATTTTAAAACGGTTTCAAAAAGATGTTTCCACCTTTGATTTTTCGGACGTTCGATGTTATCAAATGTATAATAACAACAAACAAAAGATGCATAGGAATGTGGCTAAAGGAGAAAACAAAAAGGTACAAGAAATGTAAACCGAAACATTACCTTTTTTGTTTTCTTACGTAGAACGACAACAAGCATTGTTTCCCTTTGCGTTCTTCTTCCGTTCACCTTAGGATCCAAATTAGAATCTCTCTAATTCGTCCACACCACACTTATGGAATCAAATCTAAATCTACTGCTAGGTAGATGCTAGATCAAGAAAGAAACGAAATCGTACTATACTATTGATTAGTGTATACGAATCCAATTGAAGAACCCAAACAATGGAGAAAAAGTAAGGGAAATTTCGTGGCTTTGGTGGTGGTTAAGCTAAAGAGAATGAGTAAATAATGTGTGTAATGTGTAGCATGTAAAAAACCACTAGTTAGCCCTAAGACAACTACCATAGATACACATTCACAATACATGCACCACTAAGTCATCATGGCCTCTTACGTAGAGGAGTTAAAACTCCTTCTCAACTTACTCCAACTTCCTTTAACCTTTAACTTTGAGTTTTGACTTCCTTCAAGTCATGGACCGATTTTGACCGGTCTTGGTTTAATCAAATTAAATCAAGTCCAATAAATGTCCATGGATTTTAAATTAATCTAATTAATTTAAAACCACATAGAAATCCAAAAGTTTATTAATACAATTAAATAAACCTACGTCAAAACATTAATTAATTGATCCAATCAATTAATTAAATCAAGCCCAATAAATTAATTCAATTAATTTAAAGGTATTAATCCCAAAATCAATTAATCCAATTAATTAATTCTTGGGCCATCCGTCCCATGAAAATTTTCAAATAATTGATCCAATCATTTATATTCTCCTTGAATTAATTTAATCCAATTAAATTAATTTATTTCTTCTAGAATTAATTCCAAATTAATTCTACCGATTCTGTACTGATTTGTGTGACTCTTTAGATTCACCCTCAACTAAACTTGGGCATTATGTCTAACACAAATAATTAATTAAATTAAATTAAATTAATTATTTTCAATTAACCATTAATCGAAAACGCCCGTCACTATGGGTGGCTGTCTAGCAACCATCCACGACGCTAGAGACTAGTTGAATATTGGCGTGAATATTTTGGACTCCCAAATCCAATACAGGCACGGTCCTTCCATCGACTATCTCCTAGCCTTAGTTTAGAGTATGGAATTGGGTGTCAATTCCCATTCTGGACCAGGCAACTGTGCTGAATATTTGAGATGCATTTACTCTATTGATCGACAAAGGAAATCATTTTCGATTCGATCGATCGCTATGTCCATAGACTTAAAGAGTCTAAACCATTTCAAAGCGTATAGGAGACATAACTTTCATATACTGACAGGGGACGAATTCTATCTTGGAATCCACCGTCCTCACTACATACTCCGACTACACTGAACAAGTCTTATAATGACCGAGAATGGGCGGCCACCGCTCACCCTCAATTAAACTACATAAATACACGCACACACATAAATTCATATACACAAACATAAGAAATTTTTATTTAATCAATATTAATTTATATTATTATATTATTTAATTAGAATCTTCACTTAATGTAGTTTTTAAACTATTGGTTTATTGTTTACTTGAGATGTTTTATGAGTTTGAGTAATTATAAATGAATGATTGATTAAATGTTTCAGTTAAATTAGGGAGGCCATAATTAATGGTTTATATTACCTAATTTATTAGTTTTAATCAATTTTGTAGTGGATTTTTTTAATTTAATCGGATTGATTAATAAAATAATTAATTATACGGGTAGATGTTTAATTAGTTTCTTTTATATTAGAAAGTGGTTTTGAAAATAGTGTATTTATTAACAAGAAATATGAGTTTCTTTTTTTTTTTTTTAGATAAGGTAGTTATGAGATAATTATACGATAACTATAACAAATGAGGGGTTTATTGAAATACATTCTTATGAGATAATTAATGAACCGTATATATTCTTAAAAAGCCTAGACTGTCTAGTTACTCTGAAAAAACGGAATGAAGATTGGTGTTTCTATAGAAATAAAATATTAAAAGACTGTGAAAATTGTATGAATATTATTTAATATTCGATTTGGAAATTACGATATTCTCAATATATTGATTAAATGTATTATAGATTGTTATAGGATATGGGGATAAAGAGGATTGAGGAATATGATTAGTGTCATCTATATATGTCTCTTTTATCTTGATGTTACTTTTGCTGTAAGTTTATGATTTGTATTGCTAATAATCTATGAGAAGAATATGATCGATTGATAGTTTAAGGTGAACGATTAATTGGAAAAAGTAAAGTAAGTAAATAATTCGTATATATATATATATTTCCTTTGTTTTGTAATACTACTTCTATGTAGGCCTGTAATTCATGTTGGAACTAATTTATATGAAAACGTATGATGGTGGATGATTTAATTTGAATAATTAAATTGTGAAACTGAAATAAAAAAATGCATTAAAATATTCTATTTGTTGTATAATAAAATCAAATTACAAATACACCAAAAGAAAAAATATCGGAAATAATCAATAAAAAAATACTAACTGCTTTTGTCTTTTTTCTTTTTAACATTTATCTTTTTCATCTAGGCCTTAAATTTTTATTATCCAAATGAAGAAAAATGAAAAGAAAATGTAATAGTATTAAAAAAAATAACCTATTTTACTTTTCTCAGTTTTTTCTATATCTCAATATATAAATTCTATGATAAAAAAGTTCTTTCAAAGTTATTTCTACCGGTGCTCGTTAATATGGATATGACAAAAAAGTTCTTTCAAAGTTGTAGTACAATGATTGTATAATTATTTAAGTTAATAAATCATGAACAATTAAGTGGGGAAATATAATTGAAAAGGTGTATATGAAATAATATTATATTAATATTTACTTATTCAATCATTAATTTTTTATTTAGTATCAAGGTTCTCTAGAATTACATTTTATAATTTTTCTTCTTTAATCTTAATTTGTACTTCAGAATAGATGTAAAAATAATTAATGTATAAAATTAAAAAATTATCATATCATATATGCCGAACTATAAAAGAATGTTAATTTTAAACATCTATAATAATCTAATAGTTTTGTAAAAAAAAATAGATAAAAGCTAAATTGGGTATTGCTCGAAAAAAAATCTCTTCTTAAATAAGATTCATTGATTAAAGATCATTTATCCCCATATGTTAAAGACATACTAATTTTACTTAATATATCACTTACCTTTTAAGGTATTAAATATTTTTCTCTCAAAAAATAGTAGGCATTTTCTTTATAAACTGTCTACTTTGCATTTATCCTTTAGAAACTACATGTTTTCAATGATCTTGCAGGTAGATAGAAGATCAACCTACAGTCTTAGCTTCATTTTTAGTCATTAGAGTTATCAATTCCCTTTAAGCAATCCACTTGAAATGTTAAGTGAAGTCATTCTCAAACTTGACTCATCAACATCCACATACACGATGGGCTCTTTATTTATGGAGTTTAAGAATTATTATTGTAGTCTGATACTATCACTGACTTTTAAGTTGCTTCGATTATCTCTTGCAATTGGAGATGAATAAAATATCATTATTGCAAAGAAATGGGTGTCTCTTCATTCTCATAGTTAAGATTCTCATTAAAATCATATATCTCAAAAAGGTTCCTCTCAAAGAATCTATATTGTGCGACTAATTTCTCCATAAACTTTAATTCATATCTTGTCAATTCGGTACATGCTATATACTTGTTACCATATGAAAAAAGTGTTGGAAAACTTCGTATAGACACTTTTTTCATATTGTAGGTTGCGCCCACAAATTGTATCTACCCGAGTGAAATGCAAAGTGATCTAGTGCCAAACAATTTCTAACATTTCTAAAAATGTTGGATTCTTCTAATTTTTGCAAGCTTATAGAGTTGCTAAATTTTTTTTGAATCATGATTAATTTGCAGTTCTATATTTCTTAGTATTTGAACAATATAATTGGACATGATACTTTCACTACTGTTAGTACATAGAACCATAATGATCACATCCCATAATGCTCTACCCTTGTCAAAAAGCGCTAATATTAGAGCATTTTAATTGTGGAGATGCGATTGCACTAACCAACAACATGAGAAATACTATTTGATCATTCAATATCTCATACATATTAGTCCGCATGCTTTTAGTGGACAAGATTCCAAGGTTTTGAATCACCATCGTTATTTTTCACTTAGAAATAATTTCAATGATAGTAACTTTAGCGAGTGAACCAAGTGGTCTCCTCTACCTAAAATGGTGAATCATAAGAGAGAATATCTTTTTATTGAGTAAATCAAGTGACTTCCTCCAACTAACATCGTCAACCTCAGAGAGAATAACATTTTAACGTGTGAACCAAATGACCGCCTCTAACTAACATAATCTTCCTCATGGAGGTTGACTTTAGCTAATTAACTAGGTTGTAGCACTCTCTAACGACACTACAACTATATCTCCCCTAAATATCATACTAGAGGTAAACCCCATGTATATATATCAAAAATATGCACATAATACAATCCCTAGTGAATATGCATACGTAATCTCATCGTTACAACAAGCTAATTTATCATCTCATCCACAAGGTTTTACATATATCTCCTAAATGCCACAAAATGAAATTATTATAATTAGCTCACATGCCATACGTTCCCAAAATGTGTTTTCTATATTTATTGATGGGTGAGGAGAAAACTGCATACTGGCCTGACCGGACTGAAATGCAAGGCATGGAGTGCAATTACACCAAACTTCAGGTGATCTACGTATAATTACACCAAATTTCAGGAGAGGGGAGTGTAATTACACTAATCACTCATTTATAAGTGATCAAATTCATAAAACTATTCGGTTAATTATTAAATTGAATAATATAATTTATATTTTAATAAATGCACAAATCAACAATATAATATCCAAATTAATCCATAATTTTGAATATAAATTGCTTACCTGTTAAACAAAAAGGGTAGAAGCTGAAGAACAAAAGTAACGACACTACTCTCGGAAAGAATATGAGAATGTGTTCTTTTTATATAAATATTATATATATATATATATATATATAAACTCTATATATGTATACACTATCATGAAAATAGTATCACATCTATATCTGCATATATAAATAACGTATTATATATATATATATATATATATATATATATTATCATGTGGTGGTGCCAAATAATATATCGGAATTATAGTCTTGATTCTTTTTTTATTTTCAATTTTTGATAACTTTCACAAGATTAGAATTTGATTTATAAAATTATAGATTTATGTAATTCACCCCTAATTCAATCCCCGAAAATTCTAATATTTTCAAATTTTTATCTTTATATTATTTAATCATAAATTTAGATTTCTTTAATACTTACCCATTAATCCTTCAATTATGAATAAAATTCGAGGATTACACATGTGGTTTGTTTCAAACTAATATGGTCATTCTCAAAACCTCATATGCCGTCACATATGAAATGAAAGAAGAAATATAAATGTATGTAAGTAAAAAACCGCATAACATTGATAATAGTCATTTTGCTCAATATTCAATTATGTGCTCGGCCTTACCACATCTATCATCCATCTAAGGAGAGTTTTGGAGACTCTAGAGAAGTAAATAAGAGATCATTTACTTAGTCAAACTTCCTCTTGATTTTTACGAGCGAGGTTACCAGTTTTTCTCATAACACTTTGACAATTATTAGTGTTAGTTGCCTACACAAAAGTGATACGATTATCCCTTTGCGGATCAAGTTCGCATTTCTCATGTTGCTATTTATTTAATCAAACAACACTTTAGTTGGTTCAACATGAGCAACAAGTGCATATTTTTTAACTCTAAAAGATCAACCCCAAGTTTGCCAATTTCTTTAGTTGAACCCAAAAATTGATGTTTATAAGTGAACTCAATAGCAACTGAAGGATGAGTAGGCTCATATTTAATAATAGAGCTTAGAAACTCTCCAATCATTTTTCTAATTTGCAGTCTAATTACAAAAATGCAATTTTTTCTTGATCCATCATTAATTACCAGCATCCAAGTCGAGACAATTAGGCAATTATCCATCGTCACTATTAATTGACTTAAATATAATGTTGAATTTTTTGTGCAAAAATTAGTACTGATTTTTATATTTATTTTAAATTCAAGTAAATTATTTATTATTTCTCTATGCCCAATGAAATCGAAAATTTCGCGACTCAACTAGTAATCATCTCCCGATAAGTAAAAGTCCCAATATACTATTTACTGATCATGAATAAAATAATTATATGTCCAATTAAATGCCGCATGCATGCAATGCAATATGAATAAAACAAAATAAAATTAGCCTTGAATGGGATACACTAATATTTGGGACATTATTTGCATTACTTACAAGGCCTACTACATCAATCTAGAGAAAATTGGGGATATCACATTAATTATCATCATTGTCAAAAAAATTCTCTAAAATAATAAAATACTCGCATAACTCTTGAGCACTCAAATATTAATGTCCATATAATCATATCACAAAATCATATTGCACAATTTCAATGAATATTGCAATTAAACACATATCGTTATTAAAAATTGGGGGAAACATATGAATATTATTTAATATCTTATATAGCATTTATGATACTCTCGTTATATTGATTATACGTGTAATACTTTATTATAGAACGTGACGACAGAATAGGGGGTTGAGCAGCTCTTTGTATTGATAGAGTTGTTTTGAGATTTGAGGTAAGTATAGTTAATTAGATCTATGTATATGTATCTACTTTTTTATCTGTGAACGTGACTAGAATTTGTCATGTGTTTAACTGGATTATATGGTTGTCATGTGAAATTGTTTTATTATGTCTATGGTTGAGTGGAATATATATGTGAATAATTGTCATATACGTTGATTTGATCACTGAATAAATATGAAAGATGGAGTCGCTGGGAGTGATCATGATACGTTTCTATTCGATGATTGACTGGAGTTCAATTATGAAGTTGTGAATATGCAGATTGTAAATTAAGATAAAGAGATGACTTACCTAACCTGGGGCATCTTCAATTGTTTACTATGACGTGGTATGATTGATGACAAGCTATGTGATGTCATGATGATGCGATATATGATATGAGAAAAAATAAATATATAGCTAGGTACCATGGCGTGAAGGGTATCGGGGGTTACTCTAGCTAGCGGGGAATATCCTGTACTGATAGCTGCACACTGGGGTGGTGTGGGGGTACTAGGTTCAGTGTGATGTCCCGTGCCGCGATTGCTACAAACCTGGCCAGTGTGGGGATATTACATCCATGTGAAACATTCCCTATCAAATTCGACATCAGTCAGACCACTCTGAAATATCATGTCATTGAAGTCTTCCGTAATCCCCAAACCACTGATGATGCCACCTAGATTTTTCTCAATGTGGAGGATGGTATTAAAATTCCTTCCAAATAGGATTTTACCTATTCCAAATAATGATCTTAAACATCAAAACTATAAAGAAGAGGAGGAACATGATTTTGTATGCCTTGTAGGGAAAGTTTTTAGATGAGTATCTATCTTTTCCTTTCGTACCTTTAGTAGTAGCTTTGGCTGCTTTATTGAAGAGGTTACATCCCTCCACTTATCTATTTCTTTATGCTTGTGTGTTGTAGCATATTCGGAGAGAATGAATTCCTATTAGTGTGTTTGAGTCATGTTCTGAGGTTCTTCTGTAGTATAAAATCCTTTTATAATTGGTCTTGAATCTCTTCCTCCAGCCTATCAATTTCATCATTAGGTGTTGAGTGTAAGAGTCTAGAATAGTAATGTTGTATGTTATGATGTCCTATCTTAAAGTTCAGGTCCTCTATCTCATTATCTTTCAAGCTAAAATCCTTTGAATGCAGGGGTGCCTTCTTCTTGTTGGAATGGGTGACCAAAAGCCAATTGGATTGGTTGGTTCTTTATCAAATAATATTAGACTAATGAATACGGTAAGAATTCATCATGTTGGCAATCTGTTTTCGTTGTGCTTACCACTAACATTGAATGGAATTTCAATGTCACAACGAAATACCCACAGACCGAAAGATTAAACCCACGGAGTTGGGCTGCGCATAGGTTTGGCGGCTATGAAACCAATTCTTGAGGGTCGGTTTGAAAGTTCCAAGTCGAAGACCTCGAGATAGGGCATCGAGAGTTCTATAGAGACTTGCAGTGAGTACTGCAGCCGTGTTTCATCGGCATAAGATGTGGGTCGTCTCTACAGTTTTAGTGGGTTAGTAGGTTGGGTAGTCAACTGACTGAACTGACTCGCGGGAATATTCATATGGAAACCTCTTGAGGCTTGCTCGGAGGGATTTTTCATATCTGCGATAAGTCCTCTTTAGAACGCGCTGTCATATATCGTATGGCATTTGTGGGTATTCCAGATTTTTCTAAGTAGTACGATAGTCCTCGACATGAGTGAATTCTACTAAGATTATCAGTGTGGATAATGAAGGAACTGACTCATTCTCTTGTGGATACAATATTGTGTAGTTTACTTGATAGGTCTCGCCAATTGTCAAATTTAAGTGAGGGAATGGTCATGCGTCTAAGCATTGATTTTTAGGTCCTTATTGCAGTTATTCTGATATTATCTTTGATATGACTTTGAGGTTGTAGGTTGCTAGCTGAGGGAGACTTGTCTGTATTCATAGAAAGAGAGAAGCATTCCTCCATTGCCTCTTACATATTATCATTTGTGGACAGCGGAACGAGAGTGTGCTCCTATGCACTCTGAAGTACTGAGCTACTCGAAACGTTCTCAAGGTCTTGCATTGTCGCATTAGGCGAGTTGCATCGATGTGAACAAAAGGAGTTGCTTCCGATGCAGTCAGTAAGTGTTGTGTTAAGTTTGCAATCGGACAGAGATTGGTTCTTAGCAGTACCATGTTCCTAGTGTTGAGGAGGATGGAACCCAACGCCCAATTTCCATTTGCCCTAGACCTAAGGCCCCGGAGTTCGACGCCACTGTGTGTGGATCTGATTCCGGTTTCGCCGTTATGTAGAATCCCTCAGCCTAATGCTCTACTCGCCGACTGCTCAATCGGCTATAGTCGGTTAAATACTCGCGAGCTTCCTTTTGCTAGATGGTGGCTGTTAGGCACATTTTGTTAATAGTGGTATTATCTTTTCTTTTATGGATGATTTTGATAAAAAGAATTCTCTTATATGAATTGTTTTATTAAAATGTTTGTCGTGAGTGCAGCTCGCCGATATTTCTGAATAATGATGAGTTGATAGGAGCTAAAATATCACAGCTAATATCTTCGAATTTAAGAGGAATATGTTTTTAGCGATTGATTTGTTAGAGTGATTGAGCTCTAGTGTGAGCGTAAAGTTAATTTCTTTGTTGATCTCTCTGGAGCAGCATCCAGATTGACCTCTGTATGCAAGGATTTACAGAATAATCCATTAGATGATAATTCAAAATTTAATTAATTGGATAATTGATTTTGGACTTAACCTTTATTAAAATTGATTGAATAATTTAAAATAGAACTGCGGTTAGAGGGTTGGGGTGTAATTAAAATTAATAGGTTGGATTCCATTAATGTGAATTTACGTAGGATGGCACGAGTGATTTTATATTTAGTGAAATGTTGGAGTTCGACTATATATTGACAAAATCATAGGACTGAAAGAACGATATCAGATGTTTAGTAGTTTAGTTGGATGCTATAGAGTAGGCTTATACTGATTAAGTCGGGATTAGATGTCCTATTAATATAACTATATTTTGGTTAGTTCTAGCACTCGTGTCGCTAAAATATTTGACTTGTAGTTCTCTGATGACAAATAATTTCTGTAAATTGGAGCTTCTTTTCGTGAGAGCGCACCGTCTTAGATATCTTAATTGAATTAAATGATTAAGTACGCCGACCCAGGAATATGTAATATGCGTCTAGTGTGGGTCAATTGTACTCTTGGTGTTCTATGCTTAACGGTTAAACTTTTTGGGGTCTAGTTAGAAGTCTCGCATAAATGTCGATCATGTATTTCACTAAGAGTCTCCATAAAGTATGTGATTCGAATAGTTCCTCGTTTTTAGGCCTAATGTTACATGCTTGTATGCTTAGAGACTTGTTTGACTCGCGTCTTTGAAATCCTAGCTGAAATGGGCTACATCCGATAATAGCCCGAAATTCGCGTGAGCAATACGGCCCTTCGGTGCGGAAATAGAAAAATGGCCGAAACGGATTAAACGCGAAAGTGGGTATGAGAGGAGTTTTGGGAAGATGATTAGCGGAAGTTGTGGAAGTTGGAAGACTTAGCGTTCTCTCCCATAGATTCGTCAACGCTTTGCTATTTCAGATACTACATTGAATTACCTGAACTCTCGCTGAGCCGAATTTTTTATGTCCTGAAACTGGCTCAGAAGATTGCAACTATGGAACAGGAGAGCTTCGTATTACAAGCCGTTAAAAACGCAACTTGGCGCCAGCGGGAAGGTACCGGAAATCTTGACGATGAATGCGTTCTTGGGCGGGTTTGCCTGCAATTTGGTCGAAGATCCGCTCATGGGTGATGAACGTAGTCGCAAACACACAGGAAATCTTTAGCGTTGTGCAAGCATCAACCACTCTCAATACAATCAGCAAAGACATTTTCTCCCTCTTCTGAATACTTCTTTTGTTTCAGAACAACTTAAAGAGCAGGAGGCCGAAATACACCTGAATTTCATAGGAATGGTCATTTGTTCTGCAGTGCCTCTTTCCAAGTCGGATTTAATCTGGCGTGAGCACAAGGGAAAATCTATACACTTTTAGTGTTGTGTGGATCATATTAGAGGTCCTCTCTACGTTGGAGTCTTGCTACTCATCATTACGACGCCGGAGGAGCACCAATCAGATATTTACCCCATCACACACGGTATCTATTAATCAATTTCGTGCAGGTGCGAAGCAATGTCACCTACCCTAGAACATACGATCTTATTCATGCCGACTCCATTTTTACACTCTACAAAGATAGGTAAAAACGTCGGTTTATTCAGTGTTTTGCTGCATTCAAACATGAGTCGACGATGAGCGTCTTTTTGGACTTTGGTGTTGTGTAGGTGTGAAATGGACGATATTATGTTAGAAATGGACAGGATTTTACGGCCCGAAGGCAGTTTGATTATACGGGACGATGTAGATATACTGGTGAAGGTGAAGAGAATTGCAGATGCACTGAACTGGGACAGTCAGATTGTTGATCATGAGGATGGGCCGTTGGAGAGGGAAAAGCTTCTGTTTGCAGTGAAGTTGTATTGGACAGCTCCAGCTTCTGCTGATCAACAAGCTTAAGATTCTACAGTTATTGCATCCTTTGTCTGTATTTTCTTTCAACATAGTTGTCTGGTTTTCTTGTCACATTGTATTAATTAATTCATTATAGTTTGCTCATTCTTGATACCTCAAAGCACAGATCCACACACACATCCCAAGTGACTAGTCGTTTGGTGCAGTGCATCATTCAATGGTCTGCACGAATCGGGTCTGTTGCGTAAGAGCAGTTCAAGAATTTTACCTATACGATAGGAGCCAAAGCACAAAGGCGGTGACACACACATCCCAATTAGGTCGCTCATGCAAAACGTTATCACATACCTTTTTTTTTTGAGAGGACGTTATCACATACCTGAACACCCTCTATTTGGCAACTATAAATAGACGTTTACGTATCTGGAACCATCAATCACACAACAAATACAACAGAAGAAAGACAACTCTTGACAATGGCAATAACGAAGTCCGTTCTCCCTCTAGTGATGTTGGTTGCGCTGGTGGCTCAGAGCCAACTTATCACCGCTCAGTTTCAGGCTCAAACTTGCTTTCCTCAACGTATCAGCCTCAATGTGTGTGCGATTTGCTGTGCTGGCTTCTTCCGGCGGCACCAAACCTAGCCCGTACTGAGCTCGCGTATGATCTAGACTAGTGCTCGGAGAAGCACCAAAAATCGACAGGGGCTCACCTTGTTAGTTTCATCGCTTCGTAGTCTTATCTATCTAAATAATGACTGCTATATAGATGCTCTGTTTATAGCCACAAAGATTTAGCGGCTTATTGCTCATGCCCAATCTATGTCGCACTTTAATCCCAGTTACACCAACGCCTGCCTGTAAACGCTCAAGCGCCCATTCATCTGCTGGTGGTTTTGGATTGTGATTCTCCATTCTTATTATATTTTATTCGTTTTTTCAATTTTTTCGCGCTTCCGCCGTCTAGCCTTCCGTGTGTGACTCTATCGTTCCTCTCCACCTTTACCTTCTATTGTGCTCCCTATGCACTGGTCTATCTGTGTTGGTCAGTCTGTATTATAGTATACTCTCTCGGACTCAAATTTTTATACGTAGTACAATGTATTGAAAAGTTTCATCTTGGTTTACAGCTCGAGATTAACCTGTCTAGGAGATTGTTTTTGATCCTGGTTCCTTCATGTTTAATTTGTTCGTTTGTAGTGTATCGTGGTTTAGTTGGAAGTTCACGGGCAATAAGTCTTCCCTAATATGTAGATTATATATTCCTCAAGAAATCAACTAGGACACGTGGGAAAACACTGATTTATCAACTCCCATCTCCGCATGGTAGAACTCAGCTTCATTCTAGCAGTTTTGAAATTATATGGGAAGGGTCTATTATACTATCTTAATTTTTGTCCAATGCAGTGAGCTTGGAGTCTCTGATATTATGTTGCTCCAGTGTTGTCAGCATCCCAATCTATTGTTCAAGAATATCTTAGGCTTATTATAAGTAAGTGGTGTTCTGTGGTTTCTATATAAATTCTCGAACTGTTTCTGATCAAAGCTTTATTAGCTAGGATACTTGATCCCTCAAGCAGGAAGTTGGTGGTTGACTATTTGCTTTAGCAGGACATTTTGGTTATAGCGCTTGACAATATATCGCCCACGTAGTTCCTGCAAGAAATTTCTGTGCAACAAAGTGTGTGTATGGGTGTTTGGATTGTGTTTTTGTGTCTTACTTATATCTGATGGCTCAGTGAGAGTCACGTGTTGGAGTCGTTGCAATGTAGCATTTTTTCAGTTCCTTTTCCAAAGATGAATTAAATTGTCGTCTGTAGAAGGTTTCAAGTTAGGCCGAAATGCTCCCTAGTGTACCTCCTAAAGACAATGTGTAAAGTGAAATTTTAGTTGATAAATAGAGTACGTCCTTTATATGTGGGCATATATAGTTCTCAGTTACTTTATTAAACACTGACGAATTCTTTTTAGACTGTGTCTCACCTTAAAGTGCTTTTAGCAAGCGCTATACTTCGTTGTTATGTATTGCATTATTTCTGAAATTTTAAGTCACAAGTCGCATAATGTTGTACCAAATGTTTTGTAGAAGGAAGAATAAAGAAGATGTTTCATAAACACTGGAGTTCTTAATGTGATCATTAGAGCTATCCAAATACTATATGGAGGATTACTCTATGAGATTGGTGTGTAGTCAAGTCTCAAGTTTCCTTCACGTCTTATGTGACGCATATTCATTAAATACATTCGGCACAGCAACTAAAATTCTCTCGTAAGGTGAATCTCAATCTTATTCGTAAGTACGGTTTCACATCGATCGATATACAAATAAAGACCCCAAAAAATGATTTTTCAAAAAGATTACGAGGTTGATCTCTTGTTGTTAATTTTATGATTCCAGCACAGTAGGATCGTTAGAAAAAAGAGGGCGTAGTAGTTCAACTATTTAGATTGATATTATTATAGCTTATGAGCATTTGAACACTTTTAAAATAAAATTCGTTGTCAAACAACCTTTCCTCAAAACAACTTTAAGATCTGAGTGTTACCATCTAAGATTATTAATATTTGCTCACTAGAAAAGTGATTGCATTACATATCTATTTAGCTCCAACAGATACTTATGCACGAAGGTTTAGTTTTAATGATGTGGAGCTGTTTTTGTTAATTAGTGAGCTTAGCTCTATTAAGAAAAATTAAGTTTAGCGAGACATGTTCATTAAGGCCAATTTATCAATGATGCGTCTCTGGCAAGAACGTAATTATAGTAGCTTAAATATAACTCATTACGTGGCTCGTGCCTTGTTGTGAGTAGTCTAATTGAATTCTCCATTGTGTTCCGTTAAGTGTATAACTGTACGTTTATGTATCTTTGAAATATGTGTCTGCTAATGCATACTTCTCATCTCTTTAGTGAGTGTAAAAAATTTGTATATTCTAGTTCTCTCATAACGCTCGATGCACAATAAGGGTTTTATAGTATTTGATAAGATCTTAGTTGCGCGTTAGCTAGCGGATACATATGTGATGATAATAAAGGATTTAGAGAATGTAGGTTAGTTTGAGGTTCAGTGATATTCATCCATGCGGTAAGGCTCATGTTTCATGAAGCGGCAAGGAAAGGAAAGAGGTTGGAGGGCCTCAGGTTCGTAGATATTTTTCGAGGCTCGTGTGCAAGCGTGCAGACATAATGCTAGTGGGAGTACTTTTCAAATCCAAAGGGCTCTTCAAGGAAGATATATATGGAGACTCAAAAGGTGATATTTTAGTAAGTAGGGATGATGTATTGGAGGGTTTTATTGTAAAGAGTGAATGCCGCTCAAAAAATAATTAGAAATTGTGACGTGTGAGCTCTCAGCATTCGTTAGTGATGAGCTAAGGTCAGGCGATCACTGGGATGCTTGTTGAGATGGTTGAACATCGTCATAAAAAGCCAATTAGTATGACATAATGTGTCCTTCGAATCGAATAGTTCTCTGCTTCATCAAATATTATTAGATTCTAGTGATAATCGTAGAAAACACTTAAACCATTCATAGATAATAGGAGCTAAATTATATTTTCTCAAGTTGTGCTTCTGTCCACTGATATTTTGGAAACTGTGCACTCTGGTTTCAGAGTATCACACCAAATCCATTTCCAATACGACGGAAAGTCAGAAAAGAGTTTTGCACTCACCTGTGTGTATTATGAGATTGCATTATATTGTTAGCACAAGTGTGAGGTGATAAAAGTTGAGCCAAGATAATTTGGAAGGGATACAAACCAAACATCGACTCACTTTAGCGCTAGTCTGTACTATATACCAAGTCAGAGCATCGTCAGACAATTATTGATAAATGGCATCGAGGAATGTTATGGAGACTTGATTAAGATACTTTGCAGTACCTGCATGTTGTTTTCGTACAGATGACGATAAAATTGTTATCTTGAAATTTGACTTTATTATGTTACACAGATGAAACTCAATATGATTTTCTAGTTGATAGAGCAGTTGACGTTTAATAGTTATTGTCGCTCAGATAGCATTATATTTATATATGTTAGCAGGATTGGAGATAATATTGGCAATATAATTAAAAGAAGTTAAATTAACGCTGATCTCTGAATGTGATCTCAAGTCGGATGATCTTGTGTGAAATTATTCTGTCTATACGGACTCCTAATAGTTAGCTCTCAATTTTCGTGTGTCATGGGATTGATTAGGCCAAGATATTTCACTACTCTTATATTTCATGTCAATAATAATTTCTGATAAATATAAAAGAATTAGTTCCTTATTAAAATTTTAAACTTGTTTCGGAAATTCATGCAGTTAAACTTCAATTATTGAAGACTTTTATCATAGAATTTGAGCTAAAGATACTTGCTCAGGGTATGATGTGTCTCTGAATGTCTGTGTTTGCATTTCAATCATTCATTTTCTGTTATATTAATATTTTAAATGATTATGTATGGTTACATCAGGTTTAAAAGCATCATTTAATCTCTCAGTTGACAAAAGTTCAAGGACTTAATAAAGAATCAAATGACACGCAATATTGAGCTCAAAGACTAACTTATGGGTAAGGTTCTCTCTCTCTAGAGATTTCTAGAATTATTAGAATAGGCTCAAGTACATTCTATATGATTGCATAAGGCTATCGTTCTATCTATATTTTTTTTTGTATCTTTAATATTCTCTGTGTTTGTTCGTCATTTGTTGTTTCATCGTGAAGAGTTAAATCTGAATTTGCAAATGCCAAGTTAATCAATTGAAATTTTGTGTGTTCTAGCTTTGGTTAGCAAATATCATGAATTTTTAATAAAAATGAGAATGATGTGTTTACTTATAATTTTATATTTTTGTTCTATGTGAAATATGAACTTACTATATAAATTTATTTCTTTTCCAGTAGCTTTATTATTACAGTATTATCTCTCTTTCATTGTGAGTAATTCGTTTAATATAATTTAAGTGCTCTCATTCATATATCGTAAATAATTCACTCTTAAATCTCGTGACTATATTTATGGAGTATTGTGTTAGATTGTTGCACATATAAGATTTTTGGTATGGGAGATGTAGTGTTATTGAGCTGAGTCAATTTTAGCTTCTTGGGTCTATATTTCTCTTTTTTTTAATAAATGTGAATTTAGTTTTAGTATTTATAGAGTAATATTATTGTTTCAAGTATCTCGAAAGTTAAACTAAATGTGTTTACCTTTCACTTCTTTCTTAATTAAATTAAGCCATTAATAACTAACAAAAAGCTAGCATTTTAATTTTGATTGTTAACATTTATGCTTATCCCTATATGATCTCCACTCTTATTGGTATATGTGGTAAAGTTGTATAAGTGTATATGATATAAAGTAAGGAATTGTCACACATATTAATGGAGTTGAATATGTGATGTAAAATATTTAGTGTAATGTCTTACTTATAGAAAAAGCATGCTACAATATATCTCTGGACGAAATGGATACACTCTGTTTGTAAAAATATGCAAATAATTATTGCTCCTCTCATCTTTATAGACTCAAAACAGCTCTGAATTCAGACCTCCGGTTGGAATGATGTTCTTTTCTAAAATTTCAACTGTCTCAAGAAATAGAATCGACGGACAACGAATCAGAGACGGGTATCCGTATCCCACGGAATTTTCACCACCCAAAATTAACAACGGGCAGGGTTTATGAGACCGGACGGACTTTGAATTAATCCGAATCGAAAAACACCGGTCTACCCTAACCCTTTTTGCAAAAAAAAAAAGTAAAAAATAATAAAAGAAAATGCTACTATATTGCTCCTTACGTTTCTCCGGCGTCGTCCTCCGCCACCGCAGCTACGAGCATCTCAACCTGCGACCTGTATCGCGTCTATTCAAATTATATTTCACTATTCTCTTCATGTCTCGCTAATACTGAACTCAATACATTCGGAGATGTGGGGGAAATGGAAGTGGACAGTAATACAAGATAGATGCACACATATTTGTTTGTTTAATCGACGGATGCGCACGGCAGCACGGGAGCAGGCTAGAATGTTGTGCTAGGAGAGATATACCAGTTCAGATTATAATACATTCTGCATCTCTCATGCCATGACATATTTGTTTTTGGTGTCTTGTTCTTTTATTGTATAGGTCTTATACTTCTATATCATCCTCGTGTGTATGCTTAAGTTGGTGCAAAGTTCGCTCTCTGTCACTTCTCATCTCATGCGGACATTCATAATCTTAAGTCACTGACAATAAAATGGCATGTTATCATTAGCGTACATTCCCGATAGAGATAGCTTGAGATTCTTCTTGACTTTGCACTCGGCTTCTCAAACCACTAAAGCTCCCAAAATTGATTTGTAGCAGTGGTCTTCTGTCTCTCTTTAGCGTCTTCTTAATCTTCTTTATTGATTGTTACAGTGTGGGGGGATATATGAGGAAAAATCATGTATCCATTCAACGGAACTTTTGTTTCCTTCACAAGCTTTTGATATGGATTTTGACCAATATGATTAATGATTTGATTACTGATTGATTATTTATATACCTCTCACTCACTAAATTATTTAAATCTAGATGAAGACTATCTGATGTTTTTAGGTGAGTTTACACTACTTTTTTTTGGTTAATCAATGATGAAAAGTTTAATTAACTTAAAATTTGACTTGCATTATTACATATAGAACTCAGTATAGTTCAATTTATGAATAACGATTGAAATATTGTTTAATTTCTCACGTTTGTTGGAACATCATTTGTACTCTATTAGAATGAATGAAGCTTATATATTCGATTACTGCGATATAGATCAATTTTTTAATGAAATAGATGATACAAGTTCAAATAATTGAATCTTGGAAATCTCTATATGGAATGTAATTTCATAAATAAATTTGGTGTTCTTTCTCTTTATAATCGTTTGCTAAATTTTCCTAATAGAACATCCTAAGAGCTCGCTTTGTAAAAATTCTATAGGAAACGATATTTTAAACCGGCAGATGTCAAGTATTGTGGTGTTTTTTTGTTTATTATGACAAATGACTCCGAACAATAATTGATTCTTTTCGTTTCTCCGCACATTCATTTATTATCCCATCTCGTGATGATTATTGATAACCACTTTATTCTTGCGAATATAATTGATTGTTGTATACCTTTGTGTTCCTGCTAGTCGTGAGTGTAATGCAAAGTCATGTGAATATATGAATCGACGTGAAGTTATATATGAAAGAAAATGATGGCCCGGAATGCGGCGGGATGCGTGTTCGAATGAGTAGTAAAAGCTTTAGAAACGGTGCATTTCAAATGTGGGCGTCCAGAGCAGTTGTTCATACGATTTGATAATTTGATTTGTGAATGCTGGCAGGAATGGGTTTTGTTGTTCTGCATAAAGTATCTCCAATAACGGGCATACTAAAAGTTACGCATCAGAAAATGTCTAAAGCAGTGAAGAGGAGGAATTCAAATAAGGTTACAAGAATTTAACCGACAACATACGCTTTGTTTCGTATCAAAACTTTGATATGCTGCGTCAAACTTAGAAACGGCCAACTACGCAGGTGTTGTTGAATCCATGTGTTTCCCTTTGCTTCTTCTTCCTTCACTATCGAGCAATGATTGATTACAAAATCCTACCTAAAGCTTCCCTACTAATTTATCCACACTACATTATGGAATCAAATCTAAATCTACTGTTAGGTAGATGCTAAAGAGAATGAGTAAATAATGTGTGTAATGTGTAGCATATAAAAACCACTAGTTATCTCTAAGACAACTACCATACATACACATGCACAATACAGAGCCGTCATGGCCTCTTATGTGGAGGAGTTAAAACTGCTTCTCAACTTACTCCAACTTTCTTTAACCTTTAATTTTTACTTCTGACTTTGGCTTCAAGCCATGGACCAATTTTGACTGGTCTTGGTTTAATCAAATTAAATTAAGTCCAACCAATGTCCATGGATTTTAAATTAATTCAATTAATTTGAAACCTCTTAGAAATCCAAAATTTTATTCAATGCAATAAAATAAACATAAGTCCAAACACTAATTAATTGATCCAATCAATTAATTAAACTGAACCCAATAAATTAATCCAATTAATTTAAAGGTAATAATTTCAAAATTAATTTATCCAACTAACTAATTCTTAGGCTATCCATCAGCGGAATTTCTCAAATAAATGTTTCTTCTAGAATTAATTCCAAATTAATTCTTCGATTCTATACAGATTTGTGTGACTCTTTAGGTTCACCCTCAGCTAGACTTGGTCATTGTGTCCAACACAAGTAATTAATTAAATCTAATTTGATTAATTATTTTCAATTAACCATTAATTGGAAACACCCATCACCATGGTGGCTGTCTAGCAATGGCTCATGGCACTAGAAACTAGGTGAATGTTGGCGTGAACATTTAGGCTCCCAAATTCCATACAGATACAGCCCTTCCATCGAGCATCTCCCGGCCTTAGTCTAGGATAAGGAATTGGGTGTTAGCTCCCATTCTGGACCACGCAACTGTGTTGAATAGTCCAGATGCATTTAGTCTATTGATAGACAAAGAAAACCATTTCAAATTCGACCAATCGCTATGCCCATAGACTCAAATAGTCTAAGCCATCTCAAAGCGTATAGAAGACATAATTGTCATATAGTGACAGGGGATGGATTTTATCTTGGAATCCACCGTATTCACTACAATACTCCGACTACACTGGACAAGATCTTATAATGATCATATTTGAGACACGGTCATCTCTCGCCCCTGATTCAAGACATAGCTATCATATGCATGCGAGTGTCGATCGATTCTCAGCTCCAAGGACCAAATCCCATTTACTATAGGATCGGAAATCTATAGTCTGTATCCGACCAAGCCTTCCACTTGCTCTTCATAAGAGACGTGATTATAGCATAGCGCAGAGTGTCAACGTCTGCAATATGAGTTAGCGCTACCTCTAGATCCAAGGATATACGCATACTAAAGATCAAAAACGTCCACTTCGTTGTCTGCGATGAAACTCGAACACTCAATCCAGTGAATTGATTTGCAAAAAATTTCGTACTGATAAATAGGTTTATTCTTAAAGTATGTAGTTAAGAAAATTCTTAAACTTAAATCATGGTCAGTGAGTCATGCCTTCACCTGTTAACTTTAAGTGATCATTGTCTTTGTCAGAACTTTATCGGGATTAGAGATAGGTCGCACGAATGTAGAGATTACTTTTTAATGTGCTATTTTTGAGTAAACGTTCAAAATTCTTTTGCACAATACGCAAATTGACTATATCTGGAGAATATGATCAATAAATCTGATAATTCTTTATCCAATTATAACAATAGCTTGATGCACGGTCGTCAAGATCTAAATGTTCCTCCGTGGTGGTCAACGACCCGCGTTTCTGGATTTTTTTATTTTATTTATTGTGATTATCGACCTCATACTCTGATCTTGTGAACAAGACATGTCCGCAGGCGAGCTACATCTCCAAACGTGGCTATGGAGCAATATCCCTGTAAATATGACTAAAGTGCTAGTATCGGAGTATATATCTTGTTTTTCAATAGTGTTCACCTGTGTATTTTAGGAGAGCGTGTTTCCAAAAGGATTAACTTATGAACCGTAACCATGTTTGTGTTTTACTGCCAACTGACTCATGTTGCAAAAGATACAAAGTGAGGATTCATCATATCAAAAGCATCTATTTCCAGTTGGTTGTTTAATTCAAATATCTTTATCAATAAAATTTATTAATTAACGATTCTGTATGCTCCTTCCGGATAACTGCTTTGAAGAGATGTTACCCTTCACTAAGTTATAAGTATGAGTCTGAGTTTTTTGAGCTCTGGTAGGACAAGAGATCATGAGGTGAATGGTGGTTATATTTGTGCAGGTCACATTCCACACGTCTTATTATTATTTCCAGAGGGCAACATTTTGAAAATCTTCATTCTTTTACTCGGTACAACTTGATATTTGATGATAAAGTAAGCAACATATTTTGGGCAGATGACAATATGATTGTGGAATATGGCCATTTTGGTGATGTTGTTTGTCTAGACACATCATGCGCAAGAAATGCAAATTCTCGACCTTTTGTGCAGTTTGTCGGACTTAATAACCACAGACAGGCGGTGACTTTTGGTGCTGCTTTTTTATATGATGACAGTGTTAATTCCTTCAAATGGCTAGTGCGAACTTTTGTTGAAGCAATGTCTGGTAAGAAACCTAAATTCGTTCTGTCAGATCAGGATGCAACAGTTGTTCAAGCTATTCATGCAGTATTACCGGAAACAAGTCACTGTATATGTGCCTGGCAGATGTATCTAATTGCTCTTAAACATCTTCGCCATGTAGTAAATGAATATGATTCTTTCACCGGTGATTTTAGGAATTGCATCTTTGGTCATGAGCAGGAAGAAGATTTTATCCAGGCATGGGATTTTATGTTGGAGAAACATGGCCTGCGTCATAATGCATGGTTGAGATGGATGTTTAGAGAAAAAGAAAAATGGGCTGTAGCATATGGTAGAAATGCTTTCTTCATTGAAAGAAATGGCACGCATCTAGTTGAGCTGATGTCTGATAGACTCAGAAGCTACTTAGGCCCTGACATTGATATGCTTCAGTTTTTCAAGCATTTTGAGAGTGTGGTCAATGAACAAAGGTACAGAGAACTAGAGTCTACACTTGACATGGGAAGACAAGCTCCAGTTTTGATGGCTAATGCAGTTTGTTGAAAGTATCCAGTGAGACTTATACACCAATGGCATTTGAAGTATTTCAGAGAGAATATGAGAAGTGTTTAAATATTGTTGTGAACAAGTGTGGTGAGCGAGATTCAAGATTTGATTTCAAAGTCAAAACATATGGAAAGTCTAGAGAATTTTTGGTCATATATAATTCTCTGGATGGAACAGTTTCTTGCAACTGTATGAAGTTTGAGCACGTGGGTTTTTTGTGCAGCCATGCCTTAAAAGTGCTTTGATCATCAGAATATAAAGGTTGTTCCATCTTATTACATCTTGAGGAGATGGACAAAAGATGCAAGGATTTTACCTGTTGGAGAAAGTCATAGTTATCCAGAGGATGACAACAGAAAGATAGTTGCCACTCGTTACAAAGATCTGTGTCGTAATATAATTAAGATATCTGCTAGAGCTGCTGAATCTGATACGGCCTTTGAATTTGCTGCAAGACAACTTGATGAGGTCATGCAAGGGGTTGAAAGAATCTTGCATTTTAACTCCTTCGAGGAAGCTAAAGGCACTTGTGCTTCTGATAACGAACTAGCTGATGCTGATCTTGATAGAAATGATTTTGAGGGTCAGGGTGTTGATGTGTTGAAAGGAACTACTGAAACAGAGAATATGGTACCTAATAAAGATCAACTGAATCATTGTGATGATCAAATACCTGGTGTAAGTGGTGGTCTGGCTGTTCGTCCATCTCCACCCGAGACAGTTCTATCTGTTGCTTGTGGCCCTTCTACATACATTTCATCCCCTAGTCCGACTCCTTCATTGGAGTTCACTTACAGCAGGTTAGATTGGTGAAATTTAAGATTTCCCTGTGCTAACCTGTTTTCTAGCATAAATAACCAAAAGGTTAAATATTCCGTGAGATGATTAATAATGATTTGCGCAATAAGATTTGGAACTTGTTGAAACCAACTTTCTAAGTGTGTTCAGGTTCTAAATGTTTCATAGTATTGTTATACATGTGTTATCTCCGTCAGCTTAAGAAGGATGTAGTGTCGCGCTACACAACTTATTTAGTGTTTACACCGTTGAAAAA